>CM036341.1:11275043-11415014 GCA_020615435.1 Telenomus remus | reverse complement strand
CATGATGCTTTCTTAAATACTATCAACCTCCATACCACTCAACTTTTTGTTTCAAACTTTTATTCAAACATATTCGTCTTTGTCCTTCTACTATATGCTCTGTCAATTTAATTTGTTGAAGGTTGAAAATTTCGTTTTTCCTTTCCATATTCATCTTTGGATTTGATAATGACTGCTACCCATTTGCAGCTCAAAAATAATAAGACTATGAAGAACGTGACTCTTATAAATTGATTCATTATAAATTGAATGGCGAAATATTATAGGGAAATATGTATAGCTTAATATGAGAAGTTATAAATTATTATCATATCGTTAATATCAGTGTCTTTTCCAACTGTAAAGCTATTGTCTTTTTCAAGATATCCCATCGTGTTTTTACAGCCTTGGGACGTGTTGAAGTAACGAAATTGTTACCCCAAAAACAAAACGAAACGAAGTTTATAAAACAAATAAAGTATATAGATATATTTTAATATAAGAAGTTATAAATAACTGCTGGCCGTGAACTTTCAAGCCAGTTTTTATCATGTTGGACGTCATCAGCTTTATTTCAGCGGCCAGTTTCAGGTCCACTGTTTTCTTGCAGTGTTACAGGCATAAACCTGTACTATGATGATTGGTTCAGCCAATTGTCTTGACTTCAAATAACGCTGTGAAATCTTTAAAACCGTTCGCAGTAGCTTCAACGGTATAAAAACTGGGTTCCCTTCCATTTCCCAAATTTCTGGCCTGAGCGTAGGTCAGGCCAGGATTTATATGTTTGCATTCAATGATCTGTTTTCCCTTCCATTCATATTTGAATCTAATGCCGTGACTATTGTTCACCCGCATCTCGAAAATCATTATGTACGCATTTGTGTTTAAACTATTTGACAAACTTATTGAACGAACGTGAAATACATATTAATTCATTATGTTTCAATTGTTGTCGTGATCCTTGTGTGTCGCGCGTTCAGAATTCAATGTGATTGTTTTGATTTAATTTTTTTTGTAAATTATTTAAATTACAAGTTGTCATCAATATTGCTAACGTCTTTTTACTTTTTCCAGGCAGATTGGTTTAATAAGCGTCAGCATCTGCGATGCAATTACGTATTGCCAACGTTTTTTAATGAATTTTATAAACAGTTATCATCTCTAGAGCGGTTTACAGTAGCTTTAACCATACAAAAACTGCCTTTCTTTCAATCTATAATGATAAGTTTTAAATATTTCATCGCGATAATTATTTTTATTGCGTCACATTCGTTAAAAACATTAGAAGAATCTTCAAACGCTGGTAGTCGCTTCTTCACTCACTAATTTTTGTAAAAGTGATAGTGATTTGAATTGCCTGTCGTCAATAATTCATTGAATTGCAGATTCCGAAAATCGTTTTTTTTTCGTCTCAAAAACGATCCCACAAGGTGAAACAGTTTCTACCCAAAGGATCTC
Source organism: Telenomus remus (assembly GCA_020615435.1). NCBI lineage: Eukaryota > Metazoa > Arthropoda > Insecta > Hymenoptera > Scelionidae > Telenomus > Telenomus remus. The sequence goes on along the minus strand of CM036341.1, from coordinate 11,413,577 downwards.
AGGGAAACGTGACCCCGATTAACCATAACCCTTCAAATAAAAGGTTATTGTTTTTTTTCAAAAAAAAATCGGGTTCGTTTCGTTAAATTAAAGTTTGTTCAAAATAATATTATTAAAAACAATAAAATGATTTTATTCTTTTTAAAGTATTACATTGTAACTGGTAATCCATGATGCCAATGTTTTCACACAAAAACTCTCCACTTCGTAACGACTATCTGTCCTTCCGGAACCAACGTTAGTTGTCTTAAAGTTAAGTCTTCTGTATGTGTCTTCAGAACTCATTCAACATGGGAACGTTTCTACCCAAACGATCTTCGGGAAACGGAACTGTGCGCCTGGCTATCGCCATACTTTTTTTTCTCTCTATTTCGTATACTCCCTACTTCGGTGCTATTTTTTGGTCATGTAATTTGTGGCGATGACGAAGTCGATGTGGAAGAAGAAGATGAGGAAGACGGAGGGTTTGAACTCGAGCTAAAAGTTTTTTCTCTCCATTTCGTATACTCCCTACTTCGGTGCTATTTTTTGGTCATGTAATTTGTGGCGATGACGAAGTCGATGTGGAAGAAGAAGATGAGGAAGACGGAGGGTTTGAACTCGAGCTAAAAGTTTTTTAAGGATACTATTTTTTTTATCTGTTGACCTCTGCTCGAAACCGCGTTGACACACGTGTCTCAGCATGTTCCTGCATAGTCCTGAACTGATTCTTATAAACAATTATCATCTTCAAAACGGTACAGTAGCTTTAACCATGTACAACCGTGTCTTCATGTGTATATGAAAACAAAACTTTTTGTATATAAATAAAATCCATTCCCCCATTTTCTGGGTTCAGAGATCCTCAGCCAAGGTTTAGAGCTGTTATCAACTTTGCTCATCATAACATCTTTTTCCACAAAAAAATTTGTGACTCAATTATAAACAAACAGATTTTAACGATTAGTGCTACTTCGTGTTTCATCGCGTGGATGACGTCATGCGGGCTGGGGAAACATAACCTTCCCATAGGAAACGTCAGTTGTAGATTCCTTTTTGATATTGTTTTTCTCCATTCGGGTTTTTCATCATATAAATCACGAAATTGATCGATAAACACTATTGTCAGGAATTCGTACAAGACTTGATGATTTGTTACACAAGTCAGAGTATTCTTTTAATTGCGATCTTAATGAACTTTAACAATTTTTCTTACGTGTTCTTCTTCTTTTCTTCTTCATCATCAATTCCTTCTTCAAATACCATCTTAACTCTTTCAGCCGTATACGTCTCGAATCGTTTTCACGAATGTAGCGATTCGAAATGAAAGTGTTTCTCCACTTCAAAACTCGATATCCAATTCTTCCAGCTCTGGAAGTTCTGTCAGTGAATTTTGAATGTTGAATCTTTCCCATCGTCGGTTGTATTTTATTGTGTTAAGTCGTTTAAGGTTGTTGAATGTGAAAAATGGATTGTTCACTCATACATTAGGTTCCTTTTTGATATTGTTTTTCTCCATTCGGGTTTTCCATCATATGAATCACGAAATTGATCGATAAACACTATTGTCAGGAATTTGTACAAGACTTGATGATTTGTTACACAAGTCATAGACTTCTTTTCATTGCGATCTTAATTAACTTTAACAATTTTTCTTACGTGTTCTTCTCGTGGTTAATATTATATCAATTTTGAATTTTCAACCTTCCCTATCGTCGGTTGTATTTTATTAAATAGAGTCGTTCGAGATTGTTGAATGTAAAAAATGGATTGTCTTTTCCTATCGTCGGTTGTATTTTATTGTATAGAGTCTTTTGAGATTGTTGAATGTAAAAAATGGATTGTTAACTAAAACATTTGTTTCATATTATTTAATTTTCCAACACCTTCAAACTAACTTTTCTATACTTCAACAACTGAATCTCCATTAGTTGTTTCTTTATATTTAACCTCTCAAGTATTTTTCTTAACATTAAAATATGTCCATCCGATTTTCTGCGAGGTGTCCCCACCTCGCCGAATTTTTTTAGGTAGTTCCACGTACATGTGGTAACATTAAACGATTTAATATTTGTTTTCATTTTACCTTACTTAAAAAAAATTTTATACAACTCTTAATGATTCAATAACTAATCCTTCGTTGTTCATTCACATTTAACCTCTATAATATTTTTCTTTATGACCTTGAAGTTGTAGTGCCTAACTTGAATTGTGAAAAATTGCAAATGTTACATTTGCAATTGGAAACGTACATACAACTGGAAAATTACAGTTTTTTCCTATGAGAATATACACTGAAAATTTTTAGATTTCAGTAATCAAATCAAACATTCGCGGTCTCCGTTTATATACATGGACATTGAAATTTGTAACAATTTTTTACTTCAAATGAGCGTTGCCCTTAGGGTGGTACCAGATGCGATTTCACGTATCGCATCGGTATGATGCATCCAAATCCCTTCGGGTACTCGGCACTCGATCATTTCAAATATTTAAACGTCTGCCTACGAACCGAATTTACCTCTTTCGACTTGCGTTACCAGTTGGGTAGTAATATTCATCGTACTAAACACAAAAAATCCCACATGGTACTCCGCAGTCGTAAAGTAATAATATCCTTCGTATGGCTCTGAAAACGATAAACTTCCCCATGTCACTAATTCGTCCATAATTTGTTGAACGAAGACCTTCATCGAATATGACTTTCCCATCCTATTTTTTCCCTAATATTATGTATTATTGTTTTAGGATCAACTATCAATTAAGTTGCTTAATTGATCAAATTATATTATTACTTTAATGAAATTACATAGACCATAACATATTTCTTAGTTCAACTTAATTGATAATTGATGAATCTCGAAGCAGAAACCTCCACGGGGTGAGATTCGGACAATGGTTCATTGTTAAATGAGCATTTAATCATTTAACATTCAACTAGCCAATATCCGCTGTCTTCCTTCAATTTTCTATCCCTATAATATATTTTTTATTATTTTCGTTAAACAACCCAAAAATTAAGAAACTCGCTCATACGGACACTGATTAAAAAATTACAAAACCGATGTTCATACACGGCAGCAGTGATATTTTCGATCCTCATAGCGTTACCGTTTATTTTACACGTAATTGTTTCAACAAATGGGGGTGGCGCGAAGCACCGGGGGGCTTGCCCCCCTCGGGGTTGGCGCGCGGAGCGCGCAGGGGGCGCAGCGCTGAAAGCGCGGAGACCCCTAGTTGTACAAAAAAAATTAAATTTAAAGAATCAAAATCTATGAGTTCCAATGAGTTCCAATGAGTTTCGAAGATTTTCACAGAGAGTTTTAAAGAGTTGTTAAAAGTTTTAATGCCTGCTGATAAAGAAGTAGTGAAAAAAATTCGTCAAAAACTTGAATATCACTTGGGTTTTGACGAGTTTCGAACTATCACAGAGTAAAAAAACAAAACTAATTAGTTAACCACAATATTTTCATCCAAATCTTGTGATCGAAAAAGATATACAAAGTTTGTTTGTATTAAGAATATATACCAAAATAAATAAGAGAAAAATTAAAAGGAAAAGATATTTTTTCGTGAAAAAATTGAAAGAATTCGATCCAAGTATTTTTGTAATATAATTATTATTCATGAAATGGTTTGATTTGGTTCTGAAAATTTGACATCGATTATACTCCAATCCAATACTATTTGTCTACGTGTTGGTTCTGTTTTTATTTAGGGAAAATTTTTGAGTTCTCAAAAATCAGTTTTATCAAAACCAAAAACAATAATTTCATCATTCGGAAAAAAAATTTTAATTTTAACGCACACGCAACAATGAGTGTAATTTATTTTACTTTTTTTACTGTCCGAGTATAGGACCGAGTAGGTATATACAGATTTGTCTCACTTTAAAAATCAAATTGTAATAAATGTTACATTTTTAATATGGAATCAATAATAAAGAGTTAAAATTGATGATATTTATAGTTCTTTTTTTAGTGAGTTATATGATATTTAAATCTCAATTGAGGTTGAAATTGGGCGCTGAAACAAAACTTGGCAAACCTTTAGAAAAGCAAGTCAGGAAAAACGTTTCATCGTCGTTGGTTTATTGTTGTTATTTTTGGAACAGTATGCTTTCGACTTGTTTGGAGTTCAAAATATTTTTGTCCGTCTGAGTGCGCCGTCCGAGTGGACAAAAATTCTGGATTTGCTCACATATCACATAAAATATTTAATAACAATACAATGTATGTTGAATTCAAGCATTAATTCATTAAACTATATGATTAAAGAACTGATATTTTCAATAAATATTAACGCAAACGGCGAATGGACAAATTTGTCCACTCTTGGTTCTTCGAAGCACAAAAGTATTTTAGTCCTTTGGTGTTAAAACCATAAATGATGTAACAACAATGTCTTATATTGTTAAATATGAATAAATCTGTTAGAGTATAAAGATTTTTGTTACATTTTTCAAATATATTATATATATATTATAATATATTTAAATATATCCAAAGCACGCTGTTTACAATTAGCTACGTCATCGAAATTGCATCACCTCAGGACGAGCACAAGAACAAATCGTCGCATGCACGAGGACTCGACACAGAGGCTGTCATCGAGAAATCGCCGCCAATACTACAAGAGACGGTGCTGAAATTACCGTTGAACAACCTGAATGTCACCCACTACGACAAGTCAACACAAGTATGGGACGAGTCTGATTTTCATGCAGCTGAACGACGTCGTCTTAATGACGACAACGACGATGATGATGATGGCGATTAAGATGGTGTTGATTGTGATTCGTTGATTAGTTCGACATTTTGTTGATTTTCGTGTTTTTCCGTTATTTTTTTTCTTTCTTCTTTTTTTATTTTTCTCTTTTTGTGTTTCTGCTTCCTTCTGCCTTCCCAGTCTCTTTTTTTTGTCATGCGTCTTTGAAGGCAAACTTAAATTTATTTTGTCTTCCCTTCTTCGCCGACCTAGTTCTTTCATGTTTGTCGTGTTCGTTTGAATGTTTCGAATTCTTCTGTCTGGTGTTGCTGCTGCCGCTGTTGTTGTTGTTATTATATTATATTATTTATACCATTATAAGCGACGTCGTTGTATCATCATGATGTGATGTGCTTAACTTGTGCATCAATTTATCACGCATTATTATTTATTACGTATTGTTATATGTTGAAAAACAATTAATACAATTTGTACACACTATCTTTTGACACACGTGTTATTTGCATCGAGTCCTGCTGTTGTTCTTGTTGTTGATGTTGATGATGATGATGATGATGATGATAATGATGAGTGGGTGGTATAATGTTTGTTTCAATTTGTTGCTTAAATTCTTTGCAATCAATTAATCATTCATTGACAGCCCATTAAAATAACAAAAATAAGACGAATTCATGTAAACAGTAATAGATATTGCGATCAATTTTCAATTAATGCTATCATCTTTGCTTATTTAAAATTGTTTGACTTGTTGCTCCTTAAAATATGCAAACAGTGCGAATTGAGAAACAAAATTTAGAACCACAATATTTGTATTTGGCAACAAATTTCAGGCGGCTACACCGAATTTGAACAGTACGAGAAACGTAGCGCAATTCTACAGAGCATGAGTGAGACAGAGCGACAGCAGTACAACGCATCGTTCCGCCAGCGTCGTTGCCCATGTACCGAGCGCTCTGATTGGCTCGCGCCCCTTTCGCTCTTTGTCGGTTCACTGTTGAGCGCATTCAACATCCGGAAGCCATTACTGCGGCTTTCTTTGTTCATTCGCTGTTGTGATTGTTAGAGTAATTGGGGTTTTGGTTATTAGTTGTTGCTACACAAATAGCTGTAGTGACGCTGAAAGGGGATACTGGAGCTGCCAACAATAACAAAGATATCGGACAAATTCAAGGTAAAATGTTACTTTTGATTTAGACTTACAAAACGTGCAGACAACGTTGAGGCGCGGTTCAGATTTGGTTGTTGTTGATGGCTAAAGACGCGAACGATAATAGCGTAGATCGCGGATCGTTTGTTTATTTCTCGTCGAGGGTGTTTTTTTTATCATTATTTGTTTGAAGAACGGTTGCCGGATTTAGGTTAATCACCGGCAAATGATTTACTTGCATTGATATATTTACAGATGCCAGTGGAGATCGACGGACAAGTGGCGGCACGCCGGAGGGCTGAGTGGTGGACGAAGAATCCACCCCGGGTTCCAACACCTGAACCCGAGTGCGAAGACGTTCGGATGGTGGATTTCAGCAAACCGATCGTGGGACCATCGGTCTGGCCACAGCGGTCTAGACGGGGCCGGGGCCGGGGCGGCGGCCGAAGAAGGCAACAAGTGGCAGACGAGCCAAAACCACCAACGATCCCGGAGTGGGAACCCTCGGACGAGGACTTTAAGTTCCGACGAGTGCACGAGGTGCAGGTTCGCCACTGCGACCCCGTTCCAGAGGAGGAGGAGCACGAGAAGAAGAAGAAGTAAGTAGTTGATCAGGAAGACTTCTAGACCAGTTTTAGTGGTTCAAAAATTTTCCTGTTTTTAACGCAACAATTTTTTATGACTTTAAATGATATTTTCTTTTAATTGATTGCTCAGTTAAAAATAGGTTTTGCTGTCACATCTGTACAGAAAGAATTTTAATTATTTTGGTGGTAATTAATTACGAAGTTTATATATTATATATTATATATTATATTTTTAGTTTAAATTTGACACGAGAATGATGCAAGTTGGTGACATGTTCGTGACATGTTCGTATTTGTGGGCAACTGAGGTACTTTCTATTGTCTTACAACATGTAGCATGTTTAAGAATAGAAAGCAATACATGTTTGATGTACATGATTGCCACTGTGTATTTTTCAGATGTTCAGTTTTCCAATGTTTTTTATTAATTGATGAGTGTTTTAAAAATACATTAACCCCTCTACTTTAAAAAAGTCATCCCTCACTAAAACAATTGTCTTAACCAAAAAATATAAATTGACGTGACGCAACCGATGTAAGTATAATGTCTAACGACCTTTTAACGTTACAACGTGAAATTCGGAATCGTTTGTCCGCGCATTTGAGTGATATTCAGAAGTTGAAAAGTGTCATTGAGTTCCGCAAAAATCGTGAGTTAATTGAATTGAAAATTTTTAAACTTGAATTTTGAAAAAATGAATTTCGAATAAATTGAAAATCTAAACTAAGTCTCTGAACTTTCGCCTGCACGGAAAATGACAGAGCTAACAAATGGTGAACCATACAAAGTAAATTTACTTGAAATGGTTTATACGAAATTCGGCAATCGTATAATTGCCAAGATTCAAGATGAAGATAGTCAATTCGATGTCTTTTTACCCGAAAGGATCAGCTTCAACTTTGTGGAGGACCAAACCAGGATTTCCAGCGCAAACCAACAGGCTTTGCAGGGGTTGTGGATGACTGTTTCAGGCACCGGTCGAAGCAGGGCCGTTAAATGGTTAACATCGATTTGAATTAACATTGCCGTTATAATTATTTTATTTGTAATTATTTAAATTGTGGAATAAATGGAAAAACAATGTAAAAAGAGAAAATGAGTCGACACAATTCGGTGTTAAGAAAAATTAATTTTCAATACCTATTCCTTTCATATTTTTAGTAAGACCTTTTATTCAAAAAAATTAGTCTTAGCTGAATATATACTATATATTATAAGTATTATTAATTTTGAAGCAAACAAAACCAAGTTTTTTCTTGAATTTATTTAATGAATAAGCACAGAATAAGAGAGAACTGCATCAGAGCAGTAAAAGTGCATAGGAAGTGACATTTAATGGATTCGTAAGGTTAGAAATACAAATGACATTACAATATACCAAGTTTTCTTCTACTTTATAGATACTAATATTTTCAATTTTCAAAATAAGTTTAAGTGAACAAACCAAGATTCTTTCTTATATTAATCTTGGAGAACATAGATGAAATCAATAAAGAAGCAGAAATAAATAGAAAGTGGCACAAGTCTTTACATCCCGAAGGTACCCCAAATCATGTATAAGAGATACAGAGAAGAAGAAAGTATACGAGACAAGAGAAAGCAATAGAGAGAGCTTAGACATCAATTGTAATAGAACACATTACAAGTTCTAAGATCCTGTTCGTTTGGATCGTTTCTATGAATATTATTTGAAAGTTTAACAATGATTTGCAAATATTTTTTCTAATAAAAATGTCCTAATAAAAAATGAAATATTATTTTTAAATGAAAAACAAAAATATTTATATTTAAGTAATTGACTCGAAATGAAAATTTGATAAATTCTTATACAGTAAAGAAGAAAGGAAAAGTCAATGATGACACTAATTTAATTTTTAATTAACAATGATTTTTGTATTTAAACATTAAAAAACCTTAAAACTATATTGTACAATTTTTTTTAAATATATTTTTTTATAATTATTTTAACTTTCAGTCCTGAGTGAAATAATCACTGTCGAAATCAGAATCGGAATCACTATCTGATTCACTCTCTGAAGAAGAGGAAGCAATGTCTATTACTTCCACTTCCATGTGATTATTTTCCTGAGGCTGAGGGGAAAAATTGACTCGATCATCAAACCCTTGATAATTTTCATCATGGTTTTGATGACCGAGCAGGGGGCTGTTCTCAAGGACATCGTAAACTAGAAAATTGAATCAGCCCCCCAGAAGTTGTAGATCCGCAGAACGGTGAAAACATTGCGATATTCCATCACCGCCTGGCGTTGAAAGGGATCGTCCAGACTGCCCCTGATTGTCTCCACCACTATCTCGGCCAGCGTGTGTCGGTCACCGTACCCGAGACCAACGATCCAAGCCATTGGTACAAAAATGTTCTGCAGGAGCTCAAAGTAATTCTAGAACAAACAAATCAGATTAAAATTAATGACGATATAGTAAAATATTATAATTGACAGAATGTATTTAGAAAAATTTGGACGAAATTCTATAAAATTATCAATAATTAAAAAAATTAGCTCAAATAAATAAATTACAAAAAGTAACAAAAGACAAATCGTAAGCAAAAGAAATATATAGAAAATAATGAGCAAGAAACGACAAATGGTAACAATATATAAAATTATTTTGCTCATTGATCAAATAAGAAAAATTATAACAATATAATTCAAAAATAATATAAAAAATTCAATAAAAAAATTTATTACTGAGAAGGAAGAAGAAACAGAATTTTTTTTGCAGCGTAAGACAAAGGCACAAGAACTTAAGAAAAAAAAGCCACAGGAACAGGCAAAAACTTTGCTGAGGGGAAGGAGAAGGATTTGGTTTTCCTTCGAACTTCAAATTGAAACTAAAGGAAAAGATTTTGGGACTCGAGGAAGAAAAGGCCCTTTGGAGTAAGAAGTTAATTCTAGCTTATTACAAACACCCCACCACTAAGGGTGCATATGAAAATTCTAATTGCAATTGTTGCAGGACAAGTCAGGATACCTCTGTCGAAACACTGCATTCCTGTGATCTAAATCGAGAATTGGACTCAATTTTTTTTCTATTTCAGCAATTTTTCTTTGAAAATGACATCTATCAATTGCATACAGATGCCATCGACCCTTGCGGGCCTCGCGATATGCAAAATGCCAATGCATCAAGTAAAAAATATCAGGCTTCAAATTAAAATTCAAACGCTTACACATTGCTAGCGTCTAATGCAGTTGTAAAATTAAAAAATGAAAATTATTTATTTAGCATATGCTGTTGGACATATATTATGAAATATTAAGATTAATTGACAAGACAAAATGACGTCACTGTAACGAAACAAAAGAAAGTTTAAAATAACTCATATAAATTATGTAAAATGTCACTTTACTTCTAAAAACCTATGAAATTTGAACTTTCACTGATGACCCTTTTTTTTAGCGTGTGAAAGAAAAAAAAATGTAAAGAATGCACTTCACGTAACATTCCAAGTGCAACAGATGTCAATTAATACGAGTTTTTTTTTTCATTTTTCTAAATATAATCCGCGCCCTTCTTATTCACTTAAAAGTCGTTTGTTTTGAAATGCTTGTAAATATAAACAGCCAGTGTACACTTGTCGTGCTTCCGAGGGGGTTGAATAAATTAAAGACGAACTTGCACTTCACTTGTTTATTGATCGATGATTAAGACTTGGTACACTGTGTATCATTGATTAGCGTGACGCGAGATAGGTCAAGGCGCGAACTGCGCTAATTAAGACCGATGGTTGTTGGGCGCGAACTGCGGGTCCCTGGCGGGGGCCGCGTATTTAAGCTTGATGATTCGCAACTTTCCCTTTGTGTCCCCTGACCATAGGTTCCGTGGAAACTGAGGTGTCCGCGGGACCAAGGTAGCGAGTTGGTTCTCATAGAAATTGCAGGAGGTTCGCCTGATAAGGCGACCAAAAGTGACGATTTCTTGGAAGAGCGTCGCGACAGCAACGCTAACGTATCAAATAGACCGTGAGATTCACTCTTGGGAACGGAAATGGTTATTTATTAACAAATGTTGAATAATATAAATTTATGTTAAGCATAAATAAAAGTTAAAAAATCTGTATACTATATGACGGGCATGACAGCTCGCCCCTCCTTAATCCGGCGTGAGGCTTCACGCGAGAGTAGGAAATCGTCACTAATGGTTTACAGTATGTTTAACGTCCTTTAGAATGTAATTGCTAATTTAACATCTTTTCCATGTTCGTATATGAATGAATAGGTATTAGGTTGGCAAGTGCTTTGGTTTGTTTATTCCATCCTTAATTCTAATGATTACAAGGTTTAAAGTTGGAAGCCAGTGTTCCTGCACGCAGGTGGTCTTCATATGTCCCTCGGTGGTTGGAGAATTGTTCTTTGGTGTCGTTTCTTTTTGGGTATAGATTCCTTGGTATGGATTGCATTAAGCTTTGAGATTGCCATGAATAATATTTGTTGGTGCAGTCTTGTGGTGCACCGAATGTTTCTCAGCGGAGTTTGGCAATCTGTAAACATTGAACAACAGCAGTATGGCTTATTTTTGACTTAATTCTAGTCGAAAGAATACTTGAGTAATTCATGAATGTGGAAAATATTTTTCATTTTATTTCACAGTTTGCTATGTCACCATTACTCAAATAGACTTGCGGAGTTATTATTTACGTTGTGTAAGATGAAAAATATAGCGAGGGACTACGGGCCCGCTGGCTCTCCGACTCTCATTCGAATATTGTTGATTATTCTAAGGAATATTGTTACAAGTAGTTTTAATATGATCCATGTTAGGAATATTGTGGACATTTGTTCGCAAAAGTTTAAAATTTTTGTAGAAAGTCGTCCCTGCTGTTCCCAACGTTGTTCTTGGATTCTCTTTATTTCTTTGGGGTCAAAGATACTCGCGAAACATTTAGTGATTATGATTATGAACGTCAGGGTAAGTAAGTATGTTTTCCTGTCCATGTCGCTGTTCGTGCGGTTCGAAAAATCTGTTGAGAGAGATTTGAATAGTTACTAGAGTGAATAATAAGATTCCAAGAACTTGTTAGAACTTAAATGCTAGGCGTCATTTTTTAATGATAAGATATAGGGTATAAGTTGTGTGTGATTATATAGCACACTACTCCCTTCCTCGGGGAATTCCCTTTCTTCTTCTTTTTTTTTTGTTTCTTGTGAGTAGATATATATTTTCTCCAAAAGTTGGTCTTATTATACTGACCAACATTTCTCCCTTAAGTGGTTATTAATTACTTTGGACGGTTATATATTTGATTAGACGTTTTTGCGAGGTGGCAAGTCAGGATATCTTGGTGTGGCGTAAGTGGGTTGCGGGTTTTCACTTTGTGTGTTGGTGGAAGGTCTGTTCAGATTGTTTTTTCTGAGATAGTTTCTGTCGTGTCGTTCGTTTGCTGATTTAAGGCTTCTGGGTCGTTTCTAGCCGGGTCTTTCTTTTTCAAGTAAAGGACGAAGTGCGTAAGCGAGTCCCAGCAAGCGCAAATTAGAAATACGCTCCATCCGAACGCGCTTTTGAGAGTTAGGATGTGTAATGTAGTGTCGATTACTAATTTGACTGTTCTGGCAGTAGAATATATCCCGAGCAAGCCCGCTGAAATGTGTTCGAAATAGCTGAAACCCGACCACAGTTTGTTCCACGTGTCCTTAGCGATTTTGCTAATGGTTTTGTCTCCAAAAAATTTATACAAATATTTTCTATCTGATTCCTGGACATTTTCCCTTGATATTACTCTAGCGAGTGTATGTAACCTGCTCGCGAGGTTCCGATAAGAATTTACTATGTGCTTGAAGAGCTTTGTCGGTAAAAATCCCACCTGGCATGTCAGGAAGAGATTCATATTCCCACGTGATAGTTGTATCTGGATTGAGAATGATTGGTTTTGGAATCTTAACTGGTTCTGGGGCCATCTGCCACCATTCGTCTCCTAATTGCCAGACTTGGCCCATTATCGGATTACAGTTTATCTCTGTTTCTTTTTGTTTCAAAATTCTAGTTCGGGGTAATAAAAAGGCAGTTTTGTTGTTACCGATATTTATGAATCAATACGTCTTTATTTGTAGATACACGAATTCTTTAGGTATAGTTTTCATGTTTTCGTTATTTGTATTGTGACGGGATTTTATTTCTCGCCCCTTCGCAAATTTCGATAAGCTAAATTTTACAACTATAAGAATTCAAAAGTTCAAAATTACAATGCAACAACAATTGTCTCGGTCGAGACAGTTTCAATCAACTCAATTCAGGATCGCCACCTAAGTTTTGTGGCTAAACTTAGGAAACCTTTCCGCGACAAATTGACCCAGCAAAGCGGAAATTTTGCAACAAAATGGATCTCGTGACTTACCGAAACTCAAGCGGAATGGTCCAAACGCAACAGAGATCAGATCAAGATTCCAGACAAATTCACAATTCTAACTTTTACAATACAAGGGTCTTAATTACAATTATCAAATCAACAAACAAATTCAATATCAATTTCTCATTTATTCAATTGTTCAATTTTCTACCAAAGTTTTTAATTCTCAAGGTCAAAAGCAAAGGTTTCAATTACGTGAGTTTATTTCAAATTCAATTTCTCGTACAAATTAATCAAGTTTTCTCAAAAATTTTCAAATACAATTTCCAAGTGCTCTGGGTGGACTTTATAGCAATTATTACGTGAGTTGCTTCGAGAGTTTAAACAATTCAAGTTTCCAATTATCAAGATCGAATTTCAAGTTTCAAAGATAAAGTATCAAAATTCAAGGTCAAAATCAAAATTCAAGGAACATTATCGCTTGAGACAGCCAGAATTCCAAATCCCCGTTTCTACCTGCGATCTCAGTTCAATTCAAAATCAAAAAATTAAGTTACAACAATTTTTCAAGACTTGCCAACGTGGATCCGGGATTGAGCTCAACTCCTCAGTTGTCCTCGTCGCTTTGTCTCGATTTTCCAAGCTTCTTCTCATCCACACTCAACACTCAAGAGATGCTACTCAAGACACGGTCGCCACCCAAGAGGTGCTACCCAAGACGCGGTCGCCACCCAAGAGGTCGCAATTTTCAAATTCAAATTTGACGAAACCTATGTCTCCCTTCCTCTCCTCCTTTTCCTTCTCTCTCGCAGCTCTTCCTCGCTCTCTCGTACTCTCGTAATTTTCCTTGGATCTCGGCCATCAGGTTGCGTGACAGTTTCTCTATAATTTGGCGCGAAATTCAACATCTGGTCTGCGGGAACTCGGGCCTGTTTCGGCGCGCTTTTCCTCCTCACTGCATTCGCAGGTCTTGGTCGGGACGTCAGGTCACCTGGCTGTCCACACGTCACGGTTCAGGGTCTATCTCACTTCGGGATGACGTTCCTCGGCGCCCAGCACACGTTTCTGCAAATTTCTCGTCTTTGGCCTGCCAGATTTTCTCGCCTCGCTGGGCCGGTTCACTTCTCGTGCGGGTAGATGGTAGCCGCTGCAGCCACTCAGGTTGGTCGTGGAGGCTGCTGCGAGGTGAGCGCGGCGAGAGAGTCGTACTGGGGAAAAGCATCCGGTCGACATCGCTGTTGGCCTACGAGATGGTCGGTAGGCTGACGACGGCTGTTTAGCTGCCTTAAATCCGCTGTTTCTCGCTGATCTTGATGTGAGCTCAATTTCCAAGGATCCACGTTGATTTTTCTAATCTACAAATTACAAACCAAATTAGCAATTCTGGCTCTATGCAAATTTCCAATAATCAACAAAAAATTATGTTAAGCAAAAGCTGGCCATAAGGGCCCATTCTCGCATTCATTCTCCGTCGAGAGGACAATTAATTAAATAAGCAAAAATCAAAATAAACAACAATAGCAATTAAATCTCAATTTAAGTCGGCCTACGTCGCTCTCGTTTTTCGACTCTCTCTCACACTCGTTAAATCGTACTCACCGACAAGGACGTGAAGTTGAGCTCGGTTCCTGAAAAGAAAACTTTAGTTCCCCAAAATTCTCGTTCCCCCCTGAACTGACTGGCGATCTCAAGCTTCTAGACCTTAACTTTACTCTATTACTCTCGTCCAAAATGTCATTTTACGGTGTTTTAAAATGAAACCCCGTCACACCTCCCCTCTGAAGGGTCCTCTGGTGATCGGATGGATCTTATTTACGAGATTGGATTTATGACAGACCAAATCAAAATTTAATCAAACAAAAAAAATTGAAATTCAGAAAACTCGGAATCTCGTCCTCTCTGACCAAGCATCCAAAATTAAACAACTGTAACTAAGTTCCGTGGGTTCGTTAGGCCCAAGTGCCGGCTTAATTACACCCGCTCACGACACACCTGCGGACTAGTGCAAAACAAACAATCTAAAACTGGGTTCCGTGGGTTCGTTACGCCCAAGTGCCGGCCTGATTATACCCGCTCACGGCACACCTGCGGGGGTGGTCCAAAATCAAACAAAAGCAAAAACACAACTAATAAACTAGACAACCTATACAAATCCAAAATCCATGGACTAGGGTTCTTCTACAATCAAAATAAGTCGTGTATTTTCGGAAAACTGTACAAACAAAAAAAAATATGGCGTCAATGCCCAATCACAGCCTCTCGCGGTCCACGGGACCAATCTACACACTCAATTCCGATTGTCGGACATATATTTTCTTATCTTGTTCTCGGGATTTAAACTATCGGGAGCCTCCTTCTCGCAAATCTCGGGAAAACTGAACTACAGCCCACTCAGCTAGGTCAATCGAGAAAAGAAAAGAAAAGAAAGAAAGGAACAAAGAAAAACAGAAAAGAGAGGGGCTCCTCCTTGGAGAACGAGAGAACATGTTCAATGTCTACGGCGGTGGAACGCCGTGTCCCAGTTGGGGCAGTACTCAGTGCGGAAGCCAACTTCAACGCAGCGGTAGCAGATGTTAGGGGGTGGACGGTCCTGACGGCGGGGACACAGGGCCACGTCATGCCCGACGCGCTCGCAGATGAAACATTCGCCGTTTTGGATGCGCCTGAGGATCCGCTTCTCGGCTTCTTCGATCTCAGCCGGGGTTCTCGGGTCTGTCTGGGGCGGCGGCCGCAAGGCGTAATATTCATCCACCTTTCTCTGTAAGTTCAGGTACCGTTCCTTCAGGCGGTGGTTGATCTCGTGTTCCAGCTGTCGGAGGTCTTGCTCGCGCCGCTCATACTCGTGCTGGATGTCTGCCACCTCGAACACCAGGTTATAATTTTCCAGCTTCTGGAGGGTAACAGTACGTGCCCCGGGTCGTTTGCGGGGATGCCCACGTCGGTGGTCTGATAACAGTTCCCGCAGATGCGCTTGCCCGTGGGGGTCTGGGTCGAGGCGTCGCAGAGGGCCGGGCGGCGGAATTCCTCCCAGTCGTCTGCTGCCGGCAGCGGGATCGGGTCTCGGGGCGCCTGCACCTCAGGCTCTCTGGGGCGCGCGAGATATCGCTCTAGAGCGGTTGGCGGGGCCAAGATGGCCAATTTGGGTCTCAGGGCATCCTTCACCCAGGGGTGGAGCTGAAGTTTGGTGGGGAGCATTGTGAGCTGAAAGACAAATTTATCGGGTCAGGTAGGGTTTCAAATCTGCGCAAGCAATCTTGGGGAATTTAACTTTGCCAGTTGTGTCAGCTACTTCAAAGACCGTTCGAGACAGAACTCTCGAAATTTTTTACGGTCCAACGAATCTCGGAGCCAACTTGGTGGCAATACCTTTGACCTCGTTCGACAATACTCGGTGCCTGACCAGCACCATATCGCCTACCGTGAAGGTAGGAGGGCGATTTCGCAGATTGTACTTTCTCGCTTGGTTCGCTCTCGCATCGTCGAAAATCCCACTGACAAGTTTTCGCAGTTTTTCGATTCTCGCCATTCGCTCGGCCCAAGCGGCTACCATTGCCGGGTTCACGCTTTTCGGCGCTTGTTCTACGCGAGGGGTTTGTTTCGCGGGAGGATCACGACCAAGGTTTAGGAAGGCGGGAGATGTTTTAAGCGACGAATGGTACGCTGTGTTGTACGCAAATTGGAATTCGCCTATATGCTCGTCCCACTGCTTATGGTTCGCTGAAATAAAGGACTTAATCATGGTTTTTACTACTCGATTCACGCGCTCGACCGGGTTAGCTTTCGGGTCGTACGGTGGGCCGGTCTCGTGAATCATACCGCTATTCTGGGCGAGAGTGCGGAGTGTCTTGTTTATGAACTCGGTACCGTTATCGGTTAGCAACCGTGAGGGGATGCCCCAGCGGTTGGCAATAACCTCTTCAAAGGCGCGTGCAATCTTTGGCCCGTCGGCCTTGCGGAGTGGGACGCACTCAATCCACCGCGTGAATAAGTCCTGAAAAATCAGTAAGTGCGAGAAACCTGACGCACTTCGGGGGAGAGGACCCATCACGTCAGCGGCTACGATCTCCCACGGCTGACTCACTCGCTGGCTAGCAATGATTCCGACAGCGCGCTTTTAATCGACCTTCATTTTCTGGCACGTATCGCAAGTGCGCACGTAACTCGCCACGGTCTTAAATAAATTTGGCCAATAATACCTTTGCGCGAGGCGGTAATAAGTTTTCTCGATACCTAAATGCCCCGCTTGTGGCGTGTCGTGACATTCTCGAATTAAGTCGACCCGATACTCTCGCGGGACAACCAACTTCCACGCGCTGATATCGGGAATTATTTCATCGACAAAGACGTTTGGTCGATGAAAATATAGTCTCTCGTCCGTGATGGTCCAATCTGGGTTATGGCCGGGAAATTGGCGCACCTGTGCGTACCGCTTCCTGTACCATCCGTCAGTTGTACCTGAAAAGTCAAATTTATTAATTGCTACGGTGTGTAGCTCGGCTGCCTCCTCGTCTGGGTCTGCGCTCGCGACTTCCGACAGCCCTGCGGGAATTCTGGTGGAGGTGTCTTTCCTGCGAATTAAATCAAATCTGTACGACTGCAATTGCAGAGACCAACGAGCCAATCTTCCCGTGACATTTTGGGCTTCTAGAAGCCAGCGCAAACTCGTGTCATCCGCATGAAGCGAAAACAAGTCGGGTTCGAGATACGCACGAAATTTTCCAACAGCCCAGACGACTGCCAAACACTCGCACTCGGTCTTCGAGAATTTTCTCTCCCGTTCTGATAGGGTTCGGCTCGCGTAGCTGATCACCCTCTCTCGTCCGTCTACCACTTGCGTCAGCACTGCACCCAAACCAACGTTGCTGGCGTGCGTGTGCAACGAAAACCGGAGTGAAAATACGGGATATGCAAGAACGGGCGCTGTTGTCAGGGCGGTCTCAATTTTTCGAAAAGCTTCGGCTTGTGCAGCTCGCCACTCCCACTTGTTGGGGGTGCGCAGCAATTTCGTCAAAGGCTCGGCCACGGTGGCCAAGTTTGATATAAATTTCCTGTACCAGAAGGTCATTCCAAGGAATCGTTTAAGTTTTCGCACGTCAGTAGGATGCGGAAATTCGAGTACGGATTTTGTCTTCTCGGGATCGATGTGAACTCCCTCGTGATCGATTTTAAAGCCTAAATACGCGGCTTCAGAAACGCAGAATTTACTCTTCTCGGCGTTTATCGCTAAGCGCGCCTCGTGTAGGCGCCTCAAGATCTCCCGCAAGATCCTCACGTGCTCGTCAAATTTCTCTGCCACGACCACGATATCGTCCAAATACGCAAACACGCGACGTGCAAAATCTCGCCCGATCAACCGATCAATTAATCTCTGAAATGTTCCCGGGGCTCCGGACAATCCATATGGCATAGCTCGAAAATGGAAAAGGCCCTTACCGGGGACTGAAAACGCGGTTTCCTCGCGACTTCGTTTCGAGAGTAGCACTAGGTGATACGCTTGACTCAGGTCAATAGTCGAGATATAGCGGGCGCAACGCAATTGCTCGAGAATCGTTTCCATGTTCGGCAGTGGATAGGCGTCTCTTTTGGAAACGCGGTTTAATTTTCTAAAATCGATATTTCCCGTTGGACTTGCGCACCATCACGATTGGTAAAGCCCAACTACTGTTTGATCTTTCGATCACGCCGGTACGCAGCATCTCGTCAACGGATTCGCACATTGCAGCGTACACTCGTGGGGACACTTTTCTGAAAGATTGTTTAATTGGGGGGTGGTCTCGCGTGTCAATATCGTGTTCTGCAAAGGAAGTTGTAGGAAAATTGGTGGGTGGAGGCGGGATGTTTTTTAAGAGCTCGTCTATCTGAGCCCTCTGGTCGGCTGTCAACGGATTTAAGCCAAGGCCGTTTTCTTCGGCGGTGGCCAGCTTGAGCAAGGAATTTTGCTCTACGAGCGTGCCCTCATCGTGTTGCGCGGCACCTTGTTTCGCCAACCGATCGGCTTCTTCATTCCCCCGATCCTCTGAATGCCCCTTCACGTGCTTTACTTCGACTGAATCGAACTCTGATAGCGCGTCGCGGAGCTGTTCCCAGTCGGTTTTATGAACTACCTCCTGTTTGTTCGCGTTTTTCCACCCGTTTTTCTCCCAGATGGGGAACCATTCGTTCACAAAATCCGCGACCATTTTCGAATCTGTATAAAGTCTAACCACGCGGTGCCCAAGAGCGCGCGCGCGAAGTGCGGCTTCAATCGCGGCTTCGATTTCGGCGCGATTGTTCGTTTGCTTCCCGAGTAGGGGTTGCGAGACGTTCGCGGGGTAACCCTTTTCGAAATAAACCCC
The DNA here is from genome assembly GCA_020615435.1 of Telenomus remus. Taxonomy (NCBI): domain Eukaryota; kingdom Metazoa; phylum Arthropoda; class Insecta; order Hymenoptera; family Scelionidae; genus Telenomus; species Telenomus remus. Next base: position 11,394,496 of record CM036341.1, on the reverse strand, counting down.
AATTCCACCGCGCGCGTGTGGCGTACCGTTTCGCTAGCAGCACCCGTCGCTCCAAACTTCAACGAGATTTGCTTGATCCACGTCCGTGCTCTCTCGCAAGAAACCAAATTTGACATTAGAATTTGCAAAAGTCCACGCGCGATTCGCGAAATCGATCAAGATTTGAAAATCCCGCAAAACGTCTACCCCAAGACACAAGGTAAAGCTAACGATTCCAAAACACAGACAGATATCTCGCGAGTTTTGTTTTCGATCGTGATGGGAATTTTATATTCGACTTTAACTGGTTCCAATTGGCCGTTGGCGACTCGAACTACAACTTTAGAGGGCACGGCTGCGATCCCGTGTGCCCGTGTGATCTCGCTAATCGCCGGACTAACGAACGTTCTCGTTGCGCCACAGTCCATTAGCGCACGTGAAGTCGAACCCAAAACCGTCACGTCCACGAACAAAAGCTCAGAGTTTTTCTCCGTTCGCGTGTTATTTAAATCTACAAATTACCAATTTGGAGCGTCAATATTAGGTCCCGAGGCCAGTGTGGCTCCAGCTACTGACTCGGGTGCTCGTTTCCCGCACAATTCGGGCATCGAGTCACTGTTACTCCCTCTTTCTCGCAACTATAACATTTCAGACGCCTCGGCGCCTCGCAATCGCGAACCCAGTGATCGGGGCTGTCGCAGTTAAAGCACCGCTTGTCGGTCTGAGTGCCCCCGCTTGCCGTTTCGGGTTTGCTCTCGGGGCTGGGCTGGGTTTCGACTGGGGGTGGCTTTACTACTCTTTCTCGCTTAGCGACTTGATTCCTACTGGCGGGATTGGTCGACCGAGGGCGCATCGCGAGCAATTTCTCAAAATCGTCTATCATTTCCTCGGTGGCTTCTTCGACGGCCATCACGTTTTGACGCGGGCGCGAGTGACTCGAGGTGAAGGCTTGATACGCCAAACCGGGGCAAATTGACTTGTTTGCGGGAGGGGGTGCTTGGAACGAGCGGGATGAATTTAAAACTAACTCCTTTCAGACTGCCGCTGTTTCCAGTTGTTGATAGCTAGTGAAATCCTCCCGATTTATTAGCATTTGCAAACGCGGTTGTAAGTTTCGGTAAGCTCGATCAATCGCGTCTTGTTCTGTCCAACGCGGCACGGCTCTGTTAATCAGCGCTTTCAAACACGTCAAAAATGTTATCACGGGCTCTCCGGGCCCTTGAGTCCGTTTTTCAATCTCGCCCTTCAGCGCGAATTGGTAATCCGTGTTCAAAAATCGAGATTTAAATGCGTGCGTGAATTCTTCAAAAGTTACCCACGAGCTTGCTCTATCTCAAACCACTCAAAAGGGAGTCCTGACCACAACACGGGAATAGCCGCGAACAAATCTCGGTCCGTTATTTGCATTAAGAGTCTCGCCTCTTCCAAACGTCTAAGATATAAATCGGCGTCCTCTTTGCCTGTGAATTTTAACTCCCACTTTCGCATCCTATGAACAACTGAAATCAGGTTGGTGCGCTGCTCTCGCAAATTTTGACGCCACGGGTGTGCGCGATAATCCGCGCCAAATGGCACGTTTGGGTCGTACCAATCTACTGGCCGAAACGGGCTTGCGCGAGGGTCAAGTGGCGGACCCGGGTTGCGGCGCTGCCACTGAGTGTTTCCAAAATGCGTTGGAAAGTTTAGGGGTGGGACCTGAAAACCGTTTGGATTAGGTGGATGGCCCAAAATGGCACCATCCATCGCAACTCGCTGTACGGGGCTCGCCGACCATGGCACGAAAGCGTTGGGCGAGGGCACGGGAGGTGTACGCTCAGCGTGCGTACGATCAACCGCCTCGTTAATCATTTGTTGCAATTCCGCACGAGACATAATGATGGGGGCCTCGGCGGGCGGGAAATGCTCTCGTTCGTCGCGATACGAATTTACGGGAGCTAACTCGGGGGCCAACTGACGCGTCTCTTTGCTTTGGCGGGGTGAGATGGGGCGCTCGCGTGTTTTGGGGCGCGCGCCTAGGTGCATCGGTTCACCTGTCCCTCCGACTGCACCTCCCTCGGGTGACCGAGTTTGCATTATGACCCGCACTGCAGAGGGGATTTCCCCGCGGTCGAGAAAATGCGCTCGCAGCCTATTTCGTAAAGTGGGTACGATCCCGGTGTCAGGCACAAAACGCACCCGACACTCATCTCGCAGCTGCTCACCTTGCAGCGAGTTCAACCACGTATCGAGAGCCTGCCTGAATCGCTGTTCTTCACTCTCGTTCATCGTAATTTGGCAAAATCAAAAGCGCCAAAATAGCAAAACGTCAATCAAAGGTCAGTTTGACAGAAGTATGCAAAAGAAATTGTCCAAAAAAAATTTGTTCAAAGGACAATTTTGTCGAAATGGTGATTATTACACGGTGTTTTGTGCACGAGCAAGTTTTCCGAAACAAGTCAGTATCACAAAATATTTCTGTCGGAAAAATTTTCTACTAAAGTCAGGTGGTTTTTGTTTTGTTCGAAACAATTATTCATTCAAAAAAAATCTTACGACTTTACTTTGTTCACTAAAAAACGCGGCTAATGAAAGAAATCAATTTAACCAAACCAATTTAATTCGATAAAAAAAAATTAATTTGATTCGCCAAAAAAACTTTTTCTTTTTATAAACAACCCCTTCCGTTAATAAATGAGGTGACTTTTTATTTTGTTTCTCGTCGAAAATGAATTGACCGTGACAGAGTGTTTTGTAAATTGTTTGCGAAATTTTGCACAGTCCAACAAACACCGTGTCGATTTTAAAGTTTGTCACACAAAGTTAAGCAACAAAATTTTTTACTCCAAGTCAGAAAAAAAAGCCAACACAAAGTCAAAAAAAATAGTCAACACGAGGTCAAAAATTTTTAACCAAAAAAAATCTCGGTTATCATGAAACTTGTTTGAGCTGTCAGCAATTACAAATTTTAGTCAACGGGAACAATTATCATGACCATAAAACTTTTTTTTTCAGTTATCAGCAATGACAAGTTTTGCTTAACGTGAAAAATTATTATATGAAGTGACTCGAAATCTCTCTCGTTGTCTCGCGTCAGAACAACCCGAGTGGGTTTAAACGTCAACGTAAAAGAGTTTCAAGCCTGAGTGGTTACAAATGTTTTCTCGTTGTCGTTCGATTCGACCTGTCACTTGAAACAACACGACAATTGTGCACGTTTTTCCCGCAAGACAAAAAAATTGTTGAAGCAACAAGTTATTTTTACTTTTATCTTCGTGCGTTTACCTTTTTTGTTTGTTTATCGCGTGCGTCGAGAAGCAAAAAGACACACAAAAACTAAGTTCGTTCAACGGCGGGCCGATTTATCCACCGAAGATGACAACTAAAATCACGCACGAGAGAGATTTGCGAACCTTTTATCACTTGTCACTTAATTATTCGCCTCCGCGGGCCCTTGTGACGCCGCACAGAGAATAGCAAAAAGACAAAGTCGTTTGTTTACCTTCAACAGGTTAGCTGGTGGCGCGGCCGGTGACAGCTCGCCCCGCGCCAACGCACAAATTCTCGCTATCGCAATTACTGACACAACTGGCAGAAATAAAATGGGCATAATTTAAAGGGTGATTCTGAACAGACACTCACCGAGAAAAGCTTCCTGTCGGGAAAAATGTCGCACAAGAGAAACGTCGCACTCGCAACAACACGGGATTATGGCCGTCGCTTGGTTGCTAGGCAACGGGGAGGAGGGACGAGCGCGGCGAGCGGCGAGCGCGCTTGCCTGTACGCTCGTTCAGCGCGACTCGGGAATTCTCGACTACGTTCGGTACGCTCGCTCGAGCGTACGCGGAAGCCGCTGACTACGAGTTATAATAGAAATTAAACTCTCGAAATTTATTTATTAGTGTTATTTTTATTTATACTTTATTTATTTATTTATTTATTTCGCCGGCGACAATGTTTTGATCGCGCAGTTTGTCTGTTGTTGTTTAGATTAGATAACGATGGACAATAGGCTATTAATTAAGGAAACAATGCGCGAGAAAAATGCGAATTAATTTTACCTTCACTATTTGATTCAAAAATTCTCTAACCAAAATCTTTGTTATTTTTTGTTATTTTTTTGTTATTTTGAGCCGATCTTGAAAAAAAATCTTGAGCCGAAATTAGCTACAATTAATTTACCAAATAGAGACTTTAGCAAAAGGAAACTATCTGAAAGCAAAAACTTATACACAATCAATATTATTTTGCAAACGAAAAATTATAAACAATCAATATTATTTGGAAAAGAAAAATTATAAACAATCAATATTATTCAGATAGGAAATCCTGGCAGGATCGCCACTGTGACGTGATTTTATTTCTCGCCCCTTCGCGAATTTCGATAAGCTAAATTTTACAACTATAAGAATTCAAAAGATCAAAATTACAGTGCAACAACAATTGTCTCGGTCGAGACAGTTTCAATCAACTCAATTTAGGATCGCCACCTAAGTTTTGTGGCTAAACTTAGGAAACCTTTCCGCGACAAATCGACCCAGCAAAGCGGAAATTTTGCAACAAAAAGGATCTCGTGACTTATCGAAACTCAAGCGGAATGGTCCGAACGAAACAGAGATTAGATCAAGATCAGATCAAGATCAGATCAAAGTTTTCAATTCTCAAGGTCAAAAGCAAAGGTTTCAATTACGTGAGTTTATTTTAAATTCAATCTTTCGTACAAATTAATCAAGTTTCTCAAGAATTCTCCATAATTTCCACTCCTTTTTTTCTACTCTTTTTTTTTCCACTGGTACTTTTTTCCACTAATAACATTTTCCACCAATTTTTTTTTCCACTTTTTCTTTTCCAATTAAAAATAACAATTTTTTTTACAATTTTTTTACAATTTACGAGTACAAATTAAAACTGAATGTTATGACCGATGGCGCGCATGTACTTAGCAATTTCTTCATCTGTCTCTTTTTCCTCATATTTCTTAACAATGTTCCAGATTCTTCCCTCTGTTTGAATTCTAGCTTTGTTTTCTTTGCGCTTTATCTTATGTCCTAAATCTGACTCCCTAAACATGACCTCGGTGTCACCCTGCTCTTTTTGCATCTCTACGAGAAAAGCGTACAAACTGGGATGGTCTCTGCCTACGACTACAGAAAAACGACTGATGCGTTATTAGTTCGCGATTTGTTTTGCTGCACAGCAGAAAACATGTTTCACAGCTCTGGTTCGTATCTTGGCGCTGACGCTCGTCGCCTTCCTCTCGCGGGTAGTCCTCTCACGTAATTTTTTTCAAAATACTCAGCAACTTCCATAAACGAGTCTGGCACATCTTCCATGAAAATGTCAAAGGCTCGCCCAACATCTTCGACAGGCACAAAAGCCACGGCGCACATCACTTGTGCAGCTTCTTTAATTGACCTGTCTTCAGGGTCGTTATACTGTTCTTGTAAGCCTTCTGCTTGGATGCGTCTGTAGATGGATTGCCTGAGATGAAAAAAACATGCTTTGACTGTGACCTCCATTTTTCTAGCTGCGTTTATGATCGCAATTTCAAAATCAGTCATGAAGGTACTAAGGGATAAGCGAAACGCGTGACGGTCACACTCATCCTTCACAACTTCGAAGACCTAAAACAATTGGATAAGAATTGGGGACAAAAAAAAAGTATGAGATAACATACTTTTTCATATGTCCGTTGTTCTTTATTTTCCATTAGGGCGTACAACACCGGTAATGCAACTCTTTTTTCCTCGCCTCCAATGATTTGGAATAAACCAGCAAGAATCGCAAACAGTTGGAAAAAAATGCAGGGTACAATTTTGAAGGTTCCATCGCCAAACCAGTCCTCACTTTTTGATAGTCTTCGCAAATTTTCTTGTGTTGCAAATATAAGCAGCCTTCCAAAAGTTTCGTCTACAGTATGGTCATTTCGAGAGTCGTAAATTAGAAATTTTTCTCCGGATAAAGTGTTTTGATAATTTTAAGGTAGTTCGCCGAGCTCTTCTATGCTTCTCGGATTGGTTGAAATATTTTTTAAACGTCGACGTTGAACAGCTTTTGTCAAATTGATTCTCTCTGGCAGTTGCGAAAGGACTCCGTCTGGAACGTCTTGCAGTTCTGTACGCAAGATCTGGGCTGGACGAGCCTCTGGATGCGCTTCAGCGCGTCTTTTTACTTTATTTATTACTTTCTTCGCTTCAACTTCTTCCACATTAGGAGCATGATTTTGATGTGGCGACTCAGTGGGCCCTCTTACTACCTGTCCATGGGTCATTTATGCCATTTTCACGGCGCGAGCTTTACACTCTGGATAGTGTTTGCATTTCCAGTTTACTCTACCTTTTTTCTCTTCGCTAAAGTAGTATAGATAGCCATCAATGTGGAGCTGTGGCCTTTTTTTGCCCTCAACTAACTCTACAACCATTTTTATTAGATACACTTTGAATTTTGAAAATAAACACGCGACTTGACAGTTGACTAATTTAGTTGGTTAATTAATCGACAGTTGACTTTCAAATGTTTGAAACCTGGTTTTAAAAAATAGTGGAAAAAAAGTAGTGGAAAAATAATAGCGTGGAAAAAAATAGTAGTGGAAAAATAATAGAGTGGAAAAAAAGTACTAGTGGAAATTTTGGAGTGGAACTTTTGGGGTACAATCAAAAATTGGAATATAACCGGTAAAACATTGTTGAAAAAACATGACGCTTGACATGATACTAAACAGAATGATGATTTTAATAATCGCGATTCTTTATTTAGGTACACTAGGGGTCTCCGCGCTTTCAGCGCTGCGCCCCCTGCGCGCTCCGCGCGCCAACCCCGAGGGGGGCAAGCCCCCCGGCGCTTCGCGCCACCCCCATTTGTTGAAACAATTACGTGTAAAATAAACGGTAACGCTATAGGGATCGAAAATATCACTGCTGCCGTGTATGAACATTGGTTTTGTAATTTTTAGGGAAATTTTAATTTCACTATTGTTTTCGCTTAGGCGAATTTTTGGACGCCCCCCCCCCCCCCGATTGACTATCTAATTATCTGTAAGGTGAATATAGCTATGACCCAGCATATATTAAAGTATCAGATATGGATATATATATATATATATATATATATATTACTATATATATCGCGCGAATTTTGGCGCGCCCATCGCTGACTGAATATTTAATAATCGGTAAGGTGAATATACGTTAAGACTCAGGATATATCTTAATTGTATATATAAATATATATATATATATATATATATATATATATACTAGCTGAGCACCCTCGCTTCGCTCGGGCGTCAGCTTCGCTGCACTATATGAGTTAGTTAAGGCTTTTTTCCCGAATTGTTTGGATAAACAAATTGTAAGGACTAAAAAGGCTATACAAAATAATTAATGAATCCATTTTGCATTGTGCGCGAGAAGAAACCCACGTAACCGTGGTAAAATCATGGCATTTATTGAAACATCGTGAAACTACAACACCTTATTGGACTAACGCATTCTGGTAAACAATATTTGATGTTTTGCTCTCTGGAGCGTAAATGTGTAAATTCCGTGGGTCGGAGACGCGCGAACATGCAACATAAAATTGTCCGTGAAAGAAACATGGTTTTTCAAGGTATACACCAGCAACATGGAGCGTTTGACCTTGAGCTTTATTGATGGTCATTGCAAATGCCAATCTCACGGGAAATTGTCGTCTTTGAATTCAAATGGAAGATCTGTGGGGATCACTGGTATCTGAGGGATCATGACGTTTGCACCTTGATTCGATCCAGTCATTATAGTGCCTACAAATCATACAAATGAAATAGTATGTCAATACATTTGGTATAAAATGCAAAAGTTGTGAGACAATCTATAGCTTACTACCTTCTATAATTCTATGCCGAAGTTGAGTGATGCGGATTCGAGTTCCATTGCATAAAACAGGAGGATTTAAATTTCGCAGCAGCATAACAGGAACTCCGACTTTTAATTTCAGTATGTGTGGCGGAACTCCAGACAATTCAAGCGAGTTCAAGAACTCAGCCGGATAGTTTACCACTTCATCTTGATTTACTACGGAATTGAAAAAGGTGTAAATTTTCTGTTCCCCGGGAATTGTAGCCAATATTTTGTCATTTAAATCAGTGACAACATCGTTTGTTGACGCTAAAATAGCTCTTTCATATAACCAATCCATGTGCAAGTGATTTCGCTGGATGTTGGGAAAAACTGCAGCAATCAGTTCATCAGTAGAATTGGCAATAGTGCATAGTTCAGGAGAAAGAGTTAACATTTCCATTAGCATCTGTTGGTAGCTTACCATTGCCGACTGTCAAAAGTAATACAGAAAAATTGGCAGCGTTCTCATCATTGTGAAGATATACCCTCAATTTAATAGTCAGCGAATGGACTATGACACTTTGCCATAAGATTGAACTTTCGATACTGGCATGAAGCTGATCAGCTGGAGTTCCACGGTTGATGACCGGCTAATATAACGACTAATCCTCCCATTATCCGATTGTCACTCCGCATATCTCTCAAGGTTCTCTCGAGTGCCTCTACTGCATGCTTATGCGAAGAAGAACATTTATCCCACACCAATAGTTTGCACAACCGCAGCACCTCGGCCCTTTGACTATTTTTGCTGATGTTACAAAATGGGGTCTCCTGATGGTGCAAATTCAGTGGCAACTTCAGCACATTTTGAACAGTTCGTCCTCCTTGTAACAACGTAGAAGCGTTACCAGTTAAAGCCAAAGCTAAAGCCACGTGACGACTCCTGATAGTTGACAGCAGGAGATTCAATAAATATGTTTTTCCTGTTCCTCCACAGGCATTCAGAAAAAAAATTGCAGGATCGTTGTTTTAAATTTTTTGTAGTACCGCATCATAGAATGATCTTTGGTCTCCATTCAGATGAGGCAAAGCTGTTCCTCAGCCTCTGTAGCTCGCGCAGCTTTATGATTAGCTGTATCAATAGTTATTTTTTGCAAATGTGTTATACGTTTCGACGGCATTTCCATGTCACTTATGAAGTCACTGGCGGACACGATATAAACACGACTGAATGAAAAGTCATACTGAATCAAAAACAAAATAACGATCGAATTGCGAACCCCAGAAAATATTTCAAAATTATTCTCATACTTACGTTTGTTTATTAATAAGGAAGGGAGGATAGTAATTTTACAGAATATGAAACGTAACATTATGTTTTCGAATTCTATTTATAATGGCTTATGTATTGTGTTCATGAAAAATTTGAAAATTTTCAAAAAACTGATAAATGTTTTTGAAATTTTCTCCGAAAAAAAATTAAGAATTCGATTTCTAATGTAGCCTACGTTAATTCTGAGAGTCCAAAGAATCACCCTGATGCGTTGAAATCATTTCCGAACGCTTCGTTGAGGCGTGATGCTCAGACAAACAAACAAACAAACAAACAAATCAAACAAACAAACAAACAAACAAACAAACAAACAAACAAACATATTCTCAGTATTATTATATTAGTAGGATAGGATGTTCATTAAGCTATCTATTTTGCGGACACATTTTGATACAAAACGTTTCTTTTGAAGACTTTCTACGTTTTTGAGGACTGTCCTCGTTTTGGAACATAGGAATTAATTATTTTGAAGACGTGTCTCCAAATTGCTATTGATAGATATTTAATTGAAATCAAAGACACAATCATATATGATATTAGAAATTTTTATCTGAAGTAGAACAACTCTTTTCCTGTTTCTAACAAACGTAATTTTCGGTATTCATATTTTTTCCGCTATGATTGTATTTTTAATGATTGTTTAAGTACAGTGAAGAAGTAAAAATTTTAGCTTGATTTATCATAATTTATTCAACTACTTTGTGAAAAAATTTTAAAGCATTGATAAAAATAGTGTTAAATTAATTACCGAATGCAAAATTAGTTACTTTGAAGCATACTTTTCCATGATCTTGAAAGTATATTTTTGGTTGTCATGATAGTAATTGTAGTAATGGCTTATTTAATTTATGGCCACGTTTCGAGAAAAATGCTTGTGTCTTAAGAGAGAATCGTATTCTTGTCTGAAAAATAAATGAACAGCTAAACAATCAAAAAAGCATGTTTGGTTTTGCAATTTTAATATCATATTCTATAAGGTAATTGGCAATGAACGGTGAATAATCTAAGAATCTTTAAAAATATGTCATTAAACAATAATCTTCATGACGACATTTCCTTGCTTCCGAGGACTGTTTCTGATTGAAAACGCAGAAATAGTTTATTTTTGAGACATGTTTTTAAATTGTCATTGATGGATATTTGACTTGAAACGAAGAAAATAGTTGCTATGATATTAGAAATATCTCCAAAAACAAACTCCATACGGATTATTTTCCGAAGCTTGAGCGACTACTACAAAACTGATACCGCTTATAGGTAAATCATAGATGAATAAATAAATAAATAAATGAAGATCGTCGTTTCAGCTCATAATGTAAAAATCATGTCCATAAACAATAATCATTACGAGGACTTTTCCATCATTTCGAGGACTGTTTCTGTTCTAAATCGCAGAAATAGGTTATTTCAGAGACATGTCTTCAAATTGCCATTGATAAATATTTGACTGAAAACGAGGACAATAGCTGCTATGAGATTACAATGGTCCTGAAAAACGTACTCCAAACAGCTCTTTTTCTGTAGCTCTAGTGACTACCATAAAACCGATATCGCTTATGAATAAGTAATAGATAATTTGGGGAATAAATAAAGAACGTTGTCTAAAATCCCAATCTGAAAATTATGTTATTAAACAATAATCATTACGAGGACTTTTCTACGATTTCGAGGACCGTTTCTGTTCTAAAATGCAGAAATAGGTTATTTTGAAGACATGTCTAACTTGGCACTGATTGATATTTGATTCGAAACGAGGACCGTAGCTGCTATGATATTAAAAATATCTTCAAAAACGACCCCTAATTGGCTCAATTCCCGAAGCTTTAGAGACTACTACAAAACTGATACCGCTTATCGATAAATTTTTCTACTCATATATAAAAATGTGAAATGTATGAATATGTTTTTTTTTGTTTATTTGTTTGAGTGTTTGTATCGAAATGCCGCTCAAAAAAATCGTTTGTAAAGATTTTTAACGCATCAAGGCTATATGAAAAATTATTCGATTGAAAATTGCAAAAACTTAATTTCGATTTTTTGACAATCGAACTTCTTTGTCGTGGATTTTATGATTCAACGCATCTAGGAGGTTCTCCAAACACCTGTAATCAACATAGGCTACTGAAAAAGTTAATTTCTTGACTTTGTTTTGAGAGAAAACTGGCAAAACATATGTTTGTAGTTCGTTTGTTTGTATGTTTGTTTCCGCTTTATGCTTTAACAAAGCGATGGAAAAGATTTGATACGCATCAGGGAAATTTTAAACAGTCTTAGAATCAACATAGGCTACATGAAACTTAAATTTCCTGATTTTTTTTCCAAACAAAATTGTTAAAACGTATCATTGGTTTTGCAAAAATGTCAATTTTTCCGTGGAGTAGATCATAAATTACAAAAGAAATCTAAAGAATCAAAGTTAGTCACTGAATTCTTTTAGGATTTTTTTAGAAGACATTTTCATATACAAATGATATTTTTTTTCCACACTGTTTTTTGAGTTATTGCAAAAAAAAATCCAAAGCATCAGGGCAATACTTTGAACTCTTAGATCCAATAAGAGATACAAAAAAGTCTAAATTTCGCTCATCTATAATTTTTTTTAGAAAAACCGTCAATACAAGCAAAGTTGTATGTACGGTTAATAAACTAGCCGTCAGAAAAAAAAGATTTGCAATCAAATAATGGTACTTTACACAAAATCTTACATGCACCTGAAACATGAATACTGTATAGTTGAAATGTGAATCAGAAGATACTTGATACAGAAGAGGATTGTTTTTTTTGTTCAGGTAAAACCTTCCGTTTGTATTTCATAAACCATACTCTTCTATATTTCGAAGAGTTTCTGAACGTTACTCTCATCTGAAATGTGCCTTTATAATTAAGAAAAATAGTTTTCCACCTTCAACTTCAATGTACTCATCTTAGAAATATTTTGTACGGTATTATTTCTGTGGTGATTAGGAAGAACCAGTTAAGTGACATTTTTAAAAGCGTCAATTTTTTTGCAAAAATCTTATGTATTTCTGAAATTTTACATTTTAACCATGAGCTGTTAAATCCAATTTATATTTTTTACTATAATTGACCGAAAATTGTGTCACTCATCATATTCTTTGATATAAAAATGTTATATTTAAAACTTCACAAAGACAAGTCCCAAAACCACCTAACTGGTTTTTCCAGATCACCACAGATTTAAAGTATAAAGTTTACGAATAACTATTTCATCCATCAAGAGATCATTTTTGAAGGAGGCGATTAGCATAAATCATAGTTCTATATGAGTTGAAGCGTGATCCGGACACAAACGACAATAGTTAGGTTTTAATATAATAGTAAAGAATGATTTATGTAGTAACGAACTACGCTATGAACTACGCTTGCATGAGTTCTGGAAAAAATTTTTAACGTACACTTTCCAAATAATTATAGAAGACAAATGAACAGTGCGGCGACGCTGATGCCTGTGCGAAGCACGGGCGCTCAGCTAGTAGATAATAAAATAAATAAATGAAGATCGTCGTTTCAGCTCATAATGTAAAAATCATGTCCATAAACAATAATCATTACGAGGACTTTTCCATCATTTCGAGGACTGTTTCTGTTCTAAATCGCAAAAATAGGTTATTTCAGAGACATGTCTTCAAATTGCCATTGATAAATATTTGACTGAAAACGAGGACAATAGCTGCTATGAGATTACAATGGTCCTGAAAAACGTACTCCAAACAGCTCTTTTTCTGTAGCTCTAGTGACTACCATAAAACCGATATCGCTTATGAATAAGTAATAGATAATTTGGGGAATAAATAAAGAACGTTGTCTAAAATCCCAATCTGAAAATTATGTTATTAAACAATAATCATTACGAGGACTTTTCTACGATTTCGAGGACCGTTTCTGTTCTAAAACGCAGAAATAGGTGATTTTAAAGACATGTCTCTGACTTGCAATTGATTGATATTTGACTTGAAACAAGGACCGTAGCTGCTATGATATTAGAAATGTCTTCAAAAACTTGATACAGAAAAGAATCGTTTTATACGGGCAAAACTCCTTTCATTTTCCTAAAGGTAAAACTTTCTCATTGTATCATAAACTATATTTTTTTGATATTTCAAAGAGTTGCAGAATATTTAATTTTAGCTCGAATGTGCCTTTAAAATCAAACAAAATCGTTTTTCACCTTCAACTTCATTGTACTCATGTTAGAAATATTTTGTACAGTATTATTTTATGTGTTAAAATTTCAAATAATTATTCAATCCATCAAAAGATCATTTTCAAAAGGGGTGAAGCCCTCTACAAAATTTTTTAAGGTATTACCTTCTGTTAATAGCATAAATTGAAGTTATATATACGTTGACGCGTGATGCGGACACAAACGACAATAGTCACTATCAATAGTTTTTATATAATAGTAAAGAATAATTTATGTAGTTACGAACTGCGCTATGAACTACGCTTGCATTAGTTTCGGGAAACTTTCCAAAAAATTATAATAATTTCCAATTAATTCAAATCTTTTCCATAATATTTTTGTGCCAATTACAGAAATTCCGTTAACTTTATTTAATGAAAAAATTGATCGACGATGCAAAATAGGTTTGCTTAGAGCAAATTTTTTATATGATACAAAAATTTTTTCGTAATAATATTAATTTTTATTGCTTATGACAATTGATGTTTACATTTAAAGTAAAACACCTTTTATTTACAGGAAGTAAAGCTTAATACAACTTATTTAACAAATAAATAAAAAACTGTTTAGTTTTAACTTTAATATTATAATGTAGAGGTTGATTGGCATTAGACGGTAATATATTAATACAGTTTTTTGTAATCGAGAATCGCATTGCTAAGTATTCTCATTCTCACAAATTATAACATTTTTTTTTCATTTTTTCACCGACTGTAACGAAAGTATTGCAGCGCCGTCTACTGACTTTAAACACAACCGGATCAAAAAATCAGTTTTTTACGTTCATAATTTGAATTTATAACGTAATATTGATTTCGGATTTTTTATTGAATTTTGAGGTTCACTGCGAAAACTAGTGTTCCATTTTCAAAGTGGGAACAAATAAAATACTAGTTTTTCAAGTGTTTCTTCGACAAAATTTTCCATATTTTCCACAATTTTCCAAATTTTCCAAAATGTCCATTTCCTTCTTTTCTACATGACATCACGAAAATAATAACACCGTGTAACGATTAATGTTGATATGTTGACTTCAATCGACTACAATCGAACTTTTTATTTGCGCAAAGAATGCAGAATGCATTCTGATTTTGTGTTTGCTCTGAATTTTTTCATCATAGTTTTAACTTGGTTTCAAAGGATTTGACTAAATTGCTTTTAAATATTTATAATTCTTCCTTATTTTACTTGTTTTGAACATCATTTTTAATTTATTTTCTTTGTAATTCCGTTAGTATATTTGTGTACGATACAGTTCACACAAATATCTTGCTGTTCGGTGCTGCCACACGCCAACTGAAACATCATAACGTCTATGAAATTCCTACATTTTTATGCATCACCGACAATCTCGGGTTTGGCTGGTCGTATCGCATCAAAAATAAAAGGAAATTAAAGTCCGCATTTCGGGGACTGATCTGCAGTTTAGAAAGTTTCATTTTTATGTTTATAACAAAATATTAATATGTAATAGCAAAGATGTTTCTCAAACGGTTTTATGTTGATAATAATATTTTGTGCAACATTTGGTATGATATTTAATCTTTTAATCAGTACTATTAGACCGACTATAATTACTCAGCAAAATAGAGCTCAAATGGTTTTTCTGTAATCTAACAAAGTGAAGACGCATGAAAAACTTCGACGTCTTTTATTTTGTTTTCATTTTTGACATTGTTAAAAACGCACGAGTTTACCATCATTTTATTTTGCAAATTCTGCAAACATGGTAAGCAGAAAGTCGTGAAATATGAAATCAATCAATTCAGTAGATTTTAAAAACAATTGCAACTGCAATTATAAATATACTTTCAAGAAAAAGAGTGACAAAAGTTCTTATTGTTTAATACATCAAATTAAATCTAATTTAACAGTCAGTAATAAAAGCGATAAAGATCTGAAAATTAGTGTTTTTCTATTTTCATTGGCATTGTAGTATAGACTTTGTAAAAAAAGTTAAATCTTCAATTCTCAAGCATTACTCAAGAACATTTTCTTCTAAAAACGTGTACATTACGTGCTTATCAAAATAACACAGTAAGGTAGATTGAATGATTGTAGATACATGCTGGCTGAAGTAATAAGTCTACACGACATATGATTTATTATAAGATTTTAGTCGAAAAATTTTTTGCAATATGTTTACTTACAATAACAAATAACAATATATATATATATATATATATATATATATATATATATATATATATATATACAGGGTGTCCCAAACCACCCGTAACACTTTAGCATGCATTGCAATGGTCTATTGGTACGGGTGGTCTGGGACACCCTGTATATACAAAGTGATACCTGCTTCATACCGATACAATATACTTTTTTTTGATAAAACGCAAAACTTATATCGTCTAACGCATTAATACAACTTACGATAGCGAGTTTATATTTCTTACCGATTTTATTAAGGAAGACAAACAGTATTTTCTAATCTCAAAAAACACTTACAATTAAAAGTAAAGGTAAAACTATGAACATCCAATTATTCGTTTCTGGCGTCTCAAAATTCATTGGAAATGTTGGCATTCTTTTCCTTTGTTGATTTGCCTTTTCTGCAGTTTCTGTAAATTTATTTGTATCAAGTGGTATCAATTTCAAGTTAAACTTAGTATCATTTTTCAAAATAGATTCTACATCAGATGTTGGCATTAGTTGTTTGTAATGTAAAGTCATATTAGAAGTGTTTCCAAATGATGTTGAAGGTGCAACGACGAACCTTCGAGTCTTCTGCAAAGGTTCATTGTACTTAATCATGAAAGATTCCGATTTGATTTGACATCCACGTTTTGTGGAAATTTTAACAGCGTTACGAACTTCGACGTACGATGTATCGCCTGAGCATGTAATTGTTATGTTTTCTTTCTGAGGTGTGAAATAAATTATTTCATTCGTTTGAAAGGTTTCGAACACATTAACATTCACTTGACTTGAACAAATAAACTTGCAATTATCGTACAGAGTACCCGTCATATTGAATATCATTTTCAATTCGCAAGGCATTGTCTCAACAACATTATATAAAACAGCTGATAGGTGAACGGAACTTTTATCTGCAAAACGTAATATTGTTCACTACTTAATAATGAAATTTTCATGAGTTTATGAAGTACTGCAGAATCATTCAAATATGGAAATTCCATTTGCGGAAATACTGTTTTTTGAAGATCACGGATATCTTCTTTGACTTTTGTAAGTGTCAAATATCGAGGATGCAACTGACCAACTTTAGCGAATAAAATTGCAGTTAAAAAAGTGTCATAATCATTTCTGAGGTTGTCAATTTGTTTTTCAATTTCTTCAATCATTCCAAAATAATGATTATATTCGTTGATACTTTTTAATTGATTTTTTTTAATTGATTCACTGTTTTTATTTATTTCAGTTGACATTTCTTTCATCGTTTGCGAAATTGAATTCATATTTTCTTGAGTGGCATTAATATTTTGTTGTATTAAAACAGAAGTTTGATTGAAGTAATTGAACATCTGATTAATATTTTCAGAATTTTGTAAAACTTGTTTCTGTATTTGATTATTTATCTCTGATTTTGCTTAGTCTTTGCGATTTGATAAGAAAGCTACAAATGCAGAACCTGCTAATAAAATACTGACAGCTCCTCGACGTTTTCTTGAAGGCTTTTTCTCGACGTCAGATCGTATTGTTTTTGAAGATAACGGGATAACATTATCAATGTCAAATTTGTGGCTGTGTAATAAGGCGTTGAGTGAGCTTTTTTGAGTTTCACATCTGTGATACAAATTAGGGTACTATCTCTTTACGTCAGCGTGTTCTAGCATCATATTTAAACGTAATTTAATGAATTTTCCTTTTTCTTCTAGCTCTGATAAGTCAATGTAGTAACCGACTGTTATGGTGTCGTGTACAAGTTTAACGTTGTCCTTTGATTTAATGTATGCTCCGACTGTATTGCTGAGGTTCTTGACGATTTCATTAGATCTAGTAGTTGGTACAGCTGTTACAGATGGAAAACACCTACGAAATTCGAAAAAAAATAAATTGAAATTGAAATTTATGAGATAATTAAATATGTATCAAAAAAAGTAAAAAATATTTCAAACACGTCAAATTTTGACTGATCTACGGTAAAATCTGTATACAGAACAAACCGGAAGAAACCAATAGCTGGTTTTTTACCCTAGGAAAACAATAATTAATTTTTTTATTTAATCAATTAATTTTATTTTTTAATATGAAATTATTTATAAGATTTATTTGCGAAAGTTTAGTTCGCATCAAACTAACTTTGCCTTGTAGTAAAAAAAAAATTGCAAATTAATTGTTCAAGCTTCAAATTTGATGAAAATCACAATTACATAAACAATAAGTGCAATTTCCTTTTAACAACTATCTGTAATCAAGTTTTCTGTTCCGCAACCGTTTTACCGCAAGCATTACATAATAATTAAGCTGGTTTATGAACTTATTTCTATGACACACAAAATTTCTATTTTGAACAATTTTAGGTTTGTACGAAATTTTAGAAATAAACAAAGAAAAATTTTGTTTAATTTTCTGCAAAGATTTGTTCTTAAAACTCAAAAACTTATTAGAATAATAATTTTTATTTCTAATTTTTTAACACTTTAAATGTAAGCAATTTTTTTAATATTATCTGGTTATTTTTATCGACATTTTTAAGCTTGTACGAATAAATCTGTCGAAAGAAATTGTAAACAATATCATTATTATATTGATATATAATATAATAAATATAATATGATAACTATATTACATTACATATGATAATCATTTCGCGTACGTGTCTTGAAAGTGATGAATATAATAAAAATGCAGTTTTTAGACAATTGATGTCGACTTGAACGAATTAGAATTAAACAAATGATAAAAATGTTATTTTATCAAAAATTTATCCAGTTTCCATTTTTCCTTCCATTCCGAGAAGTTCAGTTAATACTTTAATCTTATAATACAGTAGATCAATTTTTAACAGTCATATTTTTTCAATGTGGGTTTGCTTTTTTGTAAACATTAGAATAAGAACTAGAAAGATTTTAACTGGTTTTCTTGGATTGCAACAAATATCATGTTTAAAATGTGAATCACTTATTTTTTTATTCTGAACGGTAAGTTTTCGAGAATACTTTATAAAGATACTCAATTATACTCAATGTTTCAAATGGAAAAGGAAACAGTCGCCATAATAAAATTTTTTACTCACAAAATTAAAATTGCACATAGAAACTGCCACACACAAGGTTTTGAAGCCGTTTTGTTTTTGCATGACTGATGACGTTCCTAAAAATACATCTAAATTAATAAAGATTCAAAAAAATTTATTTTATTAAAAAAGACATAATATTATAATCGAATTTAATTTGCGGTATGTATTAGTTTATATTCTATATACATTCATGAAAGTAATTCTTAGAGGTTTTGAATGTAATGAAATATTGCTTAACACACGTGTACACAATAACATCCGCAAAATAAAATCTACTAATAATAGAATCTCTTAGATAACTTAAGATATTTTGAATGATAAAGCTCAAAAAATTTGTTGGAAAATAAGCTTTTCTGCAGTAAAAATGAAAAAATGCTGCTGATCAGTATATACATGTCAAAATTCACAAAATGACTCTAAATTAACATTACTTCTCATCTGTCTATACTTCTATATTTTTATTCAAGTAGTTTATATATGGTTAATTGATGGAAGTATTAAAAGTTTATATTTCAGTTTAGTTAGATCGTGTGAAATTAAGTCAAATACTTACGTCCATTTTGCAGCATACACAAGTTTTTCAAGCACGACAAATTGAAAAAATATAGACACAAGATATTCAACAACGTTCCATTTTTTTCTAACAATTTCAATAGAATTAAGTGTATGTCAGTATGCTAATCGCAAGGCTGAACTATTTTTCTCAGTATGATCATTAGGTTCAGAAGGAGAGACGTAATAGCCAGAATGAGGAGAGGGGATAGAGAGCATGGGCCTTGTAGGAAGAAATGCTGCAACCAATCCTGTGTATTCTAGTAAACTGATGATTACGATAGGTTAGCGAATTTCGATCAAGTCGAACATTTTAAAATGACATACAATTTTAAAACTTATAATAATATAATAAATTCATAAAAAAAAAAATCTTACTTCATTCAACGATAAACAATTTTTAGTGTCGTAATTTTTTATATATTCAATTAATAGAAATACGTCTGAACATTATTTCGAGTACGGTCTCCAAAATCAAATTGGTGTATAAGTATACATCCAGCGCTATCGTCAGTGGGGGTATTCAGAGTATACGCCTTAAGATCTCAAACACAGCTGTTCGATTGGAAACTCTTCATTGAATCCAACCAATAAGAAGCGCCATCGCTCGTTTTACCGCCCACGCCCACGTATTATTTCATGATCATTGACAATAATACCTATATGTTTTTCAACATTAAATATATTATCAAGATTGTTATAAAAGAATCAAAAATTATATCTTTTTAAGAATCATTTAAATGTTCGCCTACTTCAAAAATACATGCTTATTTAACAAATACTTTGCTCATCTTTAAAATGTAACCACTTATTCGATAAGCACATTTTTTTATTTTGAGAACTGACGGCAAATTTTTTTTATTTTGGGGAGGGGGCTTACATATTACTTTCATAGTTACAAATTACTTTACTTCAGAAATACCATGATCACTCACCTTAATTAATAGTTTAACCATTTTGATGTAGATTTAAATAGGGTTTGTCGAAATATTTTTTTCTGATTCGTTTAATTTTCATATTCGATTTATTTTAAAATGTTTTAAGAATTTCATTGTATTTAAATGAATATCAGTACGTTTCGTTCATAGTAAAATCAACCTTAAAATTGAATTATGCAAAAAATTTTCCTTAAAATCGTTTTGTTAATGGTTTCTTGATTGTATCATGAAAATAAACATTTCTGTCTTCATAAGGCCGCGTTTGAATATAGTATATTTTGCGCACATGGCACAAATACTATTTTTTGTCACAATTTTGCGCGAAGACAGTCTTTGCGGGCCAGAATTCAGGGCGCGAATAAGTTCTTCGCGTGAAGGTGTGACAAAAAATTTTTTTTCACTTTTTGGAACATTAAAGTTATATCTAAAATACGACGCACGATGTATATTGGAACAGACGTTGTATATCCTTGACGCCTATCAAGAGCAGGATATGTTCTGAAAGAAAACTGAACCGATTTCAAGCATAAAAGAACATTTGATATCAGGCCTCGGCAGAATTCCAACATTGTTTACAGTTCCAATACTATAGAAATAAGAGACGTATGGTGACTTTAATAACAGCAACAAGAATCTCTCAAACATTTTTAGGATGTGTAAACATTGATTAAAGTTTATCGAATCGTTCGGAACATTTTTCACTAAAAGTTAACAAAAATATGTGTTTCAGTTCAACTTAACACTCAATCTTCAACTTTAAGAAGTAGCGAAAATTCCAGTAGCTCTTCTGATCGGGTTAATATAAAATCATACGCTATTTGTAATTTTATTCTGGGCACTAAAAAAGTAAAATAAAAACAAGTGATTTTTGCAGTTTAAATTTAAAGAAAGGCCGCGTGCACTTTAAATTCCAAGTGTCATACTGTCAAGAAAACAAAAAAAAATCAGATAAATAAATTGTTATTTTTTCAAATCGTTTCTTACGTTTTTAACCGGTGTACGCGATGTTTATTATCACACAACTTTAATTTTTAAAGTTGGTCACAATTTATTGCTTTGAAGAAAGTCAACAAATACTGGAGTCGAATTTCGAGAAAATTTATTGTAAAACGATTTCAGAAGTATATTCGAAACTAATTAAGAATAGAAACGCTGATCCTTCTTTTAATACAGTTTTATACATATTACTTGAGACATTTCTCATCGAACTACATCAAATGGAATTATATATTTCGTTGTATATTGAAAAGATTAAATATCAACCTCAATGCATGCATGATGCTGAAACGGTATACATCAACGAATGCTTAAATAGTGAATGGTTTCTATCCTTTAGACTTTTTCCTGAAATAATGCCTCTGCGAACGACATCAGAACTCATTTATTCTAGCGATGGTTCTACGATAGTGAATTACTGAATTTATTGGTAACTGATTTTTTCATCGAATGTAAAATATGGTATCGAATTACACATTCGTGCAACAGAAATTAAGTTTTACTACATGTTTTTTTTATTAATAATTTAAAATTTGTTAAAGTTCTATACTTATTTTTAATAAACGGAAACATTTTCTGTTTCCGATGAAAGTAAATTTTTGGAAATAATTGCTCACTAGTCACACATACTTTTCGAAGACTTGCAAAAGTTTATTTATAAGATAATATCAAAATAATTTCAAATTCATTGAAAAATTATATTTGTTAGATCTACGATGTCAAGTTTGTCATATTCTGTTTACTTTTCGTCTATTACTAATGCAGTTCATCTAATTATATTGACAGTTCGACTTTCTCAAAATTATCCTAGGTACTTATCACGAGAAGTTTTTTCGAACGCCTTAACTTCACTTATCGATACATGTAGATCTGAGAAAATTTGTTGTAGAAGAATTATTAACCGATTCGCCAGAAGCCTCGTTAGGCGATGCGCGCCGTGAAACAATGAAATATCGAAATATTTCAGTGCCGTGAAAGCATTTGCGCGCAGCATTCTCTAGAATAGTAAACATCAAACAGTCAAGTTTCATAAACTTTAGTCGTGAAAACAAAATACCTCGCACGTTTCTTATGAAAAATTACTTTTGTTAAGGGGGTACGACACTTTGAATAACAAAGCTTTTATGTCAAATTGAAAGTTCAATATTATGAACAAGACTTTTTCAAAACAAATGAAACTTTTTTTTATTCATAAATACAATCATTAAACTTCGATTTAACAAATGAACGAAGTAGTAAAAATTAAAACAAAGTATATTTATTTAACAAATGGGTTAAGTTCCTCGCGCAGGCTGGCCGCTCACTTTCCGGGGACATGAAGCAACGAAAATGGATTTAAATTCAAGGAGGTTGATCTTAAACACATTGTCTACGATGTAGCGTAGCCATTTTTCATTTTGTTTATTCGTTTTGAAAATACAGCCACTCAAAGAACGAAAATCGATTTTTTGGAGAAATTTTTAACAATAAATAGCCGCTATTTTGAGAAAAATGAACCAATCAAAAAACGGCTACGCTACATCGTAGACAATGTATTTAAGATCAACGTCCTTGAATTTAAATCCATTTTCGTTGTTTCATGTCCCCGGAAAGTGAGCGGCCAGCCTGCGCGAGGAGCTTAACCCATTTGTTGAATAAATATACTTTGTTATAATTGTTTTTACTTCGTTCATGTGTTAAATTGAAGTTTAATGATTGTATTTATGAATAAAAAAAAGTTTCATTTGTTTTGGAAAAGTATTGTTCATAATATTGAACTTTCAATTTGACGTAAAATCTTTGTTATTCAAAGTGTCGTACCCCCTTAAAACCAGACGTAAGTGTATCCTATTTTGTAGGTATTTTACCGTACAACAAAATTTGCTATGGACTGAAATCATTTTTCATACAAGACGTGCGAGGTCTCTTAAACAAACAAAACTACTTGAACCTTACAAGAAGTACGTTTTGGCTCACAAGATCGTTCCATTTTTCTATGAAAGAAATTTTCACCGATTTGTGAAGTTTGAAGCCGGAGAAAATGAAACAAATTTTATTTGCTTTAGAATAAATTCATTTTATTATCACTCCATCGATTCAGTTCATGTTTTCCATTATGTTCTCCGATAATTGAACTATTGATTAAATAAACTATTTGATCAAATGAAATTTCTGAAATACTAATTTCTACAAAATCGTTTCAAGTTCACCGTCAATAGGAACGTAAAAGACAGCTTTTCGTTTTTATATATGTTTTGCGTTTATCTGACAAAACTATTTTTTCACTACCGCTTAGAAAAGCTTGTTTTGTCGAGAATTTTTTCGAATGTAAATTATAATGACACGTTATCGAAATTTTATGCTCTAGAAATATAGTTTTTTCAATTGTTTTCAATAGACAATATAAGAAAAATTTCAGTTTAGATTTCAATGTTCGACAACACACTGATAAAAAATACTTTGCGAGACGTATAGCAAAAGACAAGCTTTGGCGCCTGTCAAGGTCTCTCATCGGTTTTGATAGAGAAAAATACTTCAATTTCAAATATATCTTTTTTACGTTTCAACACCAAGCCTAGACACAACTTAGAATCGTTTACTCTTCTAAAGAAAGACCCTGGGCACTACACCGAAGTATTTTTTCATCGAAATTTTTTCATCGAAATATTCCGACAGTACTATTGCTTTCATATTTAATTAAAAATACTGATTCATAATAACGTTTTTATTAATTGTTTGTAAAGTGTCGTCAGTACACTCGTCTGTCATTTTTCAACTTTTATAACAGTTCACTGATGCCAATTACAAAATGAAGACTATGAGACAAAATTCGCAGTGTTTATCAATAAAAATAGTTCATTTTTTTTAGAAATCAAATAAATCAATGTACACTGTAAAAAAATTACGAAAGGTTTAAGTTCAGCACTGTGAATATGACTGCATTCAAATCATTGCACAAATATATAGTAGAAAATTCAATAGGACAATAGTGTATGATTTTAAACATCAAAATAAAGTATTTTTTTGTTTTTTTTTTGATTTGTTTACTAAACCCGGGTCAGTTTTGTTCATTTTGCTTTGGTTTAGCATTTGTTGTTCACTTTTCAAGACGAAACCCCGTATATTTTGTACGTTTTGTTATACACAAATTTTACGCGTGAACAAAATTTTAAAAAAAATTTTGTAATGTACTAAAGAGTAGTTAAAATTTGATTTTGAAAAAAGTTTTTGATAGAACAAATTGAAATAAATGACGTGTTCAAAGTAACGCAGCACTAAAATTTTTGTTGAGTTTCACATTAAAAACGTTTTGGTTACAAAAATTATTTGTTATCAGCGAAAAATTCTATTTAAGACTTCTAGACTATTTAAGTTTAGCTTAACAGCTCTGCTTTCCTATTTCTCTCAGCTAGTTTCGGAACCTGCATTTATTTCTTCAGTTTAAAAAATGATCCATTGCATAAACCGAGTTCGCAGTTTTCGTGCAAAGATGTAAATTTGATTCACGATTCTTTAATGTTTTTCAGATTTACTGTAACGCTGTGGGTCTGACTGGGTTGGCGTCGGCCAGCCAGGGCCATAGCGCTCGCGCTCTTGCTCGGTCTGGTGTTCGTACTGGGCGCCAGGCCGTTTGACCTTCAACGGCCAAGGAAGTCTTGGGGTTTCGGGCTCAGCTTCATGGTCGGGTTCGGGATCGGGTCATAATATCGTAAATCGGATAAGCCAGCTAGCAATAGATGGAAAAGCGCGTGGTTAAGTTCGGAGTTGGCATAACAAATAATAAACAGTGAAAACAAAAGTCATTTCGACAAAACATATTTATTCCAGTTTGCAATTAAATTAAAGAAACTTTGAACAAGCACTAAATGAAAAAGTGTAAATATGTCAGTCGCGTATTTTAAATCTTGAAAGAAAACATTAGAATAAAGAAAAGCTCGTTTCAAAACATAAGGTCTATTATTAGATTTCGGAGAAACAAAAGCGGGGCGCTGATTGGTCGGCGCGGCTCGGCCGCGTCGCCTCGCAAAACATAATTGTCATAATGATCGGAATTTGTCATAACATCATAATCTTAACTAACTACATTGCCGCTCGTGAACAAAGACTCTCAGAGTCGCCACTTCGAACCATGAAATGCCGGGCTCGAACCAGCGGTGCAACAAGGACAGCAATGCAGTGCAAGCGCGGCGCGCCAACCGACGCCGGTCGGTGCGCGACGCTCCATTTCGGATCGGCAAAACAAAAGAACATTCATGAATTTCAGGCGGGCTGAAGGCCCCTTCAGATCGGGTTACAATCGGTTCAGAATCGGGTTTTAAACATTACAAACGGGTGGCGTCAATGCCAAACAAAAACTTATCGGGTCGTCGAGCGAGTAAATGAGAGAGAGAGAGAGCATTGTCCATATTAAGCTCAGAAGGAGCTCAATATGGGCCTCCAGATCTTAGAGAGGACTTCGGGT
Organism: Telenomus remus; assembly: GCA_020615435.1. Classification (NCBI taxonomy): domain Eukaryota; kingdom Metazoa; phylum Arthropoda; class Insecta; order Hymenoptera; family Scelionidae; genus Telenomus; species Telenomus remus. Next base: position 11,369,042 of record CM036341.1, on the reverse strand, counting down.
AGCAAGTTGGATCGGACTCACCGGATTGTTAATGACAACAGCTCAGAATGAGCTCCCAAGACCCGGGCTGGTGGACAGCCGCCGCCATCGCGTCCGCCGGCCAGGCACGTCGCTCCTTTTCACAGTCGCATCACGTCGGGGTTCACGGTCACGGGTTCACAATTCTGTTGGCAGGTTGCCCACATTCGGGTGGGCAATCCTGACCAACCTCAGGCTCGGAAACGCGAAACTTACAATTTGAAAACGGCGATTTTAAGAGACGCGTCGTTCTCCGCTCGGCTTCGTATAACAAGATGTCCGGCTTGCGCCGTACTGCTCGATCATTCCCTACAGGGACTGCGCGCGCAGCTTGGCGCAAGGCGGCGCCGCGACGTGATTGGCCAGGCGTGATCTCGGGCGCGCTCGATACAAACGGTCGAAATTTACAGAATGCTCTCTCTCAAGGAACGGGTCAAGCACCCGTTACATTACAGTTCTCAACTTGAACCTTTTGAAAATTCATTTGTTTAGTTCGAAAAAACTATCAATTACATAACATTGAAAACATGCTTATTTTCTCCTTATTTTTACTTGCATATCGGTGCATGACATTTGCGTTAAAAAAAATTACTAGCAATATATTTTAAAGCTTAGCCAACGTTGACGGAGACCGAGAAGTGGCCAACACGTTCAACACTGACTCATCCAGACGATGTCCTATTCGCTACGATTCGCTCAGTTTGTCATTTACAACGACAAAAATTACATATGAGTTGCATATAAGCTATAACATAACAAAAGGAGATAAAAATTAAAAGCAAAATTAAATTTGAAAACACAAGTAATTGAATTTAACGTCTTCCAAGTAATTTACAATAAGATCTATCGAGATAGCTATTAGTTGGATTTTTGTTGAACACAGTTTTAATCGCTTTTGCAAAAACATAAAAATTAGACTTCCGCAGAACTAGGCGCCTCATTTCGTTTTTTAACGAAATCTTAGTACGAAACATTATTTACCTAAATTCAATAAACGTCATCGAGATAAAGGAAGCTTATTTTAGAGCATAATAACAAAGATTTTTTTACTGTGAATGCTGCACGATTAAAGCCTTAATTTACGGCCGGAATTTGATACTTCTCTGAAGTGCTGCAAATACATACGACATCAGAACTCTTGCAATTTAAAATATGACAATCGCGCAGTCTGGTGAAAAAAGTGTTTTTTACAAAACGGTTCGAATTCAAACTCATGATTGTCACATGATTATTGTTTAGTCATAATTGAAAATTGTCAAGTTTAAGGTACGCTTGAATACGTTTTTTTGTTCTCGGTGAAAATACATCATTTCAAAAAATGTACTCAGAGAACATAAATTAGTTAAAACATTATTTTCTTAACAAAAGTGTAAACAATTTTTCGGTTATTTAGTATTTTTATCTAATTTTGGTCAATTTTCATTATTGAAAAAAATAGTCCTTATGATGATATAACAGTATATTTAATTTTTTAGACACTATTATCTATTAGACTCATAAACTCAAATGAATTATATTTCATTTTCGTTCATTAAAAACACAGTTTAACTTTTTGTTTTGAAAATTTGTTTAATTTTAATACAAACTATAAATTTTTAAAATAATTCAAACATTGTCTGCTGGTCATAATTTAAGTAAGTAATAAGTTTAATGGTTTAAAGCCAGAGCATTACAATTTCTTTACATATACAAGTCTTTACGGAGACAGACATTCAAATATCGGAAAAGCAAGCAAGCACTGAGCGCTTATGGAGACGTCTAAGTGAAAATGTGGCTATCAAATGCATGCTCTATTTAAACATTAACACGACCATATGAAGTTAATTGAATTTATACTATTAGTTGAAAATAGAATTTTAAAAACTCACGTTGCATCGTATAATTTTTTTTAAAGTGTTGGTTAACAGACTTCTTTAAACTGCTACAGATATAATATTACAATTGCCGAGATTTAAGCTCAAATTTGAAATTATTTAGAGGTCCGAAATAGGTCAATATGATTGCCCTATAAAATTGAAAATATTGCTCATTGAATTTTCAATTTTCATATTTGATATATACATCAATTATTTAACAAAAGTAGATAGACATTATTATAATGACATTACGAGTGCTATTGGCATTTCTAGAGTAAAGAAATAAATCCGGTTTTCCTAGCAAATTTACAAACTCTTATAAGCAATCGCAGTTAATCAAGATCTTATAGTGTAATTAACGTGTTCATTATTAGTAAGTTTTATTACAATTATTTATTATTATTAAATATTTATATAGTTGCAGTTTTTAAAGTATAAAATTAGAAGATGATAAATGAAATTTGCACTTGTATAAACGCCCAATAGAAATATTTTGAAAACGTAGTCAAAATAGGTTTGACTAAATTATATTTGGTCCCGTATTTTTGACGGTCCGTGTGCTGACCGCGTGCTGACGGTCCATTATTTATACTCAAAAACGGCTGGCGCTCCACTTCAAGGATTTGATTGTCTGAGCATTTCTTAAAAAATACTTTTATAATAGAAGTTCGTTTTTATAGCAGCTACACATGTTAGTTTCGATAACAAAAAAAACAGTTCATAAACCAACGTATGAATCGTGAACATATTTTTATAAAAACAGGAATATTATCACATCCTCTATATCTTAGTAATTATAAATATTATTATAATATTTATTATTATAATTTAAGATAATAAAAACCATACGTAAATAAAAAAACAAAAAATTAAATTGTTTTTAAATATCGTTGTAAACACTTCTGTATGGAGTGATTTAAAAAATGTAAAGATTTTCATTCAATTGCAGCGATTCTCTTAAAAAGTTTTCGATACTTGATTTGTCATAAACATTCAATTGTTATTTTTGTTATTTTAGGCATACTTTTACATCAGTTTTATTGTTTAACGTATTGTAAATTGACAACAATTTCACGAAATTTTCTGTTGCACAGCAATTGAGTTTTAAATTTATGTGTAATGAATGCACCAATTTTCGCCTTCAAATAAAAGTCGAATTCAAATTCAATCACGGTCAGATACTTGATTCTCGCCTAACATAATGCGGGGACGCTAAGCGTAAGTTAGGCATGCTTAGCCTCTCAGCTGAGATGCTCCGCACACGCATAGACACACACACTAGTGTGCCGCTCACAGTCGACGTTCCAAATGCACGCGCACATTTCCATGCGCTCGCCGCGTATTTCTATGTTCAAACAATTATTATTGACAAATCATTATTAAAATACATTCCAGGAGCATATTTTATCCACCATATTCAATGTTCTAATATTCCAGGAGCATATTTTATTCACTATATTCAATGTTCCAATAATATATTTTACAACAAACAATATTTCTTTCACACAATATTTATGGTTCAACAATATAATTAATGTACTTAAAATATATATATACAAAATGTAACAATGCATGAAGAATGTAACCAAATTATTCCGTACGTGCTTATTGCAAAATTGCGTCTAGCCGAAATGAGTCACAAGGTATGAGCGATACCGACGCATCTAGCTCTATTTTTTCTACGATCGTAAATCTCAAAACCTCAAGCTATCTACTGGGATCGAGGCAGGAAGTCCCTTGTACCATTGCAGCGTTCGACAATTAAAATTCAAAGATGTGACATCAGCTCCGCGAACTGCAAGCTCGATGCATCGAGATAGGATAAGATGATCGAATGGACTTCCTAGAAAATTGCGTGATCGCCTACGTGACCGTACGTGACTTCTGACCGAAAATCGCCTATATAAAGGATACGGTAGCACCACCGAGTCAGTCAGTAGAAATCAACAAGCCACCAAATAATGTTCAGTAACAACAAATAGTACAAAATTGGGTGAAAGCTTTGTATAAGTGCACCATACTGACTCATATCGGAAAAGACTTATTAATGTTAACATTATCAAAGCAACGGAAATTATAAGAATAAAATTCAAGTATATCAAACCCAGCAGTTTGGACTCACTCACTGATCCCGCCCTTACATATGTTTTTTATCTAAAGTTTTCAAGTTTCTTTCAATGCATTTAATATAGCTTTGCAATGAGGTAAATCATTTTTTTTCGTTTTTTGCTCTCAGTTTGTTCCATCGAACTGGAAAATTCTGGTATGCTGCCTCGAAAGATTGGTTTTCTGTGATCATTTGAAGAATCTCTTCTATTTGTACCAAGTTGTACAGAATATTTTCAAAGACATATATATATATATAGTTCAGTTGACTTCAAAAAAGTTACAGCGCAGCAAAAAAAAGTGTGCAAATTAGTCGCTATACGTACTCCTCGTGAAGTCCAAATGTCAGAACTTTTAGCGCGTTTCTTTTAAATAATTTTCAGTGCGCTCAGCAGTACGATTTATTTTGAGTTATCAAATAAACATAAATAAATCAGTGTATTATAAAAAATAAACTGAAACAAATATTATTCGTTTTCAACACAGTATAAATTTTAATAGAAACAAATAGACAAAAAGATTATAAAATCTGTTACTTTCGATACATCATTTACACCGACTAAATTGCATATAAAATTTAAAATTTACCAACAGTTTTAATAATTAATTACAATTATTATTATGTATCGATAATTGTGACAAGAAATTTTACAACTCATTTGATTCATGTATATATTTTTGAAATGAAAACTGCGGTAATGAATTCATCTGTATTCGGAGTCATTGTTGTTTCAAGTAAAATTCATCGGACGTATTCAGAATAGTGGTTCTGTGATCCTAGTGATCGTTAGTTTTAGTCAGTTCGTGATTGAGTCCCAGCAGTGTAAGGATCTCTTCTTTGCGTAATTTGAGTTGTGAGTGTTAAATTTTTCAAGGAGCTCTTACTCTAGGCTGCAGTAAGATTCTCGAATGAAAAGTGGTAAGTTGATAAATTAATTGTATTCATTCAATTCTAATTATTATTTCTTGTGAATTTAATTTACGAATTTTCGATAAAAAAGCCTTATTTGTTACAAAATTTTTAGGTATTTAGAATTCGACTGAAATCTGACAGCTTTAAGCTTTTATCTGATTTCAAGAAAATATTTATTGATATTAACTTCGTCTAAATCAGAAAGTATTCAATTTTTTTCATGTTTTTCATAACAAATAATTTTGAAGCGACATCGTAATTTTAAATTTAAAAATTGTCTGTTACAATTTGCAAATAGAACGTTCGTATCATTATACTTTTTGAATATTTTTATTCATCCACACAACGATTATATCAAGAAAATACTGTAAATTGTAATTGCCCAAATGCCGAACGTTTTGTGTCTTAAATCTTTAATACAAGACTTTAATAAAAAATTTAATGAATCATTGATCAAATCTGCGGACGTTGTATTCTGAAATATTATAGATCAAATCCTTCGAACGAAAATTTGTTTTCAGTGATTATCATGATATCTTATTATACTGGGTTAAGTTCTTGATAACAAAAAAATAATCAGCACTAATCATGTTTTCGTCAAATTCGGTGTAGAATTAACTTCCTGAAATCAACAATTATGACTATTATAATCAAATTTAAACGCAGTTAATCTGCAAATTTATCGACATTTTTATACTAGATTAATTCATTTAATAATGTTCAGTTTTAAATTTGTTTATTGATGTCTTATTTTTTCATACAGGTTATTTTTTCGAGAAGTCATTTTCGAAAAAAATACATAATGAGTGAAAGACGAAGAAGAAGAAAAATAATTAAAAGAATTGAAGAAGAAGTAAATTGTAACATCCTAGCCTGCTGTGTAGTATTTAATTGAGGGTAAGCCGTAAGGAGGAATAAAGTGAAAAGAACCAAATCTGATAGAACATGGGTTTATTATCAAATCATAATTGTAAACTTACAAATTGTCGAGAGACACGGGAATTGCACAGGAAGACTTGTTGGGCCCTCAGAGAAGGTCGCTGTATGGGCTCGGTAACGGTGCACATGTGTACCGAACTTACTATTTCGCACTTAACGATACTCGCACTAGGCTTCGGCTCGTCGAGAGCAGCGGCGCGGAGACCCAAGTATTGGACAACGTCCAAGGTGATGTCGGGATGCGAACTGAGGAAAAGGGGGTGACAAGGGCCTTATATCTTAGAGGGTTTTGGGCGTGAGGAAAATGACGTATCGATGCTTAGAACAAATCAGAGGATTCGGAAGTGTCGCGGGGTCCTATGTCCGGCCCCGCGACCGACCTGATAGCGACACGCCTACGCTAGGGGGGTGATAACCTTGGTCCAGGCTACGGGGTAAACAACGTAATAAAGTGTTGGATTTATCACTTGGCCTCCCAAATGCCGGAAAGAGTGTCGAGGATTTGATATCTTTGGGTCAGCTATTAAATCTATTGTTCGGGCGCGGAACTCGGAGCGGGCCTCCGAGTTGCGCCCCCTGTGGTGCCTATGTCTCTCGCTAGGTCTATTGTTCATCCCATGACGATGTATCGGTTCATTTTAGTTGGCTCTCGTTAATGGCTATAGGTTCGCTTATAAATTGTTCATTATTATTTTTTGTCACTTAGTCCAGTTTCTGAACGATCTAAGACATGGCCATGGGATGCCTACTTCTAACGCACTACTTGTTTTATTACTTAGTTTCGATATCTGATCGGAAGATCGAAGCGTATCGTGCCTCGAACATCCGATTGTTTTTCATTGCTTTTCCTGGTAACCTCAGTTTTACTGCTGCGCGCCGTCACTGGGCCGCCGTGTGTTGGCGACACAGTGACGCGCGAGTCGGTTACTTCTGGGAATGATTTAATTTATTGATTTAACATTTACTCATTTTGTTCACTTAGTGCCATTGTTTATTCGAGCTTGGCATCTCGTTACAATTAGCAAAAACCTCGGTAGACCAAATAATGCATCTTTGGACGTGTCGTAGCAGGGATTTTTGCTGCGACTGCATAATAAGCCCTGCGACTATAACGATATCTCTCAACGAGTCATAAAGCTATCGTGCATCGTCTGAATCACATCAGAAGTTTATACTATGAGTACCATTGAGAAACCTTTAAGCTTTACGCTCTCTCGTCTGGAGGGCAAGCACCGCCGGTGTTTACCTGATTTATCATCATACTACCAATACATAAAGTATCGGGACGAGGAAATCCGTCAAAGCTTGCGACCCGAGGAGATATGGAACGCCGGAGACCAGGCTCCTGCAGGAAATCGGGGACGCTGTACATCAAGATGGTGTGTAGCTGCGGTGACCGAGTACGAGTACAATCTGTGCACAGGACATACAGCGCTACGCCTTGAGCTGAAACGTGCTTATCATCTCTTCAACCAGGAGCAAGCTGTACACGCAAACCCGTCAGTGATCATGTTCCGCGAAGTGCAGCTTCGACAACTTTATCTCGAAAGATACGGCTTGCGACCCAACTATAAACACGACGGTTGGATTCTAAGCTTGGTTTCTGACATATCGTGGAGAGACGTTAGAGCTCGTGGGGAGTTGCAGACGGACACTCTGGTGCACAGAGCCTTGAACAGGTCGTTCTACAGGACTGCTGCCGAAAACTTTTCACGGAATGCTAGGAAGCTTGCAAGGATGTGCGGATGCAGTATATGCGAGGGAAAATTTCCTGAGGAAATTTTCTGTAAGTATTTTTCGGATATTTAGTACTGATAAAAGAGTAAAACGATCATAAAGTAGAGAATTTTGCATTTTTCACAAAATACCTTTCAAACACTTACTCAATGCACCGTCATTGTCTCATAAAAACATGTAAAAATTTACAGACGCTATGCCTTCTTTAGAACAAGTCACTTTGACTAAGGATAGAGATGCTCACGAGTAGGAGGTTTACAGAGCTAACAGACGACTTCTCAACACAGGTAAGCTCATAATTTCAAAATCAAACCCTTTTCTAAAATGTTCAAATTTAAAATTCTGTTTTCTTTTTTAGATGCACATCTCGGCTGGGTCACTGAAAACCTTCAGCCTATAGACGTCGTGAGCGAGACCATAGACGATGCCGATAGGCTGGAACCTGTAAGCCCCGCCTACATTCAGATTGACTCTTCCAGCGATGATAGCGGTGACAATTAAATATATCATATGTTGTTCTTTTTATTCAAAATATTATTTGGTCGTCTCACCGCTGGTTTTTCACGTTTTGATCTAATGTATACAGTGTAAGAAGTTTAATAAAAACATTCTATTTACTATACTGACTTCGATTTTTATTTAATTTCACCTCTTTTCAATGTCACTTCGTTTGTTGGTAAATAATTTCATTCTGAAAATTTTTGACGAAACTGTAATCGCGTACTCATTTTATTTCACATCAATGTCGCTTAAGTCTGAAAACTGTCTTAATTTACGTAAAAATTGTTTTTCAACTATTTTTAACAATAAATTTTTGATTGTTGAAAAATATTTTGTTACATCATTATTTTACCTTTACAAATGAAAATGGCTCTAATTTTTATTAATGTCATTCCAAGCCTAATAATTATTTAAAACTACTTTCAACAATAAATCTATTAATTGTTGAAAAATATTTTCCTACAATAATAATTCTTATTTACGTTTTTAATAGATTGAACCATCTATCTTTACTTTCCATCAATGTCGTTTAAGTCTGAAAACTGTTTTCGAATTATTTTTAACAATAAAATTTTTTAATTGTTGAACAATATTTCGTTACAATATTAGTTTACATCTACAAATGAAACTGACTCTAATTTTCATCAATGTTATTTTAGGGTTAAAATTATCATTACTTACAGAAAATTTATTTAAAACTCTTTCTCAACAATGAATCTATTATTTGTTGAAAAATATTTTGTTACAATAATAATTCTTATTTACAGTTTAACAGACAGAATTTTTTATCAATGTCGTTTTTAACCTTAAAATTATTATTATTTACAGTAAAAATTGTTTAAACTATTCCTAACAATAATGCGTGGAATTGCTGGAAAATATTTTGCTGCATCACTCATTTACATTTATAATTGGAACAGGCCCTAATTTTTCATAGCCGCTGAGTTGGTATTAAAACGCTGAAAGGTCAGGCTAATATACATGGGTTATTAGCCTGCAACACTGTTGTCGCATTGTAACACAGCCTTAATAAGCGGGTGTCAAGACGTCACGCCCCCCTATAGCGCCTCAGTCTTGTGCGACACGTGCCATAACGATATAGCGTCAAAATGGCTACGACAGTTGTTTCTTTTCAAAAACCAAAAGTGTTTTTTAAAACGCGACCGTACATGGCACATAAAATGCACCTCGCGCTATCAGACGCTTACGGCGATTCGCGTGTGCGTTTACCCGTGTGTCGTGACCCCTACGCCGAGCTAACACAACGGCAAATGACCATCTTCAGGAAGGCTGGAAAGAAGGTCGCGGTCGTGCTGTGCTACGCCGGAGGGAGTTTAACAACTTCCTCAGCCTGTACCGGGGTGTCCCAGTGGGTGTTGCGCAACCTTGGAGGGTTTCTGCAAGCTAAATTTTCCTGTATTTCGTGGAAAAAAAGTAAGTTCAAAAATTTATCTCTCTGCGGTTTATTTCTCTTAAACTTTTCACAATTGTTATAATAAATATTTGATTTATTATCCGGTTTATTATTTGATTTATTATTCGTTCATTATTTGATTTCGTTTTATTCTTTAAAATTTTACTCGCTCTGGAATGTGGCCGTTACGTGCTGCTCTTATCTATGTTTACGTTGACGTTTCCGGGCGGTTTCAAATTTCATTGTGGTCATAGTGCTCGCTGGTCACTTTCAAAACTTTTGAAACTATGACGAAATTAAATTAATTTTACAAAGAAGCTTTCCTATCGCTTAACAAATTGTTAGTTAACATATTTAAATATTATTAATTATTATATTTCACTCACGACACATTTTATACTTTTTCAGATTTTGATACTAATTTTGTAAGAGCTGTTACGCCCGTTTAACACAAAACGTATATAAATAATATTAACTTTTCTCAGCATTAATAATAATGATCACAACGTTGATATTCGCGGTCATAAAGGTTGGCGGTGCTCTACTGACACATTTTTAATCTCAGTCTTAGAGCTCGGTTAAAGATTATAACTTTTGGAACGTGAAATTCAGAACTTTTTCGCGGTATACGTCATTCCAAAATTATGCTTTATTTCTTGTTCACCATTTTATCGTAGCATCTGGAATGTGCACGCTCAACAGTATCCTTGTTTATGTGACCATTTCCGACCGGTGTCAAATGTCATAGTGTATGCTCTCTGGTCACTTTTAAAACTTTTAAAACTATGACAAAATTAAATTAATTTTACAAAGAAGCTACCCTATCAAATTTAAACAAATTGTTAAACAAATTGTTAGTTAACATATTTAAATATTATTAAATATTATATTTCACTCACGACACATTTTATACTTTTCCAGATTTTGATACTAATTTTTGTAAGAGCTGTTGTTTTGTAAGATCGTGTTTAACACGATACTTATATAAATAATATTGACTTTTCTCTGCATTATTGATAACGATCAAAACTATGATATTCACGACCATAAAAATTGCCAGCGCTCGACCGACACAATTTTAATCCCTGTCTTTAAGAGGTGTTAAGGGTCATAACTTTCGGAACATGGGTTTCAAAAATTCTTCGTGACATACGTCATTGTATGACCCTGTTTTCTATTGTCTGAAATGTACACGTTACGCGCGTGTCTTATCAATTTTTATGCTGGCGTTTGCAGATGGTTTCAGATGTCACTGTGTACGTTTGAGGATCGTTTTCAAAACTCCGTCAGAGTTAAATTAATTTCGATTCTCTTTTTTGTAACAATTGTTGCATTAATCAACTTTTCGTCAATATTGCTGATAATTAAAAACCCTGATAGTCTGAATCTTAAATATTTCAGGCCTCCTGCCGACACATTTTAAAATTCGGTTATTAATTTCAGGTATTTCAAAGGAGATTCTCTCGCCACAAAAATACGCCAAATCCTCAAAAAAGGCGATCTCCTCAAAGCTAGATATGTTGAGGAGTTTGTGAACGCTACTTTCGACGCCTCTGTTCGACAGAATACGCGGGTATTCTCAAGAATCCTTGGAGCGTTCACAGCTTTGAGATTCCGCAACGAGGCGAAACTGATCGTCTCAAACGATGCCGAGCGTTTTTTCAGGCGGTACGCGGGGCCGCAGGAAAAATCGTTCAAATCATTTTTTCGTAAACTTATGTAAGTATTTTCTATTCATTAACACGTTCTAATGTAGGATACCTTATAATGCCTCTTTTTCGTATAGGTTAAAGAAAGCTGTGCATGCGGATACTTCAGAGTCGAGCACCGACACACAGCTCTCTGATGCCGACGAAGAGCGCGGTATCCATAGCGACGATACGCTCATTGTGGATAGTAATCCCGGCCACATTGAGCCCAAAGATCAGCCATCGACCTCTGAAGAGTCGTCCCGCCAGATTCCGAACGATCTCCCGCTCGTCGATCAAAACGGGGAAGAAGAGGTGCCGAAGATCGGCGACAACGCCCGACCCTCTGTGTCGGGTACGCAACCCCTCCCTCCGATCAAAATCAAAATTATACGTCTTCCTATGAAGAAGTAAGTAAGACTATTTTCAACGTTAGTTCAGTTTGATCAGCTATAAACATGTTATTTTTCAGGCGTAAGGTTAGGAGCTACGATAGCGTCACCAACCCTGAGCGGTGTCGCTGAAGCACCTCTCGTTACGCCTCAGCAGGTAGAGGTAGCGCCTCCAACCCTGAGCGGCGTCACTGGAGAGCCTCTTGTACCACCTCAGCAGGTAGAGGTACCATCTCCAACCCCGAGCAATATCGATGAGGCACCTCTCCTCACACCTCAGCAGGTAGAGACGCCATCTCCGGCCCCGAGCGATGTCGCCGAAGCACCTCTTCTCACGCCTCAGGAGGTGAATGTGTCATCTCCAACACCTCAACACCTGGTGACGGAGGAGATGGCGCAGGAGGTTGTTATTGACCTGTCGGTCGCAACCCTCCGCTCTAAGGCGCAACCAGCCGACGAGCCACCTCCTGAGCAAGCGGAGGAAGCTACAGCCTCGATCTCTGGTGATCAGCAGACCGATGGGGTTCTGCCTCACCCCAACACAAACGGTCAGTCCCGTTCTGGTAACTGTCACGCTGAACCGGAACTACCCGACGAGCCTGAAGCCGATGGCGAAAGCGACCCTGATGGTGAGGCAAACCCGTATGTGCGCAAAAAGTTCATGTCGTCAAAACCACCAGAAGTGGCACAAGATAGCGCCACGGAGCTCATGTATGTTTTTCAATTATTGCTCAAATGTAAAAACTAATTTCATTCTAATATCACCTGTTTCTTATTTCCAGTTATAATTGGCCACCTAAGACATATGACGTTGTCTTATACGGCTTGAAAAACGGCACGTTATGGCCTGGTATCGTCATAGCGCTGATCATATGGGACGATAGAGAAGCCTATCTGCTATCACCGGTGTATCAAAGGCACGCCCAGCACATAGAATTCACGCTGGACGAGATAATGCCCTATACACTAGAAAACACCAGGGCGTCCATGCGCAGGGCAACAGCTCCCGATTTACCGCTGTCGCTTCACAGGGATCTTGGCAACGCTTTTGAAAGAGCTGACCGCGTGTGCAGAAAGTACAAACGCCGTAAGTTTAAATCAAATATAAATAAAACGGTAATTTAACATGTTAAAATAATATAATGATGTAATTTTTACAGGTGGACGTGAGGAGTGACACAAGCCCTCCCTATTTTTAAACGTTGTTCTAGATTTATCAAATAAATTTATTTTTTATCGAGACTCAGGTTTATTTTATGTACATACACACTCCTACCTATTAAAACATCGTTGAGTATCGGTAGCGCTCGGGCGTCTCCGTTAAACAGCTCTAGGTTATAAACCTTTTCACACTCGTGAGCTGTCCAGTACGAGGCAGTTTGCGAGCAGCTCATGTTTATTTCAGGAAATAAAAATAGTTCTGCAGAGAGTCTCAAGCTGTCGGTACATCAAGTAAGTGTCGGTACACTTCCCTACCGACGAGCGAAAAATAGTATTTTAATATTTTTTGATGACCAAGCAAAAAATTCTGACGTCATCGTACATGATGAAAAAGAACGGTTATGCACTGTAGTGTATATATTACTACTTGTCTGGACAGAATCGATGGCCTTGTGAGTTGCCGCTTTCTGCCCCCTCGCAAGCTATTACATCCTCTCTTGCCTGTACGTATGAACGGGCGTCTCCTTTTTCCCTTGTGTCGCACTTGTGCGGAAACAAGCAGTCATACTGCGTGTCTGCACCGTGATGAAAAAGATCGATGGTTCGAAGGTGTTTACGTCGTTGACGAGCTGCGGTACGCGGTGCGTCTGGGGTACAAAATCTCACGCGTATTTGAGATCTGGCAATACGAAACGACACAATATAACAAAGAAACGGGCGAAGGAGGGCTTTTAACCGGGTATATAAACAGTCTTCTTAAGATAAAACAGGAAGCCAGTGGCTTTCCTGAAGGCTGTGTCACGCCGGAGGACAAGACTAGGTACATAAAAGGTTATTTAGAAGCCAAAGGCATAAAACTCGATATAGAAAAGATTGTTAAGAACCCCGGACTGCGCGCTGTAGCTAAAATCGGTCTAAATTCAATGTGGGGTAAAACCGGGCAAAGGGACAATTCAAGGCAGACCCGAATACTCAAAAACTAAGAAGAACTGCTCGATCTTCTGACTGACCCTCAGTTTATCATTGTAGGGTTTTTACCTATCAATGAAGAGGCTTTGGCCGTATCATACGAGTTAATCGGCGAAGCTATCGAGGTTTCTCCGACGACGAATGTTGTTCTAGCATGCTATACGACTGCACAAGCTCGTCTTAAGTTGTACAGATACCTAGAACAGCTGCAAGAACGCGTTTTATATTTTGACACAGACTGTGTCGTTTCCACCTTGAAACCTGGTGATGACGATATTGTCCGACTGCACAAGCTCGTCTTAAGTTGTACGGATACCTAGAACAGCTGCAAGAACGCGTTTTATATTTTGACACAGACTGTGTCATTTACACCTTGAAACCTGGTGATGACGATATTGAAACTGGTCCCTATTTAGGCGACATGGTCTCTGAACTGCCAGACGGCGAGTACATCCGCCTGTTTTGCAGTATCGGACCTAAAGCTTACGCATATACAACCTGTAACAAGACTGATAACAGCGAGAAAATAGTCTGTAAGATAAAAGGCGTGTGTCTTAATTATGGCAACCGGGATCAAATCAATCATCAGGTTGTCGAGCAGTTTGCGAAAGGTCTGCGCCCCGTCATACTTTCGGCCGATGCCATACGGCACACAAGGTTTTACGAAATTGTGACACGCAAAGAAACAAAATCGGTCCGCAAAGTCTTGAAAAAGTCAAGACCTTACGGTGAATTTTATTCGCGACCTTTCGGCTACACTAGCGATACGGTAGCGATATTGAATGTAAACGATTGTAAATATGTGAAATATTTATAAATAAAAATTCATCATCTGATAAATGGTTAATTTATTCAAATCCTTACCTTCTTTACAATACATACGAAGCATGTTTCGGAAATGTTCGGTCATGTTCGTTCTTCTTCGGCACTAAACGAACACTGTAAATATCTCTACAGACAAACGAACCGCTCAGTCGTGTCTTCGTGCCTCTCGAGAGCGCATCTCTGTGTTTTTATTTTTAGGTTATGTTTTAATAAATAAAATGGACCTTCACCTTTCCCTCAAAACACGTGCCCTCCCTCCCCCCGGTCTCTAACCGCTCAAAACCGTGCTTTTTAACCAATATGTTGGTTCGGACTGCTCCCTACGCATCCCGACATGGCTGGTCTGTCCCCTGCGCAAGCCGATACGCCAACAAATTTTTTTGATGTCTAAGCATTTTTTGAACATGAAAATTTGTTGGTTGGCTGTCAGATCTGGTTTCATACTACTATTAATATAATATATTTTAATCAATAATATATTGTATATATATATAATAACAACAATGATAGCAATACAAATATCGTTTGACATGCTGGTTTTGTGGGACAAAAAAGGTTGGAAGAGATGTATGCTAACAGAAAAATGTGACATGAAATGAGCCAAACTTTTATTACATGCACCGTGTCAATACCGTGTTTCAAGTACAATTGTACCTCTGATTTGTTATTGTATTACTTGTATGTTGTAGTATAGCGAGATGTCGTTTTTGAACCAAGGCGACGCATCAAGGCGCCCACCCCTTAAGAAGAATATTAATAGCAATGGAAGCAGAAAGAAGAATGTGAAGAATAACAAGGAGAACGTGCGTTTCAATAGGATTGATCAATTTACTGATGTAGACGAGGACTGCGACGGTGCGTCGTGTTCGATTGGTCGACAGTATGACCGTTGGTACAAACATCAGGATGGTAAATATTAGCGGCAGGCCAGTTGTGTGCGCACAAGTGAATTAACGTTTCATTTGTGTACATTCTTAATAATGATATGATTTTTGTTGTTTTAAACTGTCCTTAGATGAACTACTGAGGCTACATAATCACGTGCAGTCCATTTTGTGGCAACAGCATAGTCTCGTAACATTGATCAGACAATTCAAATGTATTTGTTCATCATCTTATCAATCAGATTATTCGTGAAATTGTGTTCTGTCATTTTTGGAATTTTCTCTTTGTTATTTGCTCTAGCAGAACGAGATTCAACAATTTTGGATAATCATCATCATCATCGTGGTGGTGCGATGCATAACCGAGCAGGAGAATCGGCGGTGACAAAAAGATGCAAAGGTATAGAGATGTGAAGGATTGTCGGATTACGTTAACGTTGCGTGTAATGATGTGATTTTTGTTTGCGTTTACAGACGTGCACCAGGATATTCATAAATTGAATGAGGCGCTGCAGAACGTTCGGACCGTTCTTCAGGATATAGAGAAACGACTGCAAGCACTTGAACGTACGTATACAACAACAACAACGATAACAACAGATTTTGATTCGATTTTTTTCATATTATCTTGTGACCACTAGGTTCCGCTGAAGACATCGAGCAAATTGCATTGGCGCCACAACAACCCCGTAGCACAACCACCACCACCACCACCAAAGTGAGTAGCAGTAATAAGGGTTGGCGCAGTGGTGGCGGTGGCAGCAGCATCAGCAGCATCAGCTGCCGCAGCAGCAGCAGAAGCAGCAGAAGCAGCAGCAGCACCATTAGCAAAAGTCAGAATAACGAGATTAATGTCGTTTCAATTCATGACATGCCAACACCGAAAGTACAGGCAACAGTCACCAGTGTGGACCGTCTCGCGACATCATTATCCCTTCAGCAACAACTCATCAGCGAAGAGCATGATCAAAGATTTACGCAAGCACGATTGGACGAACTTGAACTCACGGTGATTACAAGTAAGTATTTTGTGTGTGCAAAAAGCAAGTGTTACATATAAATGTTTGTCTTGTCTTTTGCAGAGGATGTGATGGAGCGATTTGATATGCAGGAGGATGAAGCAAGAGAGCTGGTAGACAAATGTGCGCGTGAGAGATTTCCGAACGCTAAGAGGCGATGCAAATGAAGTTTGCGTCTACCGGCGGGATCCACAACTCGAGAGCGAGCGCAGCAAAGGAAAACGTTGTCTTCCGTTATAAATATCACCGAGCGAGATAATTGTTTGTTAGTTTGTGTCGTTTAACTTTCTCTTCTGTTTCCCTTTTCAAAGCAAACATCAAATGTAAGATTCATTTAAGAGTGTCGTCGTTTGATTATAATAGGCATCATTTTTGTCCGTCGAATGTTATGTATTGACTTTATTACTTGTAAAAGTTATATCATGGTCCGCGAATATTATTGCAAAGCATTGCGTGAACTTATACATATAAAACAAATATACTTTGGTTGCTCGCTGACATTAGTGTTTTAGTTTGGAATTAAAATAAGTTATCCATTAAATGTGTGGTCTTGTTTACATATACACTTTTTGATATGCTAAAATGGCAAGTGCCACTTTTTCACTATCAATTGTCCAAATACTCTCGACCTTTGTCATTGTCATCTTTGTTATTTTTTTTTTCAAAGAGAGGCGGCAGTAAGTACTGTTCCCGCGCCAGCAGGGCGAGTGACGAGTGTTGGTTCTTTGATTAAGCAGTTCGAATTTTGGCGGTCAAATGTAACCGCGCCGTTGCCACGAACGGCGCTACTTGTGTCGCTGCTTACACCACACACACACACACACACACACGATACGAAACAACACCAACTACAACAGCAGCAGCAGCAGCAAGACAACCCAGACAATGCGAGCACGACGATTCGATTAAATTCGACGGAAAAAACGGACAGACACAAATCACAACATAACGCTCAATTTTGTGTTACAGGTATTATTCAATGAGACATAAATATATATCATAATTTTGTATTCAATTTTTCGCTTCAAAACTCAATCAAACATAAACATTTTACACATATTATTTTCATGATTATTATTATTGTTTAGGTTCTCATGAAGTTGGAATAAAGAATTTGTGAAAATGATCTATTTTCAAAAAAATGTGAGCAGAATTTTTTAGTTTGAGTGAATGACTTTTACTAATGATTAATGACATCATGAAATCATCCTGAGCACTTCTTATCAGTCACTCATTCACTGTCATGTTTCAGACGTTGACGCGACGCTTTGGACAAGTTCATTATTCAGGATATTCTGAACAGGTTGAACGACGAGAAGATGGAGAGGAGCCAGAGTGTGAAGATGACGACAAAGATAAAGTCGCCGAAGGAGGAGGACAGCAGGATGAGGAGGCAGCAGCAGCAGTGTAATGAGCAATTACAAATGGAATCAAAGGACAAGAAACACTACCAGGAGGAGGAGCAGGAGCAGGAGGAGGCATCAGTTGCCGCAGCAGCAGCAGCAGCAGCGGCAGCCGTAGTAGCAGTATCGGTAGATGAAGAGAAACACGGCTGGTTCGTCAAGTCATGGCAAAAACAGGGAGGTTAATATTTCAAACAATAATGTGATTATTATAATAAATTACCGGTTCTGTTGTTAATATCTTTGTTATTTTCTGTCATTTCGTCTAGAGAAATTACTTTACGAAGTTGGCCTACTTCATCAGGCGAAACAAAAAATTCTTACTGCTGTACAGAACATTCACAACTTTATAGGTACTACGAGGATTGTTATCCATAGATGTTTCGATTCAGTTGAACTCGTTATGTCTTTGTTATTTGTCGTATCTTTGTTACTTTTCAGAACCATACGCAGGTACCGCAAACGTGTATGACGAGTTGGCATTGCTACTGGTTCGTAACGACTCACTGACAAGAGAAAACCAAGGTATCCTGCAATTATTATTGTGTAACATGAAACATGGTCCAAGCTTTCGTACGCCTGCTCATGCTTCTTCTTTTGGTTTTCGTTTTGCTCTCATATAAGTCTCCAACAACAGATCATTGAACAGCGCAAGAGAATCTATGACCTGGAGAAACGCGTACAAGTACCGCAACATGACATAAGTAAATGTACGTAAACGCCGTTGAATTTCTATTTTCTTGGTTGCTGTTGTTTTAATTATGCTAATTTTTCTTTCTTTTTTCTCTCTCGTCTAGATGTCAAGTTGATAACAACTTTGGATGCGAAGGTGGAGGAGGACGAGGCAAGAGAATCATTAAATTCACCCATGTCCATGACAATTGTTACAACGCCACGTACCGGAGCGTCGTCAAGAAGCAATGGTTCCGCGCGACGCAAACTTTCGTTCTCCGGCCGATCGAGCTCTGGTGATGTTGTTGCAACATCACCATCGAATTTCTTTAAATTGTCAACGTCGGTCGCAGCTACGATTGCAGAAACAAACTTGCGTGACGAGAAAATGTAAGAAAGCCAATAGGAAGAAGCAGCGTCATCAGGTTGCGTCGAGATGTTTGAAATTCACAATGACATAAATCATTATTGTTTCCACAGTTTTGTTTCTTATTCAATTTATTGATTCATTGACGGTATAATTAAACAGTCACAATTATTCTTGTTATAAATATTTGCATTTGTTGCACTCGCGTCATCATATCATATCATCCTAGTCTTTGTGTCATACATTGTTATTTTCGTTATCATTTGAACTGAGAAATTATTGACAAATTATTATTATTTGGATTTTAATTATATTTCGGAAATAATGGAAATGAGTGTACTCCTATTTATCAGGAACAAACATTTTTGTAACGGAAATTACGGTACTCGATGTTACTTGCGTCTCGGGACAGCACACTGAGGAGCAAGAATTGTTGCGCGCGCAGCGCTCTTTTGCTCCTCAGCGGCCGCTCGACTATGCCAGCACGCGCGACATTCAAACGAGGCGCGCGCCTTCGTTTGTTTTAATATATAGAATAAACAATAAAAACAATTAATTAACAAAAAACAAAAAAAACAACGAATATGAAAAATAACAAAATACAAAAATAAAATAAAAAGAAACATCAAAAGCTAAATAAAAAAAAATAAACTGAAATTGAATAAAATAAAATAAAATAAATGTCGATCGTTTTATTGATTTTCGGATCCGCGCGAACGCTCGAGCGTTGTCGCGCGGATTTCGATAAATTTGATAATTATCATTTCCACACCACTCAAGGAGTAGATAATTTGCTGCGTTTTTTTTAAAGTGGTCTCCCCTGTAGGCCTATATCCACTCTCTGAAAGAACTAATTATTAGAGACTTATTGCCTAAGAGTTAATCCTAACGCGATTTGTTGTTTTTCTTCCGCGGTCGGAACGACAATCGAAGAAGTTGTTTGTTTTTGTTTTTTTGTTGAAACAAATCGCCTTTGAGGCTCAATTTTCCGTCGTTTTGATGGCGGTTCCGTCGATTCAAACGTCGCATTTTGTTGCGTTGATTCAATCGCACCAAAAGTTGCTTCCGTTTGAGTTAACGTCCGCGTAAGCGCGCGTAAATGTTCTTTTGAATTAGCTCGACTTAATAATTGCAAAAATTGATCTCTAACGCGTTCTTTTTCTTTTTCTAAATCGTCCGGTAACTGATCGGTTTGAAGGTCGGTTAAAATTGAATTTTCAATTACTGTTTCCGCGGGTTCGTCGATTACCAAAACACTTTCTTCGTCGCGTTCATCGCTCGCGATTTCTTGCCGAACACTAGTTCTGCAGACTAAATGGATGTGTTTGCAAATGTTAGACTTTATCGACGAGTCAGAACAAGTGCAAACAAATCCATGAACACACACATCACACTCATCACACCTCAGATCACACGCACACGTAACAACTGTTTTTGTTACTTCGTAAAACTCGGTGTTGTCACTCGACAATACCGTCCACTTTGAATCGTCGACTTGGAGAACTTGATTCACGTCTAACTCCAAGGACGATTTGTGGCGTTTACGAATGGCTGAAATCTTTTTAGTTAATTTTTTTTTGTAAAAGGAAATGAGCTGCCCGACTAATTTGTCTCGCAAAAATCGCATCAAAGCATGAATCGCGATATCAAGTCGTTTCACTCTTTTTCCTTTCAAATAAATATGCTTGATGATCCCGTGCATGCGTTCGAGATGCATGTTAGTATTCATTCCAGCATGCAAACGATAACAATAAGCCCAACTTTGAACTTTTGGTGAGTACTCTTTGTCAAAGTATTCGCCAAAGTCCAAAGTTACGGAATCATTTTTCAAGCATTCCAACACTTTCGCATGCATTTCCTCAAAAGTACCGCAATCCCGCTCCTCCATTAACGTGCGAATGACCTTGTACACCTCAGCCTGTTTTTGTTGATTCCCTTTAATTTTACTTAAATTCTTTCTCCACGCTCTGTCCACATGCCACGAACAAAACAGCCGCATTTTCGGTACACCCATCACCTCTACCCATGCATTGAAAAATTCGTCCGCCATGTCCGACATAAAAACGTCCGTTTCTATCGCGAAACCTAGTTCTTCTTTAACGCTCGTTAACATTACTTTAAGCATCTCAGTATCGGTACGATATGAAAACATAAAAACACCCAGGAAACCTTCAATTAAATTGTCCAAAAGTAGCAAAGTTGTGAGTTCGAATTGGTACGCATTCATTCCATGCGTACCATCCATACAAACGGTTTTTTTCCCGAATTTTTTTATCATTTCCTGCTGAGATTCGCTCATTAAAACCAATACAAAATCATCTTCTTTCAAAAGAGGAAACTCTTCTGAAATGGAACCTTGCGCTTTGTAAAAAACAATGTTATTTTTACTTGAATTTCGCATTTCTTCAACAAAAGAGTGAACGCTAGTGCTGTCATTTTCATGCCTAACACCTTTGTCAACTTCCAAAAAATAATCACTTGCAATGTTATGGAGATCTTTTGAATCAATTCAGTTGAAATCGATGATCTTATTGAATCTGAAATTTCATTAAAATCTATTTTTGCCGCAATTTTTTGTGCGATTTCCTGTCTTAGACTTTTACCAATTCTCATGCGGCCAAGGTCATTTGTATGACCAACATGAGATTTGGTAAAAATCACTTCAACTTGACCGGAAGTTAAAAACTTAACTACCATTTCCGCGGGACAAAAACCATTAATTTTATTGCTACCCAAAATTTTCTCGCTACGCTCACCACCCCCTCTAGAATGAAAAAACCCATCGCGAAAACATGAAAACCTTTCTGTAGACGTACCATCAGCAGCCACCCTGTTCCCGCGTTTTTTGACGAACTCGTTTCTGCTCCTCCGTTCCGTTTCCGCTTTCCACTTTTGATATTCGTCGCCGGATTCAAAAAACAACACTTCTTTTTCGACGACAATGTCATGTTCCGATTCGTAATGTTTAATCATTTCCTGCCGCGACGCACATGAAAAAACATTACAAATAACGCAACACTTATCTTTTTTTTCCGGCCGATTAACGGGTGACGAAGGATGCTTCGACAAAATATGACGGCTAAGATTATCCGATCGCGACGTTACAAAGTCACAAAATTCACACGAAAACATCGTCGTTTCGTGAGTTTGTAAATGCCGCGTCAAATTCCTCTTAACCGAAAAGGATTTATCGCACAACGCACAAGGAAACATGACGAACAAGTTTAAATAATCAAACGATTAATTTATTAAACGTCGATTACGGAAAAAGCGCGTTAAACAAGCTCGAATATTGATTTTTACTAAAATCTCCGAAGCCGAACTTGAGAAACTGAATGTAATCGAAAATGCATCAGTATTTATATTCATTGACCACATTATTTAAAAGTATGCTATTGGTTCGGCCATTTGCAGGGGGGGGTGTACACATTGTTTAAAGAACAATATCCCTTAACCGAAGATGAAGTCAAAAATCTATTTTTAGATGACTAATAAGTCGGATTACGATAGACATAAATGACCGTACCTGCCCCTTTTCAAATAGTTTTAATCTTTTAATTACTTTTCGTTAGTTAAAATGAATAACAAAAGCTAAACATTTGAAAGAAAAGATTAAAGTAAAAATAGTTCCTAGAAATGCATTCATTAATATCAATAAAATAATAAAATAATAAAACCCCTGAAAATTCTAAGAAATCCGCGCGATAACGCTCGAGCGTTCGCACGGATCCGAAAGAATCAATAAATCGATCGGCATTTACAAGAACCCGCGCGACAACGCTCGAGCGGTCGCGCGATTCCGAAATAATCAGTAAAACTATCGACGAATCCGCGCGAACGCCCGAGCGTGGTCGCGCAAATTCATTAAAATCAATAAAACGATCGACATTCACAACGATCCGCGCGACAACGCTCGAGCGTACGCGCGGATTCATTAAAATCAATAAGACGTTTGACGAATCCGCGCGAACGCCCGAGCGTCGTCGCGCGGATCCGAAACAATCAATAATACGATCGACATTTCCAAGGATCCGAAATAATGAATGAAACTATCGACGAATCCGCGCGACGACGCTCGGGCGTTCGCGCGGATCCAAAAATCAATAAAACAATCAACATTTATTTTATTATTCATTTATTTCAGTTTATTTTTTAGGTTTTCATGTTGTTCTTTTTTTTATTTTTGTATTTTGTTATTTTTCTTTTGTTAGTCTACGTGGTGATTTAGTTCAACTTGGCTTACCATCTTGCCATTTACTCCCCCTCAACCCCTTCCAACTACCCTCCATCCCAATTACTCGACTTTCTCATATTTCCCACTATTCGCCCAATTGCCCATTCAACTTCAATTACAATTTCCAATTAAATTGCTAAATTCACCCAAGAAAAATTCAAATTCACTCTTATTCCACCCAAACGGGTCCCAATCGTCGAATACTTACCCGAAAACCCCTTAACTCCGACTTTCGATACTGATCCCCGAAGGGGATCAGTGAAAATGGAGCTAAATATCGACTCGGCAGTTTGATGTCAAATGAATTTAAAAGAGTAGTTTACGATCTAAATTTCAAGTAAAAACTTTTGCAGCTAAATTTGTCGAGTCATTTTTATTTCGCAGCTTGGTCCTGCTTGGCCCTGTTTACTTATAGTGAAAAAACTTGTTCAAAACATTATTTTCAACGTGGCAACGTCTCAAAATTGTTTTGACCGTATGAATTTACGAAGATACCATAACGGCCGATATCTGACGCCACATTACGCTACGCCTCTCTTTTTACTCAAATCGCTATATCGTTTTCTCTCCCACTTATGCTTTCTTGCTTTGTAAGCGAAAGATATCAAGCGTCTGAATAAGTTTTGTTAAGGTATGCATATTTATTTCTATTCTGTTAATCCCGTATAAATAAATAAATAAATAAATAAATAAATAAATCTTATCTACATTTTATGTGTGCTTCAAAATTAAAGGTTGCTGTGAAAAACAAGAATTGAAATTGCCGTCAATGTTTAACTGGAAAAAGTGAGTATGAGCAAATGAACTATTTTCTGCTTTTTTGTGACAGTATTAAACCAAAAATCCAAATAAGACTGTAATCATGAAATTTGATTTCTAATTTTATGGTATCATTTACGAAAACAGTAAGAAATACTAGTCTATTACTTGATAGCCAATATAATAAAGTCTCTTTAGCTGAAGGGATGTATATTTGAAAGGATTCGGTCGAGAATATAGAGGTGCGAGCGAATATTCATTATTTTATTCATTTAGATTTATTTTGTAACATGGAATTTTTATAAAGACTAAACGTAATCATTAAGTTGAGCGCCAGGCTGAATTTCTACCAATTTCAAATACAACAAAACTGCAATCGACTAATAAATGAAACTCCTTATCGCTGTCGTCATGAGGAATTGAATCGGACAAGCACAAAACGTCCAAAATGACAACTGAAATAGCTCCAGGAGCGACTTAATTTATTGAACCAGTTATCATTAAATACAAAATCAATTTGAGTGTCGTTATTCAAAATCAAAGTGTCAATTAGTCATTAATTTTAAAATCAGTAAAAACAGTATGAAACTCTGAACTCTCGCTTAAACAGTAAAAGACCTGACCTTTATTTTGCAATTTCATCTATGGCCTCTTCGCGCAAGAAAATCACGAGCCGATATACACTGCCAGAGTCCAGGGATTAAAGAGGCAGAAAACTCGCATGTTTCTGAATTTATGATCGCGCCCCTCTCCGCGACCCCGGCTACAGAACCGGAGGTGAGACTTGAATTCTCACCTAGACCGATCGGCTTCCATCCTTGTCCCGCTCTTTTTCAAGGGCTGAAATTTAAACATGAGTGACGATGATGCCAGCATGCGTTAGCTGTAACGGCAGGCACTCTTTTTCCGGCAATGATAACGAAATGAATTGATGGTAGGACTGGTGAAGCTACTTTAATTCGCACTGTGCCGGACTTCAGCTACAGGAGTGCCCTCCGTCGATCTTTGCCAAATGCATTCGAATCACAACTGACATCTGAAAGTGTTTAATAAAACATTCTAATACAAGTTTCATTTACGTGGTCTTTTACTGTCTGTTAGAAAATTAAATTTAATATAAAATCTCATTACAAATTATCATTCGTGACACTCATGATGTTTTTAGCTCTGAAAATAATTACATTTAAAAGAAAAAAAGAAAAAAGCTCTTTGGCTGGACTCTGTACCTAAATTAAATATCAAAGGTCACAATTTTCAACTTATCAGTCTACGTGGTGATATTACAGCAATTTATACTTGTCAAGTTTCATTATCTTCCAAACAAAAATTCTTTGAAGATGAAGAACCACATCCGAAGCAGTCGCATCCACGAGAGAGAAGAGTTCACTTTGCCCAAACGAATTGAACGCGGATGGCTGCAGTTGAAAGTCAAAGTACTAAGAAAATATTTGGAACCACCTTTGATTATTATAAGATACAGCTTATTAATAAAATATGTAATAAGTTGTCTACTTTAAAAACACATTCTACATTTTTCAACCCGAAAACACGTTTTTCTATATTATTTTGAATTGCTTAAGGTTCAAGACAAATTTTATATCGAATACATCAAAACTATTTATGAATAAAGAGTACATGGAGAGTTTGAAAAAATGCCCGTATTGAAGCCCGACTGAAAGCCTAATATATTTGTGAAGCTGGGTTGAAAACACCAATCGAATATATCAAAACTATTAAATCTTATAAGTTCTCATTAGATTGTGGAGTAATAATGTTAACTCTAACTGTCATGGAAAAAAAGATTTTTGTTACGTTTTTTAACGTTCAACTCTAATCGTAAAAATAAAAAAAAATAAACACAGGTTTTTTGTGATATATTACAAATCGATCATTTGCATGGACCGATCACCGGACAGTGCTGAATGCGGGATAGAAAAACCAACAACATCCAGTCGAATCAAATTAATTAGGCGCTCAGAAACCTAACTCTGGGCTCGGACAGTTTTGTTTTTTCGCAGCCCAAAGCTATCGCTCGCATACTTCTGTGGGCGAACAATTTTGTATTACGTCGTTTATTACACATAAAATTGATAAGTTGTTAATTACACATAAAGTTTTGCTACTAAAGTGAATCTGTTCTTACTTGTTTTCACATAATCCAAATCGAAAACTCCTTCATCTACTGACCAGAAATGCATTCTGGAACACAGTGTATTTTTTCAAATTTAAAACAAAAACCGAGACGATAGTGCAGACAATCGACGATTGTAAAAAGTGGAAAATGCAATAAATTTAGTTGTAACGTGCTACCTTCGGGCCACGTTAATCGAGACCGAAAAACACCGCGGAGCTCTCAAATGCCAAGAGTTCTGTGAGGTCCCGAGATATTTCCAGATGATCAGCGTTTGTATATCGTATCGCTTATTTTAGTATGCGTGTGACGAATGCTGTATGTGTGAGAGTCAAAAGATTAAATCGTAAAGGTAACAAATGACTTTAGTTTTTTCTTTTGAATTTTGTTGTGTAAATTAAGTAAGTTAAAGGTAACAGATGACTTTAATTACTTTAGTTGTTTTGTTGTGATTAAGGGAATAAAGTAAGGGTGTGACATCGCCACCAAAGACAAAACATTAAAATTGGTTAAGTTCAGTTGTGGAAGGGTGGAGTGTAAATAATTATAAACAGTGTGGAATTTTAAGTTACTGGATATCAATTTATTAATCTAGGTTGACAATTTCCAATCCAAAAGTTCGTGAATTCCTAACAATCTATCCGGTTTCTTAAATTAGAGATATTCGATAGCTGGGTTGGAGGGATGAGGTTAGGATTTGGGGTAGTCGTTGAACAATTCAGTAATCGTGGGTAAGGGTTCCGTGGGTTTACAAATTTCCAAGTTACCACAGGGAGTAGCAAAAATATATTTGGTTGCTGCGGCGAGATTCTTAAAATTAATTACACTAGTAATATGTGGGTTCGGTTTACAAATTTCCAAGCTACTAACGGGAGTAGCAAAAATATATTTGGTTGCTGCGGCGAGATTCTTAAAATTAATTATACTAGTAATACGTGGTTTCGGTTTAGCAATTGGCGGTTTAGGGACAGGAAGTGAGGTTGCCTTTGGTAGAGGTGGTGGGGGAGGTTTTCGGATAGGTTTAGGATTTGGCGGTAGGGTGTAATCGAATTTAGCAGGATCGTAATTTGCACGAAGGGACGCGAAGAAGAGTTCATTGAAGGTTACCAGGCTGACGGGAATAGGAGCGCGATCGCGACGACCTAACGCTCGGTTGAGACGCCGGATGTCTCGTCGTTGTTCAGTTTTTAGTTTTGCCGGGTTGGTGGCTTTCGGTACCCTGCCCGAACTCCAAGGATCAACGTTACCAAGTATCTTCCGTCGATTTGAAATCCGATCAAAACACGCAGTAAGGTGTTCTACAGGAAAAGTAAGTTATATTTATTTGACAAATTAATTTTACAAGTTCGAATGGGATTTAAAACTTACGTAAATCAGTTAGCTTCATTATATATTTTTCGTTAAGGTTGATTGTGACTTTAGACTTAGAAATTTCAAGATTTTCTAGCGAAGCGGATCGTGCTGTGACACTCCACGAACTGTGCAGTTCAATCGTACTGAGACGAAATGCTTTGTACAAAGCAAGACCTTGTGCAAGGTGTTTGTTGATCTGAGTCAACTAGAGGAGTGTACTGATATCGGAAAATGGGCCCGTTTATATAGGATTCGGAGATTTCGGGGAAAGTGGATAACGGGATTTTAGAGTAGTTTTTCCTTAATTTTAGCGAAATTAATTGTTATAAACAAAAGACACTAACCTAATTTTGTAGTTAATTTTAAGTGACATAGGTTGTAAAAATTCGAAGTTGATCGGTTGGTTTTAAGTGGTTGTTTTTGTATGTTTAATCTTATTTTGTTAATAACTATTTATACCATTGTTTAATCATAAGTTCTTAGTGGTAACTTAATTTGTATGAGGCGTTGACGATGATTTTAATTGTTAAACAATTTGTATTTTACTTAGTTCAAATTTTGTTTATAATTTGCAATGAAAATCTGTCGTGTGAGCATTTAAAATGTGCGCGGTTAATTGCTGATTACAAATTTATCATCAGATTTGCGATCGACTGTTTGGTTGATTTTTAATAGTTATTGTTAAGTTTCTTAATTAAATTCAAGTTTTATAAATTATTGATTTTTAACAAATTGTTAATTTTGGCGATTGGTATGCTCTTAAATGTAAATTAGGATGTAGGTAATTTGTTGGTTCAAATTGTTTATAATAAATCATGAATTAATTAAAATTTGTTTCTTAATTTTAACCCAGTTCCCTTAATATGAAAAATCTGTAAATTTGCATAGTCTAGTTTTGGAATTTTTCCAATCGATTGGCAAAGTCAAATTTATAATTTTTAAACATTTATAAACTAATTATGGAAAGAATATGAAAATGAGATGACACGAGTTTCGTTTCCATTAAGAAACTCGGTGTCATAAAAGGGTAATAAAACTAGAAGGTCTTCGACAATTTTCAGACCTGTTTCGTCATCGCGCTCGCGGAGAGAGATAAGTAGCGTGACCGAAGCCTCCTTTTCAGGTATGTGGACCGATAGAAAATTTGGAAGAGGTCATTGGTCACGATGTCACATCTCCCCCGAAAAGTCAAATGTTATGAATGAAATTTATAATATTTGACAATTCAAGTGCAATTATTTGCTTAAGCCTAAACGAGGATAGACAGGCAGCAGTTCCGTCTGCTCAGTTTCTATCTCAACGGTTGGTGAAGTTGGTGATTTTGCGGTGTAAGTAGCTTCATATTCGGTATGGTCGCGTGGAGGTTCAGTGCGCTGTTGTCGAAGGTGGTGTCGATGAATCAAGAGGTTAGACCAGGCAGTCCAACAAGCTGCAAGGAGATGATAGCTGCATCCGAAGATGGAATGTAGAGCGAACAGGTTGAGGATGGCGCTAAGTAGTTTTTGCATGACTTTAATTATGATAATGGTCATAAGAATGCCCGCACCAAACGAGCCAAATTGGGTGTAACCGGACCAAAACTTCTTCCAGGCTTTGGTGGCTTGACTTTCAATATAGCCTTCGGGAAAGAAAGTACGAAAATCAAGTGCTCCAGTGTTAACAGCTTTTCCGGTGACTCGACGAGCCATTGTGCTGAGGATTGCTCCTTGGTTGGACGGGAACATCATGTCTTCACCCATTTGATCCAGCTGTTCCTGCGTAAGAATTCCATCCTTGGCCAGACCGGTTAGATACTCATATATCCAAGTAAGCTGATTAGACGGTTGCAATACAGCAGGAGCATTAGTTGCCACTGGACGAGGAGTAAAGATGTACCAAACGTTTCCAATTTCCCACATACTAGGAAAGGCATGGTTACAGCTGATTGGCGTCCCCTGACTAACTAAAATTCTTGTACGAGGGTTCAAGTAGTAGGGTTTATCGTTGAAGGTGACTGGAAGGTCCTGCCAACAATCATCAGTCTGACGAAGTTTAACAGTGACGGGAATACACTTGACTAGGTAAACGGCTTCACCAGCAAAAATCGCGTAATAGCCTTCTCTTTGCATGTACTCTAAAGCGAAGAGTCCAGGTGAAATGGTTGCCATACTCAAGGAGTTCCGAAGAACCTTCTGCTCCAATAAACATCTCTGATAGACGACATCGCGGTATAATTCCTCCATTTGGGTACGTATATGATTCTCAACGTAAACAACTTGGAATTAACATAAGTAAGCATGCTCATTTCCTTTGTAGATTCAATCCTTTTCTGTGTGAAAAAGGAACCCTTGGAACCGACCAGTAGAAATAGTTTGGGATGTTCGCTGATTATCAAACGAAACCCACACTTCATAGTGGTCGACTCCTGAGTGAGTGCGAAAGTGATGTCCTTGGTCCTGACGGAGTAGATGCTTTGTGTATAGTTGTTGTGTGAAACTCGGCCTATATTGGCGGGTCCTTCGTAAAGTACGACGAAGCGGTCGAAATTACAAGGGTCCTTAGGAATCCGTTCCCAAAACGTTTGTCCACCTTCATGATCGGAGCATTCACCACGACGGAATTCACAAGTAAGTCCATCGGATAAATGTATCAAATCTTTTTCCAGATCGATGGTAGCGAGATAATCACGCAGTGTAACTTTTACCGTGCCAAAGACTATTACATTGTCATCGTAGGTTCCGAAATGATCAGAGTATGCACCCCCTTGACAAGAATAGTCAGCTTTGGTTTCTCCTGCAAAAGTTACACTTCTGGTTTCGGTGTTGTTCGGTAGAAGTCCTTCCATGGTAGTTTTGCCAATGATAAGTCGACCCGATTCCTGAATCTTTTGACATTGACGTTCGTCAATTTCTTTGATATAGGTGGCTTCGGCATTTGGCGCGATGCTGAGGTAGGAACTCCAACCACAATATCGTACCGAACGGGTTATTTCTATTTTGCATTGTAGTACATGGGTTGTCTTGTAATTGTTTAGTTGCAAGAGTTGTAGGTAGGTGTCGTTAGTCTCCACATTCAGCTTCGGGATGTCGCAGTCTCCAACATTACGCAGCGAGATCTTGGTTACATCAGTGTTGCTGGTAGTGCAGTCGTATCCCAGGAGTCCATCGGTTGAGGAGAGAAAACTGAGCAGCAGACTTAGCCTTACAAGAGCTTAAACAATACAAATTATTCGGCGTCAATGTGGGATTTCTCGACGTTGTCGATAGCTACAACCTTTTCTTTATTTTTGTACATTATTTTTACATTTTTGTTATCAAGTACTTCGACCACCAAATGTGGTCCGGTGTAATAGTTATCAAATTTATTTTTCTTAGCATGATTTTTCAGAAAAACGGAAGATCCTGGTAACAATTCCAACGGATGTACTTTAGCATCGTAATACTTCTTTGAACGGTGTTTTGCTTGAATCAAGTTTTCGCGGTTTAAACGATTGAGATTATGTAGCCGGGTTACGAGTTGCGTGAGGTAATCGTCATAAGTTTGGATAGGATCTTCAGGAGCTTGACTAGAAGGAAGACGAGGAGGATGTCCGAACAGCAGTTCGTAGGGAGTTTTCTTGGTGCCAGTGTGTATGGAGGTATTATAGGATAGCATGGCCATTTCTAACCAAGAATCCCAGTGGTCTTGAGTTGTGGTATATTGCTTAAGGAAATGTATCAGACTGATATGAGTACGTTCAAGTGACCCATTGGTCGATGCGCGATAGGGAGCAGTCTTGTATTGTTTAATATTTAATCGTTTTGCAATAAGTTTGAGCAGGTTGGACAGGAAGGAAGTGCCCTGATCCGTGAGTATACAAGAGGGGCTTCCATAGATACAAATGAAATTACGCAGGAATGCCTCAGCTATTGTCTTGGCGGTAGCGTCTGGGATAGCAACTGCTACGCACCATTTAGTCAAAAGGTCTTGCATCGTCAGAATGTACTTATTGTTGTTTTTGGTAACTGGTAAAGGACCAACAATGTCTAACGCGACTTTGCACAAAGGTGCAGCGGGAGTATCAGTTATTGCCATAGGATTTTTAGTTCTAACTCTAACTAGTTTCTTGAGTTTACAATCCAGACATTTTTGGATATAGTCTTGGATGTCTTCTTTCATATGTTCCCAGTAGTAATTAAATCGGACTCTTTTGTAACATTTATCCACACCTTTATGACCACCCAGACAAGAATTGTGAGCTTCTTCGATGATATCGTGTCTTTTTGCAAAAGGTACGTATGACACATTTCCCGTGCAAATGGTAACAGTCAGCTTGTTGTTGTTCAATTGTTTGATTTTACCGAAGATTCGGCTCCAGTAGATGAGATTAATTTCTTTGATTTGAGGAATAGAAACGGTTTTACATCGGTTCGTATCCAAGAATTTGAACGCATTAGTTAAGCCGGTAGATACGTCATCCCACTCAGTTTGAACGGTATTACGAGCTTGGATAAATACGCAAATATAATGATAACTGCCGCGTTTGAAAGTCTGGATTTCGCCTAGCCGATTTGGAGAGATATTCCCAAAATACTTATGTTTTATCAAATGTGTGCCTTGTTTGTCGATCGGTTTACCGTCTTCATTGACGAAAAGAATCAGGTTATCTTTCCGTAGGGAGAGGGGGTCTCGAGTTTCTATCAATTTAGTTTCAAGAACCTTTTCTAGCTCTTCTTCTTCGCTGTCTTGTGCATTTCTGATTTCTTCAATTTCGGGTTCCTGAACTGGTTCAGCTTCGAGTTCTGGTTCGTCAGGGTTAGAGTCAGTATCTGATTTGTCGTCAAATATCACCTTATCGTTCTTCCTTGCTAATTTCGTTTTTAGTTGATCTTCATTGATTTTCCCTTGGTTATGTTCCTGTATTTCGTCAGAAGTCAAGTATGGCTCGTCCTCCTCCGTCGACGATTCCGTATTAGTTACGGCCAAGTCGGTATTACGAGGAGCTTCTTCTCTTGGTGCCGAAGGACTTGGTGTCCCTTGTTCGATCGTTGGGTGTGGGGGTTTCAAAGTGATAGGGCGTTTTGGGTTTGGTTTGTCGGTGTATTTAATGGGACTCTGTCTGGTTCTTTTGGATTTTCGCGGTTCAAAATTGGTTGGTACAGTCTTCCGAATCGGATAGACCGGGTTAGTACATAGTTTGTTGAATTCATTTACAGCTTCTACTAGTTGAATTACATTTACCGGGTTCCGAGAGAGAGCGTCAGCGTTGCTGTTTAGCTTCCCTGGTTTATAGACTATATCATATTCGTACTCTTCTATTTTGAGGCGCCATCTGGCGAGTCTACTTGTGGGATCCTTAGCAGTTCGCATCCAGACCAGAGGTCGATGATCACATACAATTGTAAATTTCCTACCATACAGGTAGGGTCTAAAGTAATGTACACTGTATACGATTGCGAATGCTTCTTTCTCGTAGGTACTGTATTTAGCTTCTGATGAGGATAAGGTTTTGGAGACATATGCAATAGGAAGGTCTTGACCGATTGGACCTTGTGAGAGGATTGCACCAATGGCAAATCCACTGGCGTCTGTGGTTAATACAAAAGGGAGATCGAAGTTTGGGAATTTCAAGAGTGGCTCTTCTATGAGTTTTTGTTTTAAAATTTGGAAAGCTTGTTCTTGTTCGTTGGTCCAGTTGAAAGCTACACCTTTCTTTGTGAGAAGGGTCAGAGGTTTAGAAATGGCAGAATAATCTTTAATGAATCTACGATAGTAACCGGAGAGACCAAGAAAGGACTTGATGTTAGTTACTGTTTTAGGAGTTGGAAAGTCTCGTACGGCTTTCACTTTCTCGGGGTCTGGGCGGATTCCCGTTTCGCTGAGGATATGACCCAGGTAACCAACTTCGTGGCGAAGGAATTGACATTTGGAAGGTTGCAATTTTAAGTTGTCTTTTCGTAAACGTTCTGTTACAGCTAAATATTTCCGTCTGTGCTCGTTTAGATCCTTTGCAAACAGGCCCAGGTCATCTAAATACACAAATATTTCTGAGTCTAACAAGCCGGACATGACGGTATTCATCAACCTTTGGAAGGTTGCTGGCGCGGACCGCAATCCAAAAATCATTCGAGTGAACTGATATTGGGTATTTAAAGCGGAGAAGGCTGTTTTATGCTTGTCGGCTGGGTCTAGAGGTATCTGCAGGTAGCCGCTAGCTAGATCCATAACAGTGAAGAATCTAGCGCCACCTAGTTTGTCGAATATATCCATTATATTCATCATTGGGAACGCATCCGGGACGCAAGTAGCGTTGAGCTTTCTGAAATCTAACACGACTCTGTAATGTGGACTTCCGTCGGCGGCGGCTCGTTTAGGAACGCACCAGAGTGGACTTGAGAATGGACTGGTGGCTTCCTCTATGATTTCATCTTTATGCCATTGTTTAATTTGTTTCTCAATTTCGTCCTTCAGCGCGTGAGGGTATCGATACTGTTTAACATGGATAGGTGTAGGATCCACCAGTGGAATCTTGTGAGTGACCATGTGCGTGGCCGTGAGAGGTTCATCTGGTAAGTGGAAAACATCACTTGTCATTTTGACTAATTCTATTATCTCGTGTCTTTCGTATGGATCGTGGAGGTGGTCCAAATTTATCAGTTCTAGGACTTTACTGCTCCGTTCTTCTGCTGTAGCATTAATTGAAAGTATCGGTTCAGTTTCAGCTTCGGTTGTGATGATTTCGACTTCTTCTAACTCGACTGTCTGAGCTTCAATTTCGACTTCGTTTTCGGTGGTATTGATGAGGAATACATAGGCTGTGCCCTGACGGTTTTCTACGATAGCATTACCATAGAACACCCCAGGCTGAATTACTTTTAAAGGAATTAATCCAGTTTTGAGAGTGTTGGTAACCCTTACTCCTATCTTCTGCCTCATGCGAGCTGGAACCTTATGCTTCTGATTGACAGACTGATACCATTCTTCCGAATGGTATTTTATGATTATTTATGAAAAGACATTTCTCTCTGTAATCAATAGTGGATTTTGATTTTTGCAGAAAAGAGGTACCAAGGATGCCATCGAATTCGATAGGGAAGTCATTGGATACAACATGGAAGTCGCAAGGAATTTCAAAAATGTCAATAGTAACCCTTCCGAGACTTTGAACCGTTTGTGAAGTGATTCCGCTCAAAGTTAAAGTGACTTGGTTGTTTACCTCGTGTTGCTTACCAAGAACTTGTTGTTTAATAAGAGAGGGACAAGCTCCTGTATCGACAAGGAAGAAGGCTGGTGTAGGTAAATTTACTTGAATGGCAGGGGATTTATTTATACTTCTCGGAATATAATAGACGGTTTGATGTGATTCCTCTGGAAAGACTTCTAATACCGGGAGAGTTGGTTCGGTCTCGCGAGTTTGACTTCTTTGTTTGCTGCGACATATGTCTTCAGTATGTCCGATTTTATCGCAGTAAGTACATTTAAGCGCTTTATTGGCTAGTTCAGGATATAGTTTAAAACATTTATTTGCCACATGACCAGGCTTGTCACAGTATTGACATACATCCTTTTCAGTTTTGACTTTGAGAGTGAAACAAGTTTTAGCAGTATGCCCAGCAGTGTCGCAAAGTTGACAATTCTCGGAAGATTTTTGCACGACGCGCACGGGTTCGCGAGAGCAGTCGGACGCGAAGTGTCCTTTAGTTTTACATCTACCACACAGGTTAGTTCTGCGCCTGCATTCTTCATAAGTGTGGCGTGGTCGATTACAATAGGAGCAAGTAATAGCTGCGGTTTTCGAGGTTACAGATTTGGATGGCGAAGGTTTATTCTCAATTTCGCTTGCTACCTTCGGTTTGCTTATTGATGCCTTTTCTGCGAGGCGTAATTCAGCTTGTGATTTGAATTTATTTTCAAGTCTGATCGCGGCGATGCCCGCGTCTTTCAGGTTGTCGAAATCAGGGATTATCATTGCGATTTCTTGTCGTAAGCCATGTAAGAAGGCTCGAGTGACTTCTTTGTCCAGAACGGCACGTTCTTCCTCAGTCAGTTCATTTGTTTTTTCGGATTTTAACGCTTCAATAATTCGGTTGCCTAGCATTTGCGCTCTGTTAAGGTAACTTGGAACATCTTCTGTTTGTAACTGATGGATTCGTCCGAGTTCTCCCTTGAGCGTATTTATAGATTCGCGAGGGTTGAATATACCCTTCAGATGTTGCAAAAGGTCTTTTAATGTGTTGAATTGATGACCTTGTGAGAGTTGCAAAGCTACTTTGGACAGTCGTGTCTTGAGTAGTTGTGTAAAACTAGCCTCGGCGTTGGCTGGTAAACAGATTTTTGCGTCTTCGCAGGCTGCAGCGAATTCGCGGAAGGTACACCCGGATCGGTCCCCGGTGAAGATTGGTACTGCTGAGACGACGTCTCGTGGTTTAATAAAAGTATTTGCCATGTTTTCGTTTCTGTTAACGCTTTCGCATGAATCAGTTTCTGAGGATTCTGCGTTATCTGATTGAATAAGCTCTTCGTCTGAGTTATTAAGATTGCTAGACCTGCCGTCAGTGGTCGGTAAAATGTCTTGATTAAGCGAGCTGCCGTCAGTAATTGATAAAGTAGTTTGAAGGGATAACCAATCGTCAGCAGTCGATAATGTAGTTTGAAGAGATGACCAGTCGTCAGTGGTCGTTACAGTAGATATAGTAGGTCTGTCAAGTGCCAGTGAATTTTCTTGTTCTTTACTTAACGTGATTTCTGATTTCTTGATAGGGGTGCGGGCTAATTGTCTTCCCCCGATTTCGAAATATTCGCTTTTCTGTTCGTCTGATAATTTTCGTAAATGACTTCTCAATATTCGCGGATTCTCACCCCCGCTCATAATATATCTAAACTCTTTTCCACAATCAACAGAACTCAACCACGCTCTGCTACCAAAAATTTTGCTTCTGTGACATCGCCACAAGAGACAAAATATAAATTATGTCGTTGGTTTTAAAATGAAGGGGAGTTATTCTGAATAATTGCAAATACTCAATAATTAAGTTAAATTTGGGTTTTTATTTCAACAAAAATAATAGATTCATGGTAGAATTTTAACAGGAGGTTTAACAGAGTGGTTGTGTATGTGTATTCGTAGGTTTTTATGGTTCAAGTTCGGTAAGTAAATTCGTTAGGTGTTAACATTCAGAGTTATTACGTTGGATCTTTCGTTGTCGGACAAGTAGTTAATAAATACAAGGAAACATTCATATTTATTTTTAAAGTTCGCAGTTGGAAATAGAGGAAAACATCTCTATTCACTTAAACGTTCATTTGTTCGGTTTATCGTAAGTGTAAAAGAAAATAATATTGATGAGGAAAGAGTTGGAAATATAAGTTAGAGTACAAAGCGGAATTGCAGTGACACTCCCTGAACTGTGCAGTTCATCCGTACCACAGACGGAAGGCTTGGACAAGCCATACCTTGTGCAAGGTATTGGTTGATCTGAGTCAACCATAGGAGTGATAAAGTACGTTCGGAGCGGGCCTGTATTTATACTCAGCCAAATTCGAGTGAAAGGGAAATTAGAGATTAGAAAGAAGGTCATCTTAATTATTAACTTAAATATTAGTTATAAACAAATTCTGAGTTTGTAGAAAGACGCAGATAATGATTATACGTTGACAGTCTAAGTTTCATAAAGTTGCGATTGTTTTTAGTATTTGTTTTAGCAGTTCTAAGTTTCATTTGTTTATAATTGTTTGTGTTTTTATAAAAATATAGGTTTGACGATAAAAGTG
Organism: Telenomus remus; assembly: GCA_020615435.1. Taxonomy (NCBI): domain Eukaryota; kingdom Metazoa; phylum Arthropoda; class Insecta; order Hymenoptera; family Scelionidae; genus Telenomus; species Telenomus remus. Next base: position 11,331,972 of record CM036341.1, on the reverse strand, counting down.
TTTAGAAAGAAAGAGTATTTTGATATTTGTAAATTGTTTTTAACGTGGCCTATTGTTAACGAACAATAATTATTAACAAATTATAATTAATTTTATTTAAGGTTTAATTATCATGTGTTTGGTGTTGAATTGTGCGCGATTGAATGGGGATCAAGTATTGATGTTTGGATTTACTTATAATTGTTTAGTTAAAGTTTTATGGTAAAATTTGTTATTATTGTACATTTGAATATATTAGAGAGGTTTTCTTCCTTTGATTGAAACAAGGTCAAGTTTTCTAAAAGTACTGGAAGATTTTCGTATACGTAACTGAGACGTGTATGTGACGATATTAGAAAGTTATTTTAAGATTCGGATACCTTATTCAAAGGTATTTCTGCCTAGTAATTAACAGTCAAAATATTATTTGTTATAAAATAATATGAGGTTTGGGTACGATATGACAAGGGTAACAAATGACCTTAAAGTTCCAAGTCATGATGTTGTTGTTGTGTGAGAGGGCGAGTAAGGGTAACAAATGACCTTAAAGTCCTGATGAGAACTCTAAAAGTAACTTTGTTTGTAGCTTGTAAAGGGAGACTTGGATCCGGTCCAGACGGGTTTCGCACCACCGTGGGACCTACGACCAAGAACGACGACATCAGTTCCAGTCCAAGTATCGTCTCCTACGCCACCTGGAGACCTGCGTGCAAGCCTCGGAATCCTGAATCTGCGATCGTCCGTCAAGTCAGTCAATGCTCTTCTCCAGACCACCAGCGAGAACGAAACACCTGAGGGAACCTGCTATCGTACCTGATCCGGCCTCGACCTGATCGTAGCAGATGTGAACTGTTCCAGAATTGTCGCCTTTCAAGAATCTATCGCTTGCCGATTTCGTCCAGTAGCCGCTGCTGTAATGAGAGGATCATCGCTGCTGCTGCTACCGTTGCTGCCCAATGGGCCTGTTAAAACAGCGCTCTCTCCAAGCCAAGGGATGTACACCCCGGATTGGCCGCTCTCTGCCTGCTTGTCGTAGAAAAGAGTGCTCAACGCTGAACCGAGGAAATTGCCCGTCGTGGATTCATCTGATGGAGCATCGAAAAATCATGTCATGTTGTACTATCGAGCTATAACCTGTTGCCGCCAGATGTTGGTGCGCTCGAGCAGGGCTCATATGTAAATGTTAGCTCTCGGATGAAGTTCCTGCGGTCACGGGCAGGACATTGGACACAGCAAGGACGTCTTACCGGATCGCTACCGATGAGACCAGACCATCAAGAAGCAACGAAGGATTTGAAATTGGCGCCATCATCATTGACTTGACTTCGGTGGCTCGAAAGCGGAAGCGGGAGGAAGGGGTGCGCGCGCAGAAGAATTCAAGCTACCGGTATCGAAGATTATTCGCAATTGATTGCGATCCGAGAAACAAGAAGAGAACCGAAAGACTCTCGGAAGACATCGGACGCTTTGCGAAGGCGCTCTTCCAGCTCTGCTAGTGGGACCATCTCGGGACCCATATCGACCTTCTACCGTGCGAACTCGTTTGGCCGACCAAGATCCAGGGCCTATTATAGTTGCTTGCTTTTGTGAGTTCGTTCTTTTTGTATGTTGTATGAGTGATTTTATTTTGTAGTTTCAGTAATCTATTTTGGTTTTGATTTTTATTAATGTAACGTAACTTATTTTATTTTTCAATTCTTAAATATCGAGAGTCTCGCTGATCATCGGTTCACCTCGTTGAACCCTGGCGAGTTTATTTTAGTTTTAACTTTGTTTGAGTATTTCTGACTATTGTAAAGATCTATCGATTCATTAGTAAAGTCTCGCTATCGCATTCACTATCGTTGCGTTTCGCCCCTCGTGGCGTTTTTGTATTGAATTTGAATTTGAATCGATGTTAAAGTAGCGGCAACCGGCATTATTGTCCGTTATGTAATTTTGTTGTTGTTGAAGAATATACTCGCAAGATATTGGACTTTATTTTGTATTATTTTGAGATATTTTGTTTTTGTGAATAAATCCTGAATCCGCTTACTCTGTGTTTCACTGACTTGGGAACAAATTAGAGATCTTGCTTGGCTTCAGATCGGTCAGATCTTTCCGTACAGGACCAACGCGGATAAAACTTAAAGTACCGGTTCTATTCAGTGGGGTAATGCGAAAGCGTTAGTATCGGGACGGGTAAATTGATTAAAGATTCGGGAGTCGATAGCTGATTTATTTTGTAATTTTTGTTGTTGCGAAAACGGCGATCCTGACCACCTTCTGTGATTTTGTTTCGATTCTCGAGGAGTTTAAGACTAAACCCGCGGCCGGTATTACCACTGGGTGCTGAAGGTAGCGACGGCCTCATTGCGCGAAGCCGTCACGTTACATAGTATATACTTGCTAGGTCTGAATTACGCGCAGTTTTTCAAATCGACTTTTGTTGTTTTACAATCGATTACCGAAAATTTCAATATTTTATGATAAAACAATGATCTTGAGATTTAGATGATATTTTGTAACAGTTGACTTTTAAGGAGCAAATTTGTTTTTGTCGTTCAACAAGTTGTGATTGTTTTGATCCTGTCACGGTAAATGAATTCCCAAAAATATGTCATGGCTACATTTCGATCCACGTTTTTAAGTTGGACAAACATATTTTGTCACAATTTCACAGTTTGTGAAACTGTCAAACCTTTATGTTTTACTGAAGAACACAATTTATCAACGACACAAATTCTATTTTTTCAATTTGTTATATTTTTTTTCATTTACAACTTACGAAACTACATACATTTCGTTAGACAGGATAGTCACTTTGCAACGTTTTTCGACGTTCTTCATCGGAAGTTATAACAATTGGCTGTCCAGCAGCAGCTGCCAAAACCTTGACTTCGTCTAACTGTTCAATCTGTTCAGATTCATGCAAAGATTACAAAATCGCTAATGCAAGATACAACTCAGACTGATAGAAAATACTAACGTCAACCTATTTTTGATTTATTTTCACTGCTCCTAATCGTACAAATTGTTTGAGTCTAGAAGAGGTTGGTTTCCTAAAAGGTTGCAAAAACAATGTCTGATGCTTTTTAAAACGCGTCCAGCACTCCTTTCGGGGTTGACTTTGTTTTTGTAAGCACAAAAATAAATGTGTGATTAATGATGGTCCTCAGTTCTTGATGGGTGTGCACGTAAAGGACAGACAGAAGCTGTAGCTGCATCTTTGAGTAGCTGCGTTTGCTCGGATTGATCAAGGGTTCAACCCTAGGACGGCATGACGTGGGCCGCCTTCAAATTGGGTAAGTTCTTTTATTTCTCTACTAGCTGAGCACCCTCGCTTCGCTCGGGCGTCAGCTTCGCTGCACTATATGAGTTAGTTAAGGTTTTTTCTCCGAATTGTTTGGATAAAGAAATTGTAAGGACTAAAAAGGCTATACAAAATAATTAATGAATCCATTTTGCATTGTGCGCGAGAAGAAACCCACGCAACCGTGATAAAATCATGGCATTTATTGATACATCGTGAAACTACAACACCTTATTGAACTAACGCATTCTGGTAAACAATATTCGATGTTTTGCTCTCTGGAGCGTCAATGTGTAAATTCCGTGGTTCGGAGACGCGCGAACATGCAACATAAAGTTGTCCGTGAGAGAAACATGGTTTTTCAAGGTGTACACCAGCAACATGGAGCATTTGACCTTGAGCTTTATTGATGGTCATTGCAAATGCCAATCTTACGGGAAATTGTCGTCTTATGAATTCAAATGGAAGATCTGTGGGGATCACTGGTATCTGAGGGATCATGACGTTCGCACCTTGATTCGATCCAGTCATTATAGTGCCTACAAATCATACAAATTAAATAGTATGCCAATACATTTGGTATAAAATGCAAAAGTTGTGTGACAATCTATAGCTTACTACCTTCTATAATTCTATGCCGAAGTTGAGTGATGCGGATCCGAGTTCCATTGCATAAAACAGGAGGATTTAAATTTCGCAGCAGCATAACAGGAACTCCGACTTTTAATTTCAGTATGTGTGGCGGAACTCCAGACAATTAAAGCGAGTTCAAGAACTCAACCGGATAGTTTACCACTTCATCTTGATTTACTACGGAAATGAAAGAGGTGTAAATTTGCTGTTCCCCGGGAATTGTAGCCAATATTTTGTCATATAAATCAGTGACAACATTGTTTGTTAAATAACGAAATAATAAAGATAATATTAATTCCATAAGATTATTATTGAATTAATCGAGCGATTCTCAGCATTACTTACATTAGGTTTCTTGTGATCACTACGACGACGTTTTTCAGGTCCTTTTACGACTTTTTTCAGGTCATCTCGTTCTTTTTCTTCTTGTTCGGAGTTCTGAAAGTTTAAGATAATTAGTATATCATAAGAACATGAATCAAAAAAAAATTTCGAGCCTTCCTTATTTTGCATTTGAATAATTTATCATAAAAAACACTTACTTCAGAGTCAACTTCTTTGTTTACACTCATTCTTTTCGTTCCTGGAACCTTGTCATTTTCTCCTCCCGAAGATGTATCGTTAATTTTTTTCAACGCTGTTTGTTCTTGTGTCTGAAATATTAAAGGTAATATTTATTTACATGAGAATATTTTTGAGTCGATTGAGCAATTTCAAGCATTACTTACATCATATTTTTCGAGATTAGCAGCATGACGTGGTTCTAGTTTTCCACCCACTTTTTTCTTCTTTCCTATCGTTGATTTGTTTTCTTTCAACGAAGCAGTTGTTTTGGGGGATAAGGATTTATTTGAGTCCACGTTATCTAGGTGGCTTTCGTCTCCAAGTTCTGAATCATCTTCGATCTGAAATATTTAATAAAATTAGTTCATTTTGACCAATATTATTTGAGTGATTCTGAGACAGATTCAAGTTTTGAATCTGCCGTTCGTTTTTTCACAAAAAGAACTTACTTTATTAGATTCACTACCCTTATGTTCGTTACAGAAAGTATCCCTTTCATGTATACTCTGATTGCCTCCTGTCATCTCAGAGACTTGTTCGGCGTAATCCGTAATTTCGTCTTGTTCTATAATCACAGTGTCCGATGAATCATATGCGGTTGCTAGTGGCCTACGGCGCAGGTTTCTTTTCGGAAGCTTCGTTCCAACATTGTCACTGCTTTCATCAGGATCAGACAAGTCTGATTGTTGCCGATTTTGTTTTCGGCGCTCTGTGGTTTTTATTTTCTTTTTTTTGACAGATTTTTCGGCCGGTTTCTTCGCCGCTAATGGTTTTGTTGTTACCGAATCAGCTTCTTTTTTTGAAACGGCTTGACTCAGCCACAAAGGATCGGCATCCCGACAAGGCAACACTAACTTGTCGGTTTCGTCAAATTGCACAGATAAACCATTTCTCTGCATACTGAAAATCACAAAAAAATTTCAGTAATTATTATTATGATTAATCATTTTGATAGTAAGGAAATGATGAATGAAACTCACATTTTGATTCCCAGAATTTGGAAAAGAAATGCTATATTGTCATCGTGATCTTGAAAGTAATAAGTTTTTTTGTTCATGATGGCAAATTCTTCGATCATATCCACATTATCGAGAACGTCTTTCTAAAAAGACAAAACAACTTTTTCGTTTTCCTCAATTGCTTCTTCAATTTTGGTTTCACCGTATTGTTGAAGAAGATCACGAAACTTGTCGTAAAATCTTCGAGCCTGAACAATTGACATTACAATAATAATTAAATTTTATGGTTACGAAATCTATAGTAAAAAATGTAATGTTTCTACATAGAGAACAAAAATATAACAAAACTTACCAAATTAGGGTCATTGCCGTTTCTTAATAATTGGTCAAGATCGTCTGAAAGAAACCTGAAGTGAATTGTAATATTAGAATAGATGTTCACATGAATTCCAATTAACAAAAAAATAATAAAAATTACAATGTACTTACTTTTTCAAATTGTACAAAATAGAGTACCCTTCGGACAAGTGATACGCCTGGAGGGCGTTGATGTTCACATTGGCAAAGAGATCAATATATTTGTAAATCTCTTCTCGGCCTTTTTTCTTTTTCAAAATCCGCAGATCTTCGTCTGAAGCTGCTCTCTTGGCGTATCGTAGAGCCTTGAACGTCATCTCGGACTTTAAATTGATTTCATCGTCCGATGGGTACTGCACAAAGCAATACACAAATTTAAGTGTTCTGACGAACCACCTGGCCACGGCAGGTTCGTAGGTAAAATCCAAGATTGAAACGGCCTGAAAAAAAATTAGAATTTATTTTTTGTTTAAAGAAATGACGATCAAATTTCCTATCCTACTAATATAATAATACTGGGAATATGTTTGTTTGTTTGTTTGTTTGTTTGTTTGTTATTTCAACGCATCAGGGTGATTCTTTGGACTCTCACAATTAACGTAGGCTACATTAGAAATCGGTTTCTTAATTTTTGTTCGGAGAAAATTTAAAAAAGATTTTCTCAGTTTTTTGAAAATTTTCAAATTTTTCATGAACACAATACATAGGCCATTATAAATAGAGTTCTAAAACGTAATGTTACGTTTCATATTCTGTAAAATTACTGTCCTCCATTCCTTATTAATAAACAAACGTAAGTATGAGAATAATTTTAAAATATTTTCTCGGGTTCGCAATTCGATTGTTATTTTGTTTTTGATTCAGTATGACTTTTCATTCAGTCGTGTTTATATCGTGTCCGCCAGTGACTTCATAAGTGACATCGAAATGCCGACGAAACGTAAAACACATTTGCAAAAAATAACTATTGATACAGCTAATCATAGAGCTGCGCGAGCTATGGAGGCTGAGGATGTTTGCCAAGTAAGTTTAATCAATCATTGATATATTAATTAACTGTTTCTTATCCAATTTTAAATGATTTATTTTTCAGGAACGTTTATCACGTTGCCGCACAAGACAACGTGTTGTTCGGTTTAATGAAACTTCAAAAGACAGAATAGTAAGTTTTTTCGTATTGTATTGTTCAGTTTTATGAAATCAATTCAGTCATTTATTTGTTCATCTTTCATATATCATCTTAAATCATGTAAAACAGACAAACGCATTCTAATACTTCGCCCGTTCGTTTCATCACCGATTACAGCCACTCCACATAGCGTAGTTAGTAAAGCTTCGGCTTCATGATCTGAGGGTTCCGGGATTGATTCTTACCGCCCGCAACATTTTATGCATGACCATCTTATTATTACATTTTTCTTTTTTTTGTACAACTAATTCATCATAAATAATTATTTTTTGACAGTTAACTATTTTTTAAAATATTTTTTACAATAATTACTACAAATTCCCAAATAATAATTACATTTTTCAATTCATTACAATTTGTCTTATAATCCAGCAACGTCTACATCAACAGCGAGTACATCAAACTCGAGCGCGGTTGCGTGAAACTTCCGAACAATCTCAGGTGACTTCTTCTCAATCATTTCCCAATGACACTTTTTAATATGACCAATTTTTTGCTTCTTTTATCATTATAGTCACGTCTACATCATCAGCGGGAACGTCAACTTAAGTCAAGATCCCATGAGACTCACGAACAAAACCAGGTAATATTTATCTTTTTTTTCACAAATGTTTATTGTTCTTCTCAAAATGTTTCCTCCGTTACAGCGGAGACTTTTTCAGCAACACCAGCGACAACAAAGAGCTCGAGCCCGTGAAACCCGCGAAGAAACTGGGGTACGTAATTCATTACACGTTTTCCTTACACCTCGAAACTTTTCATTTTAACATGCTACGTTTCTTAACAGCAACGGCGTCGTGAACAGCAACAGCGACAGACTGAAGCCCGATCGCAAGAGACACGGGAGGAAACAGAGGTGAACAGTTTTCTGGATTGTCTGCAATAATTTTACAACTTCTTTCGCTCATTAGCATTTTTTTATTACAGCAACGTCTGCAGCAACAGCAGGAGCGTCAGACTAGAGCCCGAGCCCGCGAAACCCGACAACAAACTGAGGTACATATTTTGTTTCCGTTTTTCTTATATACTTTCAAACTTCTTCCGTTATTAAGCTACGCTTTTTTACAGCAACGGCGTCGTGAACAGCAACAGCGACAGACTGAAGCCCGATCGCAAGAGACACGGAAGGAAACAGAGGTGAACAGTTTTCTGAATTGTCTGCCATAATTTTACAAGTTCTTTCCCTCATTAACATTTCCTCATTACAACAACGTCTGCAGCAGCAGCAGGAGCGTCAGACGAGAGCCCGAGCCCGCGAAACCCGAGAACAAACTGAGGTACATATTTTGTTTCCGTTTTTTTTTGTATACTTTCAAACTTCTTCCGTTATTAAGCTACGCTTCCCTACAGCAACGCCGTCGTGAACAGCAACAGCGACAGACTGAAGCCCGATTGCGAGAGACACGGAAGGAAACAGAGGTGAACAGTTTTCTGAATTGTCTGCCATAATTTTACAAGTTCTTTCCCTCATTAACATTTCCTCATTACAACAACGTCTGCAGCAGCAGCAGGAGCGTCAGACGAGAGCCCGAGCCCGCAAAACCCGAGAACAAAATGAGGTTACATTTCTATTGTTTTTTCTATGTATTTTTTCAATCAATGTCACAGTAAGTAATTGTTCATGGTGTATTCCAGATTCGCCTACATGATCAAAGGATAAGACAACAAATTATACGAGACAATGAATCTGATGAGGCTCGCAATGCACGTCTTTGAGCTAATCGTCTTGGAATCCGTTATCTTTTTCGTCAACCGTGGACAGGGCTACACCTGTGCGCCTTTAATTATGAACCCGACATACCTTACGACGAACATCCTGTATTACAAATTGGCAAGATGGATCGAATTTGCATATTTTGCAAAGCTTTGAAATGGCCAGACGAGTCTGATACAATGTGCTGCAGAAAAGGCCACGTTCGACTTCCTTCCATTGAAGAACCTCCAGAGCCTCTGAGATCTCTTCCATTAAGCCAAAGTGAGGAGTCTCGCGAGTTTTTAAAACATCCCAGAAGGTACAATTCTTGCTTCGTTATGACTTCTTTCGGTGCCGACAATGTTCTACGTCAACCTGAATACAATCCTACCTTCACAGTTCAAGGCCAGGTGTACCATCTTATTGGATCACTGCTGCCCTCCAATGATGAAGTACACAGTTTTTTGCAAATTTATTTCATGGGTGACTTCGACCAGGAGTTAGATCGACGGTGTCAGATCGATGCAACTTTGAAGAGAGTTATCTTATTTCAGCTTCAGGAACTCCTTCACGATTACAATCATCTAATTCGACAATTCAAAACAGCAAAAGAAATTTTTGACCGTAGAATTGACGATGAGTATGAAATTATAATTCGAGGCGATTCACATCCTGCTGGACAACATCCCGGACGTTACAATGCTCCTGCAGTTAATGAGGTTGCTGCAGTCATTATAGGCCAAATTTCTGACAATCGAGATATAGTAGTGCATACACGAGACAATCGACTTCGAAGAATCTATGATTGCAATCCCTATTACGACGCTTTGCAGTATCCTCTTATATTGTGGCAGGGACAAACAGAATATACTTTCAATATACCTGAAGTACATCCACTTACTTTCGCACCTGGTCCACGAACAGTCTCAGCCATGCATTTCTATGCATATCACATCATGGTTCGAATAGATAATTTCAATACTTTATTGCGTTTCAAGGAATTGTTCAGTCAATATTTAGTAGATATGTATGCTAAGGTGGAAAGTGAAAGATTGCGTTACATTTCCACCCATCAAGCCACATTACGATCTGAGCAGTACGTTTACCTGAGGGATGCAGTGGTTGCTGATAATAACGTTGACCCAATGGACGTTGGAAGAGCTGTAATTTTACCTTCTTCGTTTGTTAACAGCCCACGACATTTCACGCAGGATGCCTTGGCATTTGTACGGAAATACGGCCGACCAGATTTATTCATAACTCTTACATCAAACCCAAAGTGGCAGGAAATTACAGATGCTCTAATGGATGAACAACGTCCTGAGGATAGACATGACATCATTGCTCGGGTCTTCAGACAAAAAGTGAACAAATTTCGTGATTGTTTGACTAAGGGTTGTGTATTTGGGACAACTCACGGCTTCGTTTACTCAATAGAGTGGCAGAAACGGGGATTACCACATTGCCATTGTTTACTGTGGCTTAAGACGAAGCTACAACCAGCAGACATAGATTGGATCATCTCAGCGGAAATCCCAGACGAGCGTGTAGATCCAGTTCTTCAGAAATTAGTCATTCGTCATATGAGACACGGTCCATGCGGTGAAATGAATATGCGAGCTCCTTGCATGAAGAATGGTCGATGCAGTAAAAATTATCCGCGAGATTTTGTTCCACAAACAGTTACGAACATTAACAATTATCCAATTTATCGGAGGCGTAGTCCTGAGGATGGTGGATTTACTGCTACAATAAGGGTTAATGGACAACAAATCACTATTGACAACAGGTGGATTATTCCATACAATCCGTTTCTCCTGAAATCGTTTCGTGCACACATCAACTGCGAAAGCTGTCAATCTGTTCAATCTATTAAATACGTTTGCGGCTACATAAACAAACGTTCCGACCAAGCTATTGTTCAACTTCGTCGTGCGAACGAACAGATAAATCCATTAAATGAGGTGCAAACATATCAAGCTGGACGATATCTCAGTAGCGATGAGGCAGTTTGGCGTCTTCTATCGTTTCATATGCATGAACGTCATCCTACTGTAGTTTACTTAGCAGTTCACCTGGAAAATGGACAACGGGTTTACTTCAATGAAGACAACATGCAGCAGCGTATCGATAATCCTCCACCAACCACAGTTACTGCTTTCTTTGCACTGTGTCAGCATCCGACTGAGTCTGAATTCGCTCGAACACTATTGTATGCTGATGTTCCAACCTATTACGTGTGGGATGAAAATCACAAACGTTGGGATGCGCGCAAAGAAGGCCACCCTGTCCCTAATTGGCCAGAAAGAAAACAGACTGATGCAATTGGTCGTATGTATGCAGTTCATCCAAACCAATTTGCATGCTTCTGTTTGAGGTTGTTGCTGACCGTGATACGAGGGCCCACTTCTTTCGCGTTTTTACGCACAATTGATGATCACGAATATAGAACTTACAGAGAAGCATGTGAGGTGCACGGTTTGCTTGAAAACGACAACCATTGGACTTTGACAATGGAAGAAGCAGTTCTGACTCGGTATCCGTCGCACATAAGGACATTGTTCTCCATTATCATTACCTGTTGCGAAGTTTCAAATCCTCTCACGCTGTGGAATCTTTTCAAGGACCACATGTTGAAGGATATACTTCATAATCACGAACTCAACGGTAATGATGTGATTGCAGACGATCTGATATACGATGAAGCTCTTCAACTCATCGATGAGATAGTTTATACAATGTCAGGTTGGTATTTGTTATCATTTTCTATTTAATCTGTGTCATTCTTTAATTCATGGTTGTTTAATATATTTTCTGTAGGTCACCATGTAGCAGACTACGGGCTACCTGCTCCCAGAGTTGCAGCTCTTCACAACAACGAACTTCGCGCACAACTTCGGTACAACGCTCAGGCTCTTGCTGCAGACGTTCAAACAGCTTTGCCTTATCTGAATGGAGACCAAAGATCCTTCTACGATGCGGTACTACAAAAAATTGACAACAACGATCCTGCAATTTTTTTCTGAATGCCTGTGGAGGAACAGGAAAAACATATTTATTGAATCTCCTGCTGTCAACTATTAGGAGTCGTCGTCACGTGGCTTTAGCTTTGGCTTCAACTGGTAACGCTTCCACGTTGTTACAAGGAGGACGAACTGCTCACAATGTGCTGAAGTTGCCACTGAATTTGCACCATCAGGAGACCCCATTTTGTAACATCAGCAAAAATAGTCAAAGGGCCGAGGTGCTGCGGTTGTGCAAACTATTAGTGTGGGATGAATGTTCTTCTTCGCATAAGCATGCAGTAGAGGCACTCGAGAGAACCTTGAGAGATATACGGAGTGACAATTGGATAATGGGAGGATTAGTCGTTATATTAGCTGGTGATTTTCGACAAACCCTCCCGGTCATCACCCGTGGAACTCCAGCTGATCAGCTTCATGCCAGTATCAAAAGTTCAATGTTATGGCAAAGTGTCATAGTCCATTCGCTGACTATCAACATGAGGGTATATCTTCACAATGATGAGAACGCTGCCAATTTTTCTGCATTACTTTTGACAGTCGGCAATGGTACGCTACCAACAGATGCTAATGGAAATGTTACTCTTTCTGTTGAACTATGCACTATTTCCAATTCTACTGATAAACTGATTGCTGCAGTTTTTTCCAACATCCAGCGAAATCACTTGCACATGGATTGGTTATGTGAAAGAACTATTTTAGCGTTAACAAACGATGTTGTCACTGATTTAAATGACAAAATATTGGCTACAATTCCCGGAGAACAGAAAATTTACACCTCTTTCAATTCCGTAGTAAATCAAGATGAAGTGGTCAACTATCCGGTTGAGTTCTTCAACTCGCTTAAATTTTCTAGAGTTCCGCCACACATACTGAAAGTAAAAGTCGGAGTTCCTGTTATGCTGCTGCGAAATTCAAATCCTCCTGTTTTATGCAATGGAACTCGAATCCGCATCACTCAACTTCGGCATAGGATTATAGAAGGTATTAAGCTATAGATTGTCACACAACTTTTGCATTTTATACCAAATGTATTGACATACTATTTAATTTGTATGATTTGTAGGCACTATAATGACTGGATCGAATCAAGGTGCGAACGTCATGATCCCTCAGATACCAGTGATCCCCACTGATCTTTCATTTGAATTTAAAAGACGACAATTTCCCGTGAGATTGGCATTTGCAATGACCATCAATAAAGCTCAAGGTCAAACGCTCCATGTTGCTGGTGTACACCTTGAAAAACCATGTTTCTCTCACGGACAATTTTATGTTGCATGTTCACGCGTCTCCGACCCACGGAATTTACACATTTACGCTCCAGAGAGCAAAACATCGAATATTGTTTACCAGAATGCATTAGTTCAATAAGGTTTACCAGAATGTGTTAGTTCAATAAGGTGTTGTAGTTTCACGATGTATCAATAAATGCCATGATTTTACCACAATTACGTGGGTTTCTTCTCGCGCACAATGCAAAATGGATTCATTAATTATTTTGTTTAAAGAAATGACGATCAAATATCATAAATACACTTACTTGGTAGTAGGGATTGCAATACCGAAAACCGGTAAACCGGTTTTCCGGTTTACCAGATGGAAATTAGTACCGATCTGTACCGGTATTTAATTATTAATTTACCGTGTTATTCGGTACTTTTATATTATGAACATTTTGTATTTTAAATTTATTTGAATGACTTTTAAAACGTTTCACTCAAAAATTTTACCTTTTAAAATGTATTCATGCTCATTATAAGGATTATTTCTAAAAATAGATTTTGTCTCGAATGCTTTTATAACAACCCATTTCGTTTCTTTTGTTAACAATATCTCACGGAAAAATTTTTCTAGTTTCTTGGAAATAGAATTTCTTTGAAATGAATTCTGAATGTACCTTAATGATTTTCTTCGAGTTTCTAGTATTTAGAAAGTAGAACTCTCAATGAAAGAATGACTGCATTTAGAAATTCAAAAGAAATTACTGTCCCCAATTATAAAAAAACGAAAAAGAAAGGCAAGTTTTCATGTTGCAAAAGAATTGTTGGTTTTCAAAGAAGAAGGGACTAGAGGGAAATACTTAGAACGAATTTTTACATTTTTAAAAGCGATGCGCCCCACAAGTGTAAACTCAGAAAGAGCATTTTCTACGGCAGGTTCATTTTATACTAAAATTCGATCTCGATTGAGCGATTTATCTCTTGACAAACTTTGCTTCCTGCAATCGCATTTTGTAAAACAGTATCAAAAGTCATTCGATTAATTTAGAACATTAAAATGCTGTAGAAAAAAGTTCTGTAAAAATGTAGTGCAAAAAACGATTATTTGAAACGAAATAAAACGAATGATTATTATTTATGTCGTTTTTATTCTGACAGTGTTTAATACCGGGATACCGGTATCGTTGGAAAAAATACCGATATTTCGGTAGAGAAAATAATCGGTAAATTTGCAAACCCTACTTGGTAGTTCTCATCCTCAGGAACTGGTGAAATTATTGCCGCGTCAGTTCCACCGCTTTCGGTTCGTGGAAGCTGAAATCATCATTCATATGTAAACACTAGAAGGATTGAAATGTTTTTCTATCAAAAAGAACGGAATACGTCAATTTGACGTATCGAATAAATGTTCAACTTTTTAACTAATTTTAAAATACGTCAAATGGGATCATGATCATAACCAATGAAACATCGAAAATATTTACTCACCTTGACTTGAACTTTGACCAACGATAATTGATCTAATGGTTTTTTCTTCGACGACATCTAAAACAATAAAATAAAAATACAGTAACACTTATTTCGTACAACAACGAGTTCGTGTGCGAGTACAGCTTTGTATTTGGATAAAAAGTGTGGCCAACTACGCCAGAGACGTCCCTATTGTAAAATATTGCAATCGAATCGAAAATATTGATAACAAATTATTATTGAATTTTCCTTATTTAAATGTCGTGATATATAAAATCAACGTGGTCAATTACCAAATTGCTATATTTGGAATTTGAATTTTTGGGAATATTTGTTAAATATATAAAGAAGTCGTAAAATATGAGCTCAAAATTCAGAGTCAGAATAGCTCATTGTAGGTACTTGGCGACATGTCGCTCAACAGTTAACGCTCTTAGTTAAGTTAACTTTTTCATTGACTGTTTAAATATGAATTTTCAAAGAGGGCTAAATTCAATCGTTGTAAGCGTTTGATCGGAACGTTTTTCTACGTCGGCTGCCGTGGTCTTGTCTGTGAAACGCTGTTCACAGAATAGCTCATTAATACTTGGCGACATGTCGCTTAACATTAAAGTTAACTTTTTTGTTATTTGTTATTTGAACGAATACTGTTTAAATATGAATTTTTGAAGATTCAATCGTTGTAAATAAAAGTTTAACAATCACATTATCGTTTCGCAATTGAATATAATTTATCACGTATAACAAAACAGTATTTGTCACGATGTAAAGAAGAAGTAACTTTCTAATTATTGACCGATATTTAATTGTTAAAATTCACCGTTTTAAATCTTTACAACAAAAAATGTTCAGAGAACATATTTGAAATGAGTGAATTATTTCAAAACGTGCAACAAATATAATAATGCGGTCAAAATCAGAGTTTTACAAAATGCTTCATTTCAGTCAACAGTTTTTAAAAGTAATTTCATTCTGTAAAGTTTCATTCCATCTCATTATTTGCAATTATTATTAATATTCTTGGTTAATGGAAGAAAATTCAAATTCAACGTATTTAAACTGTAAACATTCAATGTATTTAGAATGGAATGTCATCTATTTTGTGAAAATTATTGATGCAAAAATAATAGAAAAGAAATGATACAAACGGAACAAATTCGTTAAAGGATAATAAGTAGAGTAATTAATTTTTTAAGTATGACGTAACCGTACTGTAAAGAAAAAGAAATTAAACAATTCTAAAAAAATGATAAACTTCATGTTTTACTTAAAGATTAACGTTATCAAGTAAAATAAGTAACTTGATAGCCTATTTTGATTTGTATTGTATTGTATGTAATTGGTTTTCGCGACATGTCGCCAAGTACCTACAATGAGCTATTCTGACTCTGAATTTTGAGCTCATATTTTACGACTTCTTTATATATTTAACAAATATTCCCAAAAATTCAAATTCCAAATATAGCAATTTGGTAATTGACCACGTTAATTTTATATATCACGACGTTTAAATAAGGAAAATTCAATAATAATTTGTTATCAATATTTTCGATTCGATTGCAATATTTTACAATAGGGACGTCTCTGGCGTAGTTGGCCACACTTTTCAGTTTGACTGAAATTTATTTTTTATTATATCACGACCTTTAGAAAAGTACGACACTGTACAGATTGTTAATATAAAAATCACGATCACTTGTACGTGTATGATTTCTAGCACAATAACATTTTCGTAATAGTAATAAATTTATTATTAAAATTTGTTAATTTGTAACTAATTTTTCATTCCATCATTGTTGTCCTTTATTTTATTAATCCAAGATTTTTTCTCTGTATTTCAAATTATTAAGAAAAATAAACGATTGTTTATTAAATTTAAAATCAACATTTGTTATAAACAATTATTATATATTGTTAAATTTCATCATAGTTGGCCTTAATTATTAAAACAATACTTCTATTATTTATTTCGCGTCGATTTCATGATATATTAGGGTAAAACATAAAAAAAAAAGTTTTCATTAATTTATTCTTTATTTATTTATTTATTCCTATTTGTTTATAAATTTTGTTAAAACTCAATAATTAACTTTTGTATATTCATATCATCATGTTTTGAAAGTTACAGCTATTGTAATTGTAATTTTGGAAAAAATAAAAAATGAATAAAATAAAAATATTGCGTACATGAAAAAAAAAACGCATTTTTGACCTCCCAGAAATCGGTGAAAGGGTTAAGCTAGAGAGGCGTTATTGGTCTCGTTTTACTCAGCTCGGCTGTGCGACCAAGTTAAGACCAATAACGACCTCGTGGCATAGTCATTTCATAGTTTTTCAACTATGCCAGAACCCCAATCTAAAATGTCTTGAAAAGAAGGCACTTTGACATTTTCTGGCGGTAGTTGGCCAGAGTCACTGCCGTGCCTCCTGATGATGTAAACTTTGATAATCCAGAATAATGTAAGATAATTTGCTCATTGAATCAATGAAATGAAATGATTAATCTTAGAATTTAAAACAATGAAATTATCTGTACACATTGTACCTTACGATTACCGGCCAAATACAGTATCAACGAGTTCAAAATTCGTATAGAAAGGTTAAAAAACGATCATTGTGCTAATTGTGATGCCAATATCCGTTCTTTAGATTTGTTCGTAACAGGTGATCCTCAAAAAAAAATTTTGTATGATAAATGAATTCTGTAACAAATTACTCATTATTATGTAATAGTAATCTAAACCGAAGATAAAAATTATGATTCACTTTATGTGCCGTATTTTCAATTCTACAATCACATTTTCCAACATACAAAAAATTAAGATATCGAAACAATTGATATTTGAAATTATTTTTAGTTACTTGCTAGGTTGAATAAATAATAAGAGAATGTAGCTTCTGCTTAATATTCGACAATAACACTCAAAATTCAGTGTTATTTAATATTTCATTTTCGTATGATTTTTTTTTATTTTTTTCTAACAAAATTCATGAATAAATAACTGCACTAATTTACATTATTTCACGTAATTAGATTTTACAAATTTAAAGTTAACAATTATAATTTATTTTGACAACAGCGAGCCTCACTCAGCAGTCGGCTTCTATCAGGTAACTTCAAAGACGTTCGGTTTACATTGCCCCTTGAAAAAAAACCTTGTAAACTGACTTTTCGATTTTAGAACAATTTATCAAATAACTCTTTCTAATTTGTTTGAAAATAAATTTTTATTTTAGATAATTACAAAATAAACATTCTAGATTCAAAATTGAAATTTATTTTCGTAAAAAAGTATATAATGTTTAGGTTATTAACTCCTAAATGCCCAAAATCGGAATGTCAGTAACGATGTTTTTCTTGTAGCAACAAACTTAATAATTTTCAGTAAATGAAACCATTTATTCAGTCGCATTAAAAATTTTTGTTTTTATTATACTTTTAGTCTCATTCAAAAAAGGAAAATATCTGAAATACATCAATAACTCTTCACTTAGCAGTATTATAAACCCGAAATCAATCGCATAAATCACTCGGAAACCAAAACAAAAGAAATTAAAATTGTTTACCACAGCTAGATGTTGTCAATTGCAATTTTTTGAAATTATACTAACCAAACATCTAACACAATATAACTTACTAAACCGTGTAAATTACAAACAAGACCACGTCCTAAAATAATGAACACTCAAATTTAAGTGTTATTTCAAACATCGAAGTCAGAAAACCTAAACGATAATCATTCGAATAAATAAAAAATTTAAAAATCAAAATTTAACGTTAACACTCAAGAAGTTATTCAAATTTATTATAACCAATTTATAACTTGACATCAATCTCCAAATAAGTCATATTTATAACAATATTAATATGGAAAATAATAATTGTTCCTGTAAAAAGGTTGGTTATGATAAGGTTGCATTCTTTTGTAATTGCCAACAATTTCCAACAAATCTAACAACATACAGAGATTGTCCATCCGTCTTTGTTGTTGTTGTTTCAACCGAAACTGCCTCGTTTTAACTCCTCCTCTGATTTTTAGTTTATAGTCTAAAATAACATATGAAACTGTTTCATTTCATGAACCATTTTATCAGCCGATTTTAAATAATCTCTTACATACTTGGAATTCTCTGCGTGTAATAATTACATCTACCTCCAAAATATCGATTACCAGAAGGTTTTCTATTCCGTCAGTTTATATAATATTGATTCCAGTTGTAATTCTGGTCAGAATTCTGTTCATTACTTTCGCCTTCTTCTCGTCTTTCAACTTCCTCGCGATAGACATCAGTTTCTCGATTTGAGTTTTGGTTTTCATGTACCAATATAATGAAGATAAAGATAAATTTTTTTCAAAAAATAAAATAAAGGAATTTCTAGTAACATCATTACTATTTAATCGTTTTGTCCTATATAATACAGTGAATAAAAATATTAATAAATACCTAATTTTTTCTTTGATATCTTCGTTGAAAATATGCTTCCCATCTTGACGACTTGAAATGTACTAATATTTGTTTGTTTATATAAAAATATTATTCATTTGTCCTTCGTTGTGACAGGTTTCGTTGCATAATTTTTTTTATAACCAAATTGGTATTTTTTCTTTTTCGCAATCTCGGCGGGTTTTTTGAATCCCGGGATTTCGGGATCCCGGGATTGATCCCGGGATTTCCCCGACAAACAAACAAATGCAAAAAACAATAACAAAGAGTACAAAACTCGTCGATTTTGTTTATATATTTTTCCGACAAACAAACAATTGCAAACAACAATAACAAAGAGCACAAAACGAGTCGATTTTGTTAAAACATTTTTCGACAAACAAACAAAGTTAAAAAAAATATCAAACAAATGCAAAAAACAATAATAAAGAGCACAAAACTGATCAAACTTTAGAGTTTATATACTATATTCGAATTAAAAAATTTACAAATTATTGTACAAAATATACAGTCTTAATACATTATTTTTATACATTTATAATTATACTTATATAGTGCTTATATACATCATTTCTTAACAGATTCTTTTCGCAGAAAGTACGCTCGCAAGAAACATAGCTTGTCGATGCTGTCGTCGCCTAGTCGAGTTCTGTGTACTGTAAGTGTACTGTAATTTCACTCATTTTACTCATTTTAAATTTTGTTGACGCGCACTCACGAAATTTCGGTTGACATTTGTCGTTTGCAGGTTTTGTTTTGACAAGTGACACATGACAAGTCGAATTGGAAGTGTTGATTTGAATTTTTGTATTGAAATAGGAATCATTAGGAAAAAAAGAAATTATGAAAAAAAAGCATCAGAAAAAGTAAAAATTAGGAAAAATAGTATATTGGGAAAATTAATAAATCTGGAAAACAGTCTATTAGGAAAAAAAAATTAGGAAAAGTGTCCCCCTACCAACGCTAGTTCGCGGTATTGTTTTCAAAAAGTTGTACGCTTTTTGAAGATTAGGTCCGCGAACCTTATGATCCTTGAAGAAGGATACTTCTTGCAGGATCGTTTGTTCTAGGCTGCTGGTTCTTTTCGATGTTTTGGCGTTTCGGTTAAGTTTGTCCTGGATTGCCCGTTGAAGCTTTTCTTTCAATGATGGTTCATTAGACACCTGTAATCAAAAATGATTTTAGATTAATAAGTTATATGTATCAATATTATTTGAAAGATGTTTTAGATTTAATATATTTATATTATACCATAGAAGTCGAATCTTCTAAAGAACTTTCAGCACTGGAACTTCCAGTTTCTTCTTCGGAAGATGAGACTTGTCAATCTCTTGCCCAGTTGCGAGTCATCATCTTGATTTCCTTCGTGAAGAAACTGCAATACTAAAGATAATTCTGTGCGTCGTTCGAAAATTTGCACGATAAGGGCCTCTCGCAACTTCGCACTTATCTCAGTTTGCTGTTGTTCCAAGTCTGCCAGCACGAAGTCGATGGCTGTATCCGCTGTCAGCAAATTCGCATCCCTCTGGCATAGGCTTTCTACAGCGACTTTAATTGGTGCAAGGGCTTCCATCGTCTCCGTTAGCAACTGGAACTCTTCCTCGGTGAATGTGATGGTTGATTTGAGATCGATGAGGGCTTTCTGAACACAATGTCGTAACTTCAGGAACCTTTTCAGCATCGTCACTAAGCTATTCCATCGTGTTTTGACATCCAGGCGAAGAACAAGATCTTTCCCAGGAAACTCGGCACTCACGTACTTTTGGAGATACACTTCGTTTTTTTTTGAAAAGCGCTTGAAAAGTTTTACGACTTTTCGCACTTTTTTAATTAAGTTGTCGAGTCGGCTACAACCAAAACTATTTTCCTCGTCGTTTTTAGTGTCCATTGATAAGCCGTCGTTTTCATCATCCTCGTCTTCGCTTTCGTTCCCATCCTTCTGGTCCTGGTCCTGGTCCTGGTCCTCCTGGTCCTAGTCCTCCTGGTCCTGGTCTTGGTCTTGGCCCTTAGATTTTTTGGACTTGGATTTGTACAGCACTCCAAGAACAGCTAAGTGGATCGCGTGCGCAAAACAAAGTTGTTGTTCGGCGTCGATCATCTTTCCCAGCTTCTTCATGACACTAGCTCCATCACTTGTCACGTCAACGATGTCTGCATCCAGATCTATCTCGAACTGAGCCAATTGTCTCCGAAGAAGCTCGTTGCACTTATTTGCGGTGATACTCCCGTTCGCTCAAACCCATCCCAAATTGTAGACCTCTGATCCAGCATGAATATTTACGTTGAGGTATCTTCTGTTGCGGTTGGAAGTCCACTCGTCCAGTGTGAGACTGAAGCGTTCACCTTCAGATTTTCTTCTTTTGAATTCTGCTACCAATTCCGCACGAACTTGAAAAAGATTTTCATTACAAGCTTAGAATTACAAATGACAATTCGCGATAAAGATGAAGGTAGTTGTGCCTGTGTTCATCAGTGTGCCATTCTGTCACGATGTACCACGTTGTTATCTTTTACAAAGACAAATTGCTCATCAATCGAATATATACAGAGTGCGGGCTTCATAATTTGAAAGTCGTAAGTTCGAATCCGAAGACCAAAAGATTTTTTAAAATTTTTCACTGTTTTGAAATTTTGACTTCTTTTCGATCTATTTTCGATTCATTTTCGATTGATTTTCAACTCGAAAACGATTCAAAATCGCGTCGAGTCCGAATCTATTCCAATGTGCCGATTTTTTCGTGGGTGTGTTTTTCAGAATTTCAATTCCTCACTACTTCTGTTAGATTTAATATAAAACTTTTTTCGTTTGTGACTTTTACTAATTTTTTATGCTCTTTAAGATAGCGTTAAGATAATTCCATTTTTTGCGTTTTTTTTGACGAAAAAAACATTCTACATAGAAGGACGGGCAACACTAATTTTGTGTAGTTTATCGTTGACGAATTTTATTTCTATTTTTTTATAAACACAAACATTAATAATGTTTGATATTAGTGTTTTATAATTAAATAATAACGTTTTATTGTTATTGGACATGTAGAAGAGATTATTATTATAACCAAACATGCATTTTTTGCGATATAAATCAATGCGATGTAATCAATGAAATGTAACAACTTGTTGAAAACATTCTTAAAAACATTGTGTGATAGTCTTACATGCTTCGATTGTACCGTTTCAACATAAGGAAACGTTGAAAATGTCATTAGTTGTCATGTGCCGCCATGTATAATATCAAAAACGTCAGATTTTGAGTCATCATTTCTCGAAAACGAGACAGCCGAAGAAGCTAACATTTCCACACATTGTTCATGAATATGTTTTCTTTGATTCTGAAAGTTTTTAACTTTATGACACTTATTAAAACTTCACGATACAACCTTACACAAAATTAGTGTCGTCGTTTTTTCTAGGTATACGAAAAGTCCAGTACTTATAGTGTTACATAACAAGCCTCGAATTACAAATAACACGTCGTTGCGCGCGACAAGCGGATCAAGATGGTTCAGCCGTTGTCTAGCGCGCCATTCTGTCACAATGTACCATGTTGTTACCCTTTACAAAGACAAATTGCTCAACAATCAAATGTCAAACTACTAGTTATAATTGGGTTCGCGATAGATTGCACTAACACAGTATAGTCGCAAAATGTGAAAAAAATAGTTAGTACTACGAAAAATAAAAATAAAAAAATGTACGGACGAAAAGTTTTACTTCTTTTCCTCAAAAATGAGTTAATACTAAAATTTGGTATACTTAATGTGTAAAAGCAAACGTGATACAAACTTGAATTTCAATTTCATTTCATAAATTGAAATATAAAATTCTGACTCCACCACGTTCGTTTTTACAAGTTAACAGCACACGGAATTTCAATTTGAAAATATTCATAATTTGATCATTCAAAATATTCAAAACATTCGATTGTTTTTGTCACATGCATTTTCCTAATATACACTAACATAAGCTATGATTACCAATATTCCTAAAAATGAAACAACACATTCTTTCCAACAAAACTCATTTCTAATTCATTACAATAATTCACAACTGCATTCAACTGCATCCAACCACGCTACCATTGTTGAAATGTTGCAAATTTATCAACGTGCTCACAACATGCTCACAACGTGATCACAGGAATCACAGCTCAACGTGCATTATAACCGAAAAATCAAAAACAAATAAATTCTAATGATTAAGAATGAATAATTATAAATATAAAATAGAATTTCTTGATATAAACATTGTAATTATTATTACGAATTAACTATTCATATATTAAGAATTGTATTACTTTTTGTATGTACAAAATTTCGAAAATATAACTAGTTATTAAAAATTACTTTTTGCCTACGATGTTTGGATTGATACGTAATAGTCAAAGCAGTTCAATATAAAATGATAATACAAAGTTCACCATTTCCTCAACCAATTTCATAAAATTTGAACAACCATGTGCATAATTGAGACGAGGGAAAATTACTGTATTGAAAAGTGTAATTTCAGTTCCTTAATTGTAAAATGGAAATGCACTTATCAATAAGTGATATTCGACGTATTTGAGAGCCAACAACTGTTTTACTTTTTGCAAAGTGACATTTCGACTTATTCGAATGCTGATAGTAGTTTAGACGGTTTTGACGGGTTCAATACGAGGTTTTACAAATTCTATCAAGTTTTGCGGTCAATTCAACTAAAAAGGATCAAATTGAAAGGAAGCAGAGTTCATTACAATTCAAAAGGATTTACAAGAATTTAATTTAATTACTCAGGTCAATAGGTTTCATTTTCTATAAATCTTTCATTTGTTGAAGGAACAAGCGTCTAAATTTGGAACAATGATTATTCTCGAATGACTTTAAGAAAATGTCTTTATTATGACTTTATTACTTTCCATGGGGTAAACCAATTGTGAAAATTTAAACAAAAGTGGTATGCTATGGTGTGAGTTTCTAGAACATTTATGCAGTGTATAAATAAAGTTCTAAAGGACAATTTTTCTAGTTTCTCGTTGTTTCTCGAACCGAGTACATTTTAATTTGACAATGGAAGCCCAGAAAAAAATCCGCACATCGGAATAGATTCGAAATCGACTCGATTTTGGATCCTTTTCTAGTCGAAAATGGCTTCAAACGAAGTCCGAATTTGGTGCATTGAAAAAGAGCCAAAAACGAGTCAAAAATGGCTCGAAAAGAAGTCGATTTGACATATAGTTTTTAAAACGAGTGAAAAATTTAAAAAAATTTGTTGGTCTCAGGATTTGAACTCGGGACTCTCAGATTATAAAGCCCGCACTCTACCCCTAAGCTGTCAAGATACTTAGAAACTAACTGATAAAAGACCTTGTTGAACTACAACAACAAGCGTACTATTTATTTGAGCATACTATTTACATAAATACTACGTCTCGAATAGCTTAGGGGTAGAGTGCGGGCTTCATAATCTGAAAGTCCTAAGTTCGAATCCGAAGACCAAAAGATTTTTTAAAATTTTTTACTGTTTTGAAATTTCGACGTCTTTTCGATCCATTTTCGACTCGTTTTCGGCTCTTTTTCAATGCACCAAATTCAGACTTGGTTTCGATCCATTTTCGACTAGAAAACGGTCCAAAATCGAGTCGATTCCGAATCTATTCCAATGCGCGAATTTTTTCTTGGGAGGTGGCAAGTGAAAATCGTTGTCTATTAAACAAAAATTGGAGATTCTCGACAATCGCTGATGCAACTGCGGGAATTGATGAAAGCTTATTTTGGTTTTTGGGACTAAAGTTTTTATCTTTATCACTTGTAAAATTTCAGGTCCGAAATTGTTTTATGACTAAAATTCGTTTCAGATTACATTGATATCGATTTCAACTTAAAAAAAGCATATTTTGTTTTTCAAGGACTTTGAGCTGACTAAAGTTTCATCCTTAATTCGTTACAAAGCATAGAAACAATGTCGTTGACTTATTTACGATTACTTCAATCTTGAATTATTTGCGTTTTAGGATTCTATTCAGGTTTTGTACGTTTACAACAATACAGGAACGAAAGTAATTGTTACCTATCGTTTGGAGCTCTTTTTCCTTGGCGGTTACAGTTTTTGTAGGCCGTCAATCTCGTCTTGTTTGAGGCCAATTGCCCTCAACTTGCTGATGTTGTTCACGTAGTTGTTGAGGTGACCGTACAGAGCAGCTGCGTCGCGAGAAGTACCCGTTTCGTTGATGTATGTACGCCATCCCGGTGCGCCAGCTGCACGCAATTTTTCTTTGGGATGGCTGAGAGCATATCGGAACAAATGTCGCGAATTTTCATCCTTTCAGAGATTCCGGGTACCTTGTTCCGTTTGCTCGAAGGTGCAGCCTGCTTGAACCGTTGCAGAAATGATCGGTCGTCGCACACGGAAGCCTGGCTACTTTCAGATTCGGTCCGTGGAAGTCTCCGGACCATTTTTTTCCTTTTAGCTGTACCCGGGTCGAAGCTGGAGCAAGACGTGGACGTGGCCGTCGTCTCGGTGTCGCTAACATCGGTGTCGTCGGTGCTGCTATCGCTGCGGATATCAATCACTTCGACATCGTGCCAGTCGATCGCTTCCAACGCGTCGGCTTGTGCGGAAGTCGAAGGAGCTTCTTGGATAGGATGCTGGTGTCCCGGTACCCTCAGCGTTTCGTTTTGTGGATCAAATGTCACCTCGTCATCCTCCGTCGTCGATGTCCTATTCAATAACGATGAAGGAATCGAGTAGTGAACATTTTTGACCCGTTTAGGGGGCGGCGGTGGCATCATTTCGTTGTCGTCGCTGTCGTCATCCCTTTCAGGCTCGTTCCACGGCGTCCACACATCGTCCATTATGTCACTGTGTCGAACGGTGTACGAGAATGCGTCCTTATGGGCCTTGTTTCTATCCCTGTAGCCTTCCTTTGACAACTTTTGTTTCGGGGGATTACCTCCTGGAGTGTCGGCATGAGGGATGAATTCTATGCGTTTAGAATTCACGCCCATACTCTCCCAGATGCTTTTCTGGCCCGGAGGTCTGGGCTTCACCTTGTACTGGCTTAGGTGAAACAGCCTGGAGGTGTCCCCTGAAAACGGGAGATTGTCCGTTGCCGAAGGTGAAACCCCGGGGAACGTCACAACCCCTGGCGCAGGCTTCGGAGTGTGGAGCACTGGTGACGCAGGTATTGTTCCGGCAGGTTTGGGCGTCCGAGCTGGAGCTGGAGATTGCTCGGCCTCCAGAGATACCTGTGTCCCCTCATCTTCCGTCACGTCGGTGTCCTGGGTGGTCGCCGTCCCTGGAGTTGGACCCGCGGAAGCAGGTGTACCCCGTGCGATCTCCTTTTGGGACCGCATTACCCCGACATAGCACCACTCTTTCGTCTTTAGGTCCTTCACAGTCCACGCTTTCGGCCATGCTGATATCTAGATAGAGATGCGAAGATATTTTAGTGTCATGTCAATATTTTTTATTACTTTCAACCTTTTGTTTTTTATCCAGTGTACCTTGTCTTGAATGAATGGTCTAATATCCGTTGTTCTGTCCCAGTCGATAAACGCCGCGATCGTTTCCATTTTGATCTTCTGGGGCTGGAACAACGACTTTCTCACATCCACCCAGGTTAGCTTCTGCGTCAGATGTGTTGCAGGATATTTATACGTTTGGAACGTGCCGATGTTGAAAATAGAGCTGCGCGGTTGTATGCGGAACGCATTGCCCAGCTTAATTCCCTGGGTCTTGATTGCGATTTCACCCAAAATTTCCAGCCAAGCCTCAACTTTGTTATTTTTGTTAGTCTACGTGGTGATTTAGTTCAACTTGGCTTACCATCTTGCCATTTACTCCCCCTCAACCCCTTCCAACTACCCTCCATCGCAATTACTCGACTTTCTCATATTTCCCACTATTCGCCCAATTGCCCATTCCACTTCAATTACAATTTCCAATTAAATTGCTAAATTCACCCAAGAAAAATTCAAATTCACTCTTATTCCACCTAAACGGGTGCCAATCGTCGAATACTTACCCGAAAAACCCTTAACCCCGACTTTCGATACTGATCCCCGAAGGGGATCAGTATCCCTGACAGGGATAAGTGATCCCTGTCAGGGATCACTAATAATTGCATCCACTTTTGATAGTCTACGTGGTGATTTAGTTCAACTTGGCTTACCATCTTGCCATTTACTCCCCCTCAACCCCTTCCAACTACCCTCCATCGCAATTACTCGACTTTCTCATATTTCCCACTATTCGCCCAATTGCCCATTCCACTTCAATTACAATTTCCAATTAAATTGCTAAATTCACCCAAGAAAAATTCAAATTCACTCTTATTCCACCTAAACGGGTGCCAATCGTCGAATACTTACCCGAAAAACCCTTAACTCCGACTGTCGATACTGATCCCCGAAGGGGATCAGTATCCCTGACAGGGATAAGTGATCCCTGACAGGGATAAGTGATCCCCCTGTCAGGATCCTAATAATTGCATCCACTTTTGATAGTCAACGTGGTGATTTAGTTCAACTTGGCTTACCATCTTGCCATTTACTCCCCTCAACCCCTTCCAACTACCCTCCTACCTTCCCAGCCCTCCTCCGCCCACCGCCCACCCAGCCCTCCCTCCACCACCCGCCCACCCAGCCACCCATGCACCCGCGCACCCAGCCCAGCCCAGCCACCCACGCACCCAGCCACCACCCAGCCCTCCCTCCGCCCACCGCCCACCCAGCCCTCCCTCCACCCACCGCCCACCCAGCCACCCCGCACGCCAGCACACCCCGCACGCCCCGCGCACCCAGCCACCCACGCAACCACAGCCCTCCCTCCGCCCAGCCACGCATCCAGCCACCCGGCCACCCATGCACCCACGCACCCAGCCACCCACCGCCCACCCAGCCACGCACCCAGCCACCCACCCAGCCCTCCCTCCGCCCACCGCCCACCCAGCCACCCACCCAGCCACGCATTCAGCCACGCACCCAGCCACGCACCCAGCCCTCCCCTCCGCCCACCGCCCACCCAGCCACCATCCAGCCCTCCCTCCACCCCACCGCCCACCCAGCCACGCACCCAGCGACCCATGCACCTGGCGCACCAGCCACCCACGCACCCAGCCCTCCCTTCACCCAGCTACCCACCCAGCCCTCCCTCCACCCACCGCCCACCCAACCACCCAGCCACGCATCCAGCCACCCACCGCCCACCCAGCACCCAGCCACCCCCCCACGCATCCAGCACCCAGCCACCCACGCACCCAGCCACCCACGCACCAGCCAGCCATCCACCCAGCCAGCCATCCACCTAGCAACCCACCCAGCCACCCTTCTCTCCCGCCCTCCCTCCACCCAGCTAGCCAGCCATCCACCCAGCCAGCCATCCAGCAACCTCTCCCTCCCTCCCTCCACCCAGCCAGCCATCCATCCAGCCAGCTATCCACCTAGCCAGCCATCCACCCAGCCACCCAGCCAGCCATCCAGCCCCTCCTCCCTCCCCTCGCTCCACCCAGCCATCCACCCAGCTAGCCAGCCAGCCAGCCAGCCATCCATCCAGCCATCCATCCATCCAGCCAGCCAGCCATCCACCTAGCCAGCCATCCTTCCAGCCACCCACCCAGCCAGCCATCCACTTAGCCAGCCATCCATCCAGCCACCCTTTCCTTCCTTCCTCCACCCAGCCAGCCATCCACCCAGCCAGCCACCCACCCAGCCACCTTTTCCTTCCTTCCTCCACCGAGCCACCCACCCGGCCAGCCATCCACCCAGCCACTTTTCTTTCCCTTCCCTTACCCAGTCACCCATTCACCCAGCCATCGACCTAGCCAGCCATCCACTCAGCCATTCACCCTCCCCTCCTCCCTCCACACCAGCCAGTCACCTCTTCTCCACGCACCCCACCCGTGCGTAATGTAGAAACGAAACAACCGGAAAATTGAGAAATGTTACGACACGGAAACGAAATTTTACGTTTTTTTCCTCAAACATGAATCTGACGTAAAATTTCGTGTACACACCAGTTTGAATTTTATTGCATAAATTGAAATGTGAAATTTTGACTGCACCACGTTTGTTTTGTACATGACGTTAAAGGTACACGAAATTTCAATTTGGGTCTGTTATTAAGAAAAAAAAATTGGTTCAAACTTGTAGTTGTTGTCAATGCATTGACAACAATATACATACAATACACAAAGGCATTGTATATATATAGATGAGTTGAAAGACGTAATGCGTTTACGTTTTATATTTCGTGAAATAACTATCTTCTCTTAAAAAAATATCTCTGTAAACACATTTGCAAAAAACATGAGAGTATTGATACAGCTAATTATTGAAATGTAATTCAAGACATGAATTGCGATGAAATTGACAAAATAAATGCCCGGCAATCAATGAAATTCTCGGAAATTATTTGCTCTCTCGATTGTATTTTGACTTTTGACAAGATAAATTGCGGTGGATTGAAATACATATAAAAGTGAACAAATTTAATATCAAATGACGAAATATCAAATATTCAAATTTCATCCTACAACATTTCGTACATAACTTGATGAATCTTCACATCGACTGCTTGTAGTATATCACAAGACGTTACATATATACGCGATTTTTGACATCAAGGTATCGAGTATTAATACAAGATTTGAATTTTAACTTGTTGTCGTCGTCCATGCATTGACAACATTATCTCGGATGTCTACTTTTTCGATGAAAACAAACGTCACTGTCACATGCATTTTTCTGATAAACACTAACATGAGCTGTGATTACTAACACACATGACGTTGAAAAAACATGAATCTTGAACTCGGTGCACAACACGAAAATTATTAAAACCCAAAAAAAAGAAATGCACAACTGCGCGTCAAACTTGAAAAATACACAATGAAATACAAGAGATTTGAATTCAAACAATTGAAAAATTTTCAATTTCCTGTTAGAGTTGAATTTGCGATCTGAATTTGAAATTAAATTTTGGCTTTGAAAATCTAGTTGTTGGTTTTTATGGTTTTTAATTTTGATGTTTTGCAATTATTTTGAAATTAAAATTTACTTTATGCCAAAGATATCGAAATTGATTCGAAAGATTAAAAAGTATGATATAAAATAATAATACAATGTTGACCGCATTTCCTCGCGAACAATGTTATTGAAAAGTGAAAAAGAGTTGTACTTTTTGGAAAAGTGACATTTTTGAATTCTGAGAGCATTCATCAATCAACCAAGCATCAACTAATCAGCCGCGATACAATTAAGCGGCAAAGTAAGAAATTACGATTAAATAATGGTACAAAAAGTTGTTGACAAATTAAGATGAAACTTGTACAAATCGCGGCACTTGAAATGAACTCAACAACTTGAAAGTATCATCTACAAAAGTATGTTGATGTCATTTGTTTAAAACAATTTTTAAAATAGTGCAAAAGCAGGCCTAACACATTAGCTAGTACCTTGCGATTCATACGTATTGCGCTTTTATATAATGATAATTTCTTTGGAACTTGGACTTGAACTTTATAGTAAGAGCAAACTTTTTCGGGGAAAAATTTTGCTCTATATATTGAAGAAGCCAACTTTAAAACGCCGTTCGCCTCGCTGCAAGCAGCACAAGAATTGTTGACATTGAGAAATTTGCTCACTACGAACGATATATGTGTTATATGAATTAAAAACGTTTATAGCGAGTGCCTTGTTTCAGTTTAGAAGATTACTTGATGAAATGATGTTTGTGATACAACGTACAAACAGAAATGCCAAAAATGATTCAATTCACGTACATACGATTACGATTTAATCAAATTGTCGACATGAGTTTTGTTGTCAAATTCTTTCAACTGAAAATTTGAAAATTGTTTTTGAAAAAATTGATTAATTAAATGTTGGCACTTTTCGTGACTTTGTGAATATAAAAGCGACGAAATAAAACCGACTCTAAAAGATTTTTTACAATTTTTTACTGTTTTGAAATTTCGACTTTTTCTTCGATCTATTTTCGACTCGTTTTCGGCTCTTTTTCAATGCACGAAATTCAGAGTTGGTTTCGATTCATTTTCGATTCATTTTCGACTCGAAAACGATTTAAATTCGAGTCGATTCCGAATTTATTCCAATGTGCCGATTTTTTCGTGGGGTGTTTTCAGAATTTCATTTTCTCACTATTTCTGTTAGATTTAATATAAAACTTTTTTCGTTTGTGACATTTACTAATTTTTTATGCTCTTTAACATAGCGTTAAGAAACTTTCATTTTTTGCGTTTTTTCCGAGGAAAAAAACATTCTACCTAGTAGGACGGGCAACACTAATTTTGTGTAGTTTATCGTTGACAAATTTTATTTCTATTTTTTCATAAACACAAACATTAATAATGTTTGATATTAGTGTTTTATAGTTGAATAATAACGTTTCATTCTTATTGAACATGTTAAATGGATTATTATTATAACCAAACATGCATTTTTTGCGGTAAACAATCTGTAGGAAGTGCACGGACAAAGCAAGTACACGTGCATTAAAAGTAGTTGTCATATTGTTTAATGTTGCAATTATTTTGTTTAAGGTTTTTACACAATAGTATATCGTTAAAACTCGTTAGAACCCTGTAAAAATGATAATTACATTCAAATTTTTTATGGACGTTGTATCGCGAGCCCCCCACCGAGATGAGAAAAATTTTCATAGAAATGCCAAGAACTGCGTAAAAGAAATGCGTAAAAACTTGTTAAAAACATTCTTAGAAACATTGTGTGAAAGTCTTACATTCTTTGATTATGAGAGTTTTTAACTTTCTGACACTTATTTAAACTTCACGATACAAGCTTACACAAAATTAGTGTCGTCCGTCTTTCTAGGTATACGAAAAGTCCAGTACTTGTAGTGTTACAAATAACACGTCGTTGCGCGCGACAAGCGGATCAAGATGGTTGAGCCGTTGTTCAGCGCGCCATTCTGTCACAATGTACCATGTTGTTACCCTTTACAAAGGCAAATTGCTCAACAATGAAATGTCGAACTGCTACTGCTCATTACGTTCGCGATACATTGCAGTAACACAATATAGTCGCAAATTGTGAAAAAAAGTTTAAATAACAAGCCTACATTTACGAATAACACGTCGTTGCGCGCGACAAGCGGATCAAGATGGTTGAGCCGTTGTTCAGCGCGCCATTCTGTCACAATGTACCATGTTGTTATCTTTGATAAAGACAAATTGCTCAACAATCGAATTTAAAACTACTACTGGTAATTAGATTCGCGATAGATTGCACTAACGCAATATAGTCGCAAAATGAGAAAAAAATAGTTAGTACCACACGAAATTAAAAAATAAAGAAATGTATTGACGAAAAGCTTCACGGCTTTGCCTTAAAAATGAATCAAAACTAAAATTTGGTATACTTAATGTGTAAAAGCAAACGTGATACAAACTTGGATCTCAATTTTATTTCATGAATTAAAATATAAATTCTGGCTCCACCACGTTCATTTTTTACAGTTAACAGCACACGGAATTTCAATTTAAAAATATTCAAAATTTGATCATTCAAAATATTCAAAACATTCGATTGTTTTTGTCACATGCATTTTCCTGATATACACTAACGTAAGCTAATGATTACTATATACCTAAAAATGAATCAACACATTCTTTCCAACAAAACTTATTTCTAATTCATTACAATAAATTCACAACCGCATTCAACTGCATCCACCCACGCTACCATTGTTGAAATGTTACAAATTTATACAAATTTATTTATTTATAATTATTAAGAATGAATATTTTTACTTTTTGTATGTACAAAATTTCGAAAATATAACTAGTAATTGAAAATTACTTCTTTGCCTTACGATGTTTGAAATTGATTCGAAATAGTCAAAGCAGTGTAATATAAAATGATAATACAAAGTTAACTATTTCCTCAACCAATTTCATTAAATTTGAACAACCATGTGCATAATTAAGACGAGGGAAAATTACTGTATTGAAAAGTGTAATTTCACTTCCTTAAGTGTAAATGAAAATGCACTTATCAATAAGTGATATTAGACGTATTTGAGAGTGAACAACTGTTTTACTTTTTGGAAAAAAGTGACATTTCCGCTTATTCGAATGCTGATAGTAGTTTAGACAGTTTTGACGGGTTCAATACGAGGTTTTACAAATTCTATCAAGTTTGTGCGGTCAATTCAACTAAAAAGGATCAAATTGAAAGAAGCAAGAGTTTCATTACAATTCAAAAGGATTTGTGCAAGAATTTAATTTAATTACTCAGGTCATAGGTTTCATTTTCTATAAATATTTCATTTGTTGAAGGAACAAGCGTCTAAATTTGGGAACAATGATTATTCTCGAATGACTTTAAGAAAATGTCTTTATTATGACTTTTTTACTTTCCATGGGGTAAACCAATTGTGAAAATTTAAACAAAAGTGGTATGCTATGGTGTGAGTTTCTAGAACATTTATGCAGTGTATAATAAGTTCTAAAGGACAATTTTTCTAGTTTCTCGTTGTTTCTCGAACCGAGTACATTTTAATTTGACAATGGAAGCCCAGAAAAAAATCCGCACATCGGAATAGATTCGAAATCGACTCGATTTTGTATCGTTTTTTAGTCGAAAATGGCTTGAAACCAAGTCCGAATTTGGTGCATTGAAAAGAGCCAAAAACGAGTCAAAAATGGCTCGAAAAGAAGTCGATTTGACATATAGTTTTTTAAAACAAGTGAAAAAATTAAAAAAATTTGTTTGGTCTCAGGATTTGAACTCAGGACTCTCAGATTATAAAGCCCGTATCTACCTCTAAGCTGTCAAGATACTGTCAAGAAACTAACTGATAAAACGACCTTGTTGAACTACAACAACAAGCGTACTACTTATTTGAGCATACTATTTACATAAATTCTCTACGTCTCGAATAGCTTAGGGGTAGAGTGCGGGCTTCATAATCTGAAAGTCCTAAGTTCGAATCCGAAGACCAAAAGATTTTTTAAAATTTTTCACTGTTTTGCAATTTCGACGTGTCTTTTCGATCCATTTTCGACTCGTTTTCGGCTCTTTTTCAATGCACCAAATTCAGACTTGGTTTCGATCCATTTTCGACTAGAAAACGATCCAAAATCGAGTCGATTCCGAATCTATTCCAATGTGCGGATTTTTTCTTGGGAGGTGGCAAGTGAAAAACGTTGTCTATTAAACCAAAAATGGAGATTCTCGACAATCGCTGATGCAACTGCAGGAATTGATGAAAGCTTATTTTGATTTTTTGGGACTAAAGTTTTTTATCTTTATCACTTGTAAAATTTCAGGTCCGAAATTGTTTTATGACTAAAATTCGTTTTACATTACATTGATATCGATTTCAACTAAAAAAAAGTCATATTTGTTTTTCAAGGGCTTTGAGCTGACTAAAGTTTCATTCTAATTCGTTACAAAGCATAGAAAACGATGTCGTTGACTTATTTACGTTCACTTCAATCTTGAATTTTTTGAGTTTTAGGGTTCTATTCAGGTTTTGTACGTTTACAACAATACAGGGACGAAAGTAATTGTTACCTATCGTTTGGAGCTCTTTTTCCTTGGCGGGTACAGTTTTTTGTAGGCCGTCAATCTCGCGTCTTGTTTTAAGCCGATTGCCCTCAACTTGCCAATGTTGTTTACGTAGTTGTTCAGGTGACCGTACAGAGCAGCTGCGTCGCGAGGAGTGCCAGTCTCGCGGATGTATGTACGCCATCCTGGTGCGCCAGCTGCACGCAATTTGTCTTTTGGATGTTTGAGGGCATATCGGAACAAATGTTCGCGAATTCTCGTCCTTCCAGGGATTTCGGGTTGTTTGTTCTCGCTTGCCCGTTGGTGCAGCCTGCTTAAATCGTTTTTAGAAACGATTGGTCGTTGCACACGGAAGCCTGGCTACTTTCCGATTCCGTTCGCGGGAAGTCTCCGGACCATTTTCTTGGTTTTTTGCCGTACCCGGTCGAAGCTGGAACAAGACGTCGACGTGGGCCGTTGTCTCGGTGTCGCTTACGATCGAATCGTCGGTGCTGCTATCGCTGCGCGGATATCAATCACTTCGACATCGTGCCAGTCGATCGCTTCCAACGCGTCGGCTTGTGCGGAAGTCGAAGGAGCTTCTTGGATAGGATGCTGGTGTCCCGGTACCTCAGCGTTTCGTTTTGTGGATCAATGTCACCTCGTCATCCTCCGTCGTCGATGTCCTATTTCAATAACGACGAAGGAATCGAGTAGTGGACATTTTTGACCCGTTTAGGGGGGGCGGTGGCATCCTTTCGTTGTCGTCGCTGTCGTCATCCCTTTCAGGCTCGTTCCACGGCGTCTGCACATCGTCCATTATGTCACCGTGTCGAACGGTGTAACGAGAATGCGTCTTATGGGCCTTGTTTCTATCCCGTAGCCTTCCTTTGACAACTTTCGGCCATTTCAGCTGACTGTATGGGACCCTATCTTCGCACTCGGAACGGTTTTTACTCATATCCTGGTCATCAAGGAATTGTTTACCCGTTGGGTTGAGTATGTGCCGCTTCGTGCTGCAACAGGGAAGAATGTCCGTGCCGCACTTGAGTCTAGAGTCATTTTTCGGTACGGAGTTCCAGTCAATTTCCTTTTCTGACGAGGAAAGGAGTTCAGAAACAGGACTATTCCGGCGTTCACCCAAGAATATGCATAAAGCATACGTTTACTTCCCCCCTATTCGCCTCAGTGCAACGGTGCTACTGAGATTGCCAATCGTTTTTTGAAACAGATGATTGTTGCGTTTGTCGATGAAGATCACACAGCTTGGGATGAGCATCTTCATGAGTTTCAGTTTGCCACTAACCACTTCAGTTCACAGTTCAACTGGGTTTTTCTCCTGCTTTTCTTAACTTTGGTAGAAACCACTCAAGTCCCTTCAAACTCTCCGTGCGGAAATTTCTGCGAGACAAGAGGTGGCCCCGGGTTTACTGGAAGAGTGGCATGAGAGAATGATTCGGCTGAATCATATTCGAGATCTGGTGAAGGGAGAACATGGAAAATGCCACTCTTAGACAAGCTCGATATTATAATCGTGATAGAAACAGACAAAATGTTTTTCCCGGGTGATACTGTTTTGGAGGAAAAATAAAACATTGTCGATAAACAAATTGAAATTCTGCGAGGTTGCAAAAGAGATTTGTGGGGCCGTTTTTCATTGAAAAGAGAATCTCGCCGGTAATATATTTGCTCAAAGATGCTCAGGGTCGATTGAAAGGTAAATGGCACATAAAAGATTTGAAAATTGCTATTCCGCAGGAAGATATTGAACACGACGAGACATTATTGGATGACACTCTCTCGGAACCAGACGATCCATCCTGGTACGATGAACCCCCAAGAGAACCAACTCCCCCACGACGGCCGAGAGGGCGGCCGAGAATCCATCCGGTTGTTGAAGGGCCAAAACGACCCCCGGGAAGACCCAGATTGCGACCTGCAGAGTCGTCTCCGGCAGCTGCGGGACCCGGACCAGCCTGACACTCCAGAGGGCCACGAGATGTTGCTGCTGCAACAATGGTTGTTTTGTGTGGAGATGGGGCGGCCTTTCGCCTTTATGTATTATCGTCGTGAGGGACAACGTGATCACAGGCATCACAGCTGAACGTGCATTACAACCGAAAAAGTCGCTGCTAATGACAATTTCGATGGCGACAAGTTCACAATATAAATTCTAATTATTAATTGTAAAAAGTAATAATGAATATAAAATGGAATTTCTTGATATAAAAATTGTAATTATTATTACGAATTAACCATTCAATATCAACAATAATATTACTTTTTTTATGTACAACATTTCGAAAATAAATCTTGCAATTACAATTTACTTCTGCCTAGGATTTTTGAATTGATTCGAAAGATAAAACAGTGTAATATATAAAATGAATGATACAAAGTTCACTATTTCCTCAACCAATTTTATTACATTTCAACAACCATGTGCATAATTAAGACGAGGGACAGTTACTTTGTTGAAAAGTGTAATTTCACTTCTTGAAGTGTAAAATGAAAATGCACTTATCAATAAAGTGATATCCGACGTACTGAAAAGTGAAGAACTGTTTCACTTTTTGGAAAGTGACTTTCGACTTCTTCGAATGCTGATAGTAGTTTTAAACAGTTTTGACGGTTTCAATACGAGGTCTTACGAAATCCCGTTTCAATTTAACTTTCATAGCTTCGTTAATACAATTTTGTTTTGGTGGTGGAGGAATTGCAATGGTTCAATGGGGTCCTGGCGTGGTTCATAATCAAAGTCTTGAGGAGTAAAGAAGGTATTCAGTTTTTTACCCGGTAGACTTGATTTCAATGTATCAAACGTGTCAGTTATTGATGGTGTTTAGACAGGTTTCAAAGGTTTCAAAGCTTGTGCAACCAACATTAGACTTTTTTTTTTCTGCGAAAATAATTTGTATTTCTCCTTTTTTCATTCCTTTGCATAAACACTTTTTCATTAAAATGGTGTTGTTTTAAATACTGGTAATTTCCACTTTCACATAGCGATTTTCAGTACTTTCCACTATTACAAAGTGATAATTTCCACTTTTACATGGCAATTTCCAGTACTTTCCACAACACCGTAAAAAAAGAAGTAGAAATTTCAAGCAAAATTTTCTCTAACTCAGTTGCGACTACATTTGGTAAAATTTTAGAGTCTAAGTTCAAAATCCAACTTAATCCAATGTAGGTTATACAGAAATTTAGGTTTTGAAATTAAAAAGGTTCGACATTATTTGCAGTTCAAAATTACAGCAACTTTGTTTGACTTTGAAATTGCGACTTTTAAATTTGAGCAAATTTACGGTGTAATTTATTATGCTATTACGATGTCATTACAGTAATGTACACTATTACCCTGTAATTCACGATATTACATTGTAATGTCGTTAATTATCGTTAATATCGAAAACTGCATTATCGACCGGAATATCGATCGGGTTAGAGATTGCGCGCAATCATAGAAATACGAACATCTTAATAAATATTAATTATTTTCATTGATTTGTATTTCATTCATTTGATTTATCTATTAAATGATATATTTTATTTGTACTTTTATCAAGTTCCGAGCACTAAGGCTCGTTGACGTCGGACAAAAGGAGTTTACATAAAAAGACTTTGCGCATCATAGAATTTCAGAGCTCAAAAGCGTCTTCATATCATATGCAGGTGTAACGAGAACAACTAATACGTCTTCATATTTGTATTTATATATATTCAATTCCAATAAATTGTTCATGACATAATATGTTCTTGTCACAATGCCAATTGTTAATGTGTAATTAGGAATCAATTTCGTGGAACAAATCTAAAACATTAAAATTGTTCGAAGAACAAAAAATTACGTGTCACAAAGGTAATTTAAGGTGCAGGCGCACGACGAGCGCGCTTCATTGCCTATCTACCGCATAATGAAACATTGCAAAAAATATAACTTTTACATGGGTCAGGGCGCTGGAGCGTATGAATACATTACCAGTAAACCAGTAATGAAATATTACAGTTCGGCACATTGCGCCCTTAGTGGGTGCTTCATGTCCCTAGTTAATAGTTTAATTTCTGACATTTTGTACTATCAATGTTTGACATTTCATTGTTCGCCAAAAATGTAGAACAAATTGTGACGGGTTTTATTTTGAAACACCTTAAAATGACATTTTGGGACGAGACTAATAGAGTAAAGTTAAAGTCTAGAAGCGAGATCAACTTCACGTCCTTGTCGGTGAGTACGATTTGACCAGTGTGAGAGAGAGTCGAAAAACGAGAGCGACCGACTTGAATTGATTGAAATTTTAATTGCTATTGAGTTTTATTTTTATTGTTCCATATGTAATTTATTGTCCTTCCGCGACAGGGAATGAATGTGAGAATGGGCCCTTATGGCCAGCTTTTAATTAACGAATTTTTAGTTGATTATTGGAGTTTGCATAAAGCCAGAATTGCTAATTCGATTATATGAAATTGTAGATTAGAAAAATCAACGTGGATCCTTGGAATTGAGCTCACGTCGAGATCAGCGAGAAACAGCGGATTTAAGGCAGCTAAACAGCCGTCGTCAGCCTACCGACCATCTCGTAGGCCAACAGCGATGTCGACCGGACGCTTTTCCCAGTACGACTCTCTCGCCGCGCTCACCTCGCTTATCGAAATTTGCGAAGGGGCGAGAAATAAAATCCCGTCACAAAATGTTTGTGTATTGTAGCGAGTTGTCGGCGTCGGATGAAATAAGACATTCATCCCGGGACGAAGCCCGTAAGAGGAATCAAAGTGGAATGAATGACAGGAATGTGGAAAACGAGTTTATCAATATGACGGATGAATCTACAGTTACGCGGGAGGGCTGCGATGAACTTTCGTTTTGCAGTATGGATTTCTACGACAGATGGTACAAACGTCAAGATGGTAAATATTTCGGAAGGCTAGTAGCGCACACTCTGATTGAAGGAATCATTGTTTCAAATTTGTATACCGGTTTTTCAGAGGTTCTACTGGAGTTGATTAGAGGAGTGCAGACCATGGCGCAGCAACTGGAAACTCTTGAAACATCGATTAGAAGTCTCAGATGTATTTTTTCACAATTATACTTGAAATCTTTGTTACTCTTCTTATATAATTATGCAACTTTCTACAATTTGACATTTGTCGTGAGTGAGTATGTTTTAGAGTGAAATGTTGCATGGAATCTTGGAATTTTGTTTCTTATGTCTGTTGTTACATTGCAGCATATCGAGAATCAACATTTTTGGATCATCGTCGTCATAGTGCAATGCACAGCGTAGCAGGACATTTGTCAGTGACGAAGGCAATCAAAGGTATTTTGGTAGTTTTCTCAGTGTTTCGATTCGTAACGAATCAAGATTTAATGAAGAAGAATTGATGATATTTAATGATATATGGTTTTGTTTGCGTTCACAGACTGCAAGCAAGACATCGTGATGAAATTAAATGTCGCGTGGTACCCGAAATACTTGTTCATTTTATGATAGAATGTCCTTTATATCAACACTACCGTCAAATGTATTTAAAACCAATTCTGTATACAAGATTCGACATATTATATGCGTGACATATCTATCTATGATAAACACCATCCCGATGGCAAAAAACATTTTTTTACTATGTAGTAAACAGCTTGAAATTGCGCGCCTTTCTGTTGAACGAATAACTCTGTGATACTATCTGTGATGCAATAATTGTCGATATTGAATGTCTTTTTTTATTACGATTTTCTTTTTGCTAAACGACTGAATATGGTGATTTTTACTTTTATACCAGCGAGGGTTCCTAAATGTTTTTCTCTATATATCTCTATGCGGAATTAATTGTAACTCTTTTCGATGAGGAATTACCTCAAGTGAAATAAATATTGATTGATTGATACTGTAGTTTTTACTATTACACAGTGGTAAATTCCACTTTTACATGGTAATTTATAGGATACACAGAAATTTAAGTTTTGAAAACAAAAAGGTTCGAAATTATTTGCAGTTGTTTCCAACTTTAATCAAAGTGTCTTCGACAACGATAACTCTAAAAATTTTATAAAAAAAAGATTAAATCACAAAGGAAAAGCGTTTTGAGTGTGACGTTCGAGGTTCAGTTCTTTCTTAAGCCGAATTTTTGGCTTAACTTTCAATATGTTGGAATAAAATTCCAGTTAAGAAATAAAAATCTAATCAAAAAAGTAAAAAGGTCGGATTTCAAATTCTAACTTGAAAATTACAGCAACTTTGTTTGACTTTTAAATTGCGACTTGAAAATTTGAGCAAATTTTCTCCAAAACGAGGTTTAAAATTAAACTTTTTTTACGGTGTAATTCACGCGATTACGTTTTCATTACAGAAATGTACACTATTACACTGTCATTTACGATTTTACATTGTGATTAACGACATTAAATTGTCATGTACAATTTTACATTGTGATGAACGACATTACATTGTCGTGTACAATATTACATTGTAATTTACATCGTTACATTGTAATTTACAAAATTTTACACGAATTTTTGTTATTTACAAAAAATTTATCTGGATTTTTGTTACCCTATTGTTTATCGATAGATAATACTCTTTATCATCCAGTTCCCTTCATTTATATCCAATCTTCAAGTCAACACATTATCTCGTATCAAAAAAGTTGTTCCTCACTTTCAAATAATTGTTTAAACAATTTTTTTTGACAAAAATCGACTTATTTTCAAAATTTTAGGAAACTCAATTTTAAGTGTAAATAAACAAAATAAATGTAAATAAACAATTCCTCAACTGTATTATTACTCCCACATACTCCAATGTACCAGCCCAGTATCCGATTTGTGATCAGCTTGGTCTCACTTTTTGAAAACAAACTTCTATCATTCCAGTATCCGATTTGTTTTGAACTTGGTCCCAGCTTCTATCAATTAAACAATAACTACTCATTGTTACCCTATTGTTTATCGATAGATAATACTCTATATCATCATCCAGTTCCCTTCATTTATATCCAATCTCCAAGTCAACAAATTATCTCGTATCAAAAAAGTCTTCCTCACTGTCAAATAATTGTTTAAAACAAATTTTTTTTGACGAAAATCGACTTTTTTTTTCAAAATTTTAGGAAACTCAATTTTAAGTGTAAATAAACAAAATAAATGTAAATAAACAATTCCTCAACTGTATTATTACTCCCCACATACTCCAATGTACCAGCCCAGTATCCGATTTGTGATCAGCTTGGTCTCACTTTTTGAAACAAACTTCTATCATTCCAGTATCCGATTTGTTTTGAACTTGGTCCCAGCTTCTATCAATTAAAACAATAACTACTCATTGTTACCCTATTGTTTATCGATAGATAATACTCTTTATCATCCAGTTCCCTTCATTTATATCCAATCTCCAAGTCAACAAATTATCTCGTATCAAAAAAGTTGTTCCCTCACTGTCAAATAATTGTTTAAACAATTTTTTTTGACAAAAATCGACTTTTTTTTTTCAAAATTTTGGAAACTCAATTTTAAGTGTAAAAATAAACAAAATAAATGTAAATAAACAATTCCTCAACTGTATTATTACTCCCACATACTTCAATGTACCAGCCCAGTATCCGATTTGTGATCAGCTTGGTCTCACTTTTTGAAACAAACTTCTATCATTCCAGTATCCGATTTGTTTTGAACTTGGTCCCAGCTTCTATCAATTAAACAATAACTACTCATTGTTACCCTATTGTTTATCGATAGATAATACTCTTTATCATCCAGTTCCCTTCATTTATATCCAATCTCCAAGTCAACAAATTATCTCGTATCAAAAAAGTTCTTCCTCACTGTCAAATAATTGTTTAAACAATTTTTTTTGACGAAAATCGACTTTTTTTTCAAAATTTTAGGAAACTCAATTTTAAGTGTAAATAAACAAAATAAATGTAAATAAACAATTCCTCAACTGTATTATTACTCCCACATACTCCAATGTACCAGCCCAGTATCCGATTTGTGATCAGCTTGGTCTCAATTTTTGAAACAAACTTCTATCATTCCAGTATCCGATTTGTTTTGAACTTGGTCCCAGCTTCTATCAATTAAACAATAACTACTCATTGTTACCCTATTGTTTATCGATAGATAATACTCTTTATCATCCAGTTCCCTTCATTTATATCCAATCTTCAAGTCAACAAATTATCTCGTATCGAAAAAGTTGTTTCTCACTGTCAAATAATTGTTTAAACAATTTTTTTTGACAAAAATCGACTTTTTTTCAAAATTTTAGGAAACTCAATTTTAAGTGTAAATAAACAAAATAAATGTAAATAAACAATTCCTCAACTGTATTATTACTCCCACATACTCCAATGTACCAGCCCAGTATCCGATTTGTGATCAGCTTGGTCTCACTTTTTGAAACAAACTTCTATCATTCCAGTATCCGATTTGTTTTGAACTTGGTCCCAGCTTCTATCAATTAAACAATAACTACTCATTGTTACCCTATTGTTTATCGATAGATAATACTTTTTATCATCCAGTTCCCTTCATTTATATCCAATCTTCAAGTCAACAAATTATCTCGTATCAAAAAAGTTGTTCCTCACTGTCAAATAATTGTTTAAAAACAATTTTTTTTTGACAAAAATCGACTTTTTTTTCAAAATTTTGGGAAACTCAATTTTAAGTGTAAATAAACAAAATAAATGTAAATAAACAATTCCTCAACTGTATTATTACTCCCACATACTTCAATGTACCAGCCCAGTATCCGATTTGTGATCAGCTTGGTCTCACTTTTTGAAACAAACTTCTATCATTCCAGTATCCGATTTGTTTTGAACTTGGTCCCAGCTTCTATCAATTAAACAATAACTACTCATTGTTACCCTATTGTTTATCGATAGATAAT
Source organism: Telenomus remus (assembly GCA_020615435.1). Classification (NCBI taxonomy): domain Eukaryota; kingdom Metazoa; phylum Arthropoda; class Insecta; order Hymenoptera; family Scelionidae; genus Telenomus; species Telenomus remus. Next base: position 11,288,744 of record CM036341.1, on the reverse strand, counting down.
ACTCTTTATCATCCAGTTCCCTTCATTTATATCCAATCTCCAAGTCAACAAATTATCTCGTATCAAAAAAGTTCTTCCTCACTGTCAAATAATTGTTTAAACAATTTTTTTTGACGAAAATCGACTTTTTTTAAAATTTTAGGAAACTCAATTTTAAGTGTAAATAAACAAAATAAATGTAAATAAACAATTCCTCAACTGTATTATTACTCCCACATACTCCAATGTACCAGCCCAGTATCCGATTTGTGATCAGCTTGGTCTCAATTTTTGAAACAAACTTCTATCATTCCAGTATCCGATTTGTTTTGAACTTGGTCCCAGCTTCTATCAATTAAAACAATAACTACTCATTGTTACCCTATTGTTTATCGATAGATAATACTCTTTATCATCCAGTTCCCTTCATTTATATCCAATCTTCAAGTCAACAAATTATCTCGTATCAAAAAAGTTGTTCCTCACTGTCAAATAATTGTTTAAACAATTTTTTTTGACAAAAATCGACTTTTTTTTTCAAAATTTTAGGAAACTCAATTTTAAGTGTAAATAAACAAAATAAATGTAAATAAACAATTCCTCAACTGTATTATTACTCCCACATACTCCAATGTACCAGCCCAGTATCCGATTTGTGATCAGCTTGGTCTCACTTTTTAAACAAACTTCTATCATTCCAGTATCCGATTTGTTTTGAACTTGGTCCCAGCTTCTATCAATTAAACAATAACTACTCATTGTTACCCCACTATTGTTTATCGATAGATAATACTCTTTATCATCCAGTTCCCTTCATTTATATCCAATCTCCAAGTCAACAAATTATCTCGTATCAAAAAAGTTGTTCCTCACTGTCAAATAATTGTTTTAAACAATTTTTTTGACAAAATCGACTTTGTTTTTTTTCAAATTTTAGGAAACCTCAATTTTAAGTGTAAATAAACAAAATAAATGTAAATAAACAATTCCTCAACTGTATTATTACTCCCACATACTCCAATGTACCAGCCCAGTATCCGATTTGTGATCAGCTTGGTCTCACTTTTTGAAACAAACTTCTATCATTCCAGTATCCGATTTGTTTTGAACTTGGTCCCAGCTTCTATCAATTAAACAATAACTACTCATTGTTACCCTATTGTTTATCGATAGATAATACTCTTTATCATCCAGTTCCCTTCATTTATATCCAATCTCCAAGTCAACAAATTATCTCGTATCAAAAAAGTTGTTCCTCACTTTCAAATAATTGTTTAAACAATTTTTTTTTGACAAAAATCGACTTTTTTTCAAAATTTTAGGAAACTCAATTTTAAGTGTAAAATAAACAAAATAAATGTAAATAAACAATCCTCAACTGTATTATTACTCCCACATACTCCAATGTACCAGCCCAGTATCCGATTTGTGATCAGCTTGGTCTCACTTTTTGAAACAAACTTCTATCATTCCAGTATCCGATTTGTTTTGAACTTGGTCCCAGCTTCTATCAATTAAACAATAACTACTCATTGTTACCCTATTGTTTATCGATAGATAATACTCTTTATCATCCAGTTCCCTTCATTTATATCCAATCTCCAAGTCAACAAATTATCTCGTATCAAAAAAGTTGTTCCTCACTGTCAAATAATTGTTTTAAACAATTTTTTTTGACGAAAATCGACTTTTTTTCAAAATTTTAGGAAACTCAATTTTAAGTGTAAATAAACAAAATAAATGTAAATAAACAATTCCTCAACTGTATTATTACTCCCACATACTCCAATGTACCAGCCCAGTATCCGATTTGTGATCAGCTTGGTCTCACTTTTTGAACAAACTTCTATCATTCCAGTATCCGATTTGTTTTGAACTTGGTCCCAGCTTCTATCAATTAAACAATAACTACTCATTGTTACCCTATTGTTTATCGATAGATAATACTCTTTATCATCCAGTTCCCTTCATTTATATCCAATCTTCAAGTCAACAAATTATCTCGTATCGAAAAAGTTGTTCCTCACTGTCAAATAATTGTTTAAACAATTTTTTTTGACAAAAATCGACTTTTTTTTCAAAATTTCAGGAAACTCAATTTTTAAGTGTAAATAAACAAAATAAATGTAAATAAACAATTCTCAACTGTATTATTACTCCCACATACTTCAATGTACCAGCCCAGTATCCGATTTGTGATCAGCTTGGTCTCACTTTTTGAAACAAACTTCTATCATTCCAGTATCCGATTTGTTTTGAACTTGGTCCCAGCTTCTATCAATTAAACAATAACTACTCATTGTTACCCTATTGTTTATCGATAGATAATACTCTTTATCATCCAGTTCCTTCATTTATATCCAATCTCCAAGTCAACAAATTATCTCGTATCAAAAAAGTTCTTTTCCTCACTGTCAAATAATTGGTTTAAACAATTTTTTTGACGAAAATCGACTTTTTTTCAAAAATTTAGGAAACTCAATTTTAAGTGTAAATAAACAAAATAAATGTAAATAAACAATTCCTCAACTGTATTATTACTCCCACATACTCCAATGTACCAGCCCAGTATCCGATTTGTGACAGCTTGGTCTTGGGGGTTTTGAAACAAACTTCTATCATTCCAGTATCCGATTTGTTTTGAACTTGGTCCCAGCTTCTAATCAATTAAACAATAACTACTCATTGTTTACCCTATTTATTATCGATAGATAATACTTTTATCATCCAGTTTCCCTTCATTTTATATCCAATCTTCCAAGTCAACAAATTATCTCGTATCAAAAAAAGTTGTTTCTCACTGTCAAATAATTGTTTAAACAATTTTTTTTGACAAAAATCGACTTTTTTTCAAAATTTCAGGAAACTCAATTTTAAGTGTAAATAAACAAAATAAATGTAAATAAACAATTCCTCAACTGTATTATTACTCCCACATACTCCAATGTACCAGCCCAGTATCCGATTTGTGATCAGCTTGGTCTCACTTTTTGAAACAAACTTCTATCATTCCAGTATCCGATTTGTTTTGAACTTGGTCCCAGCTTCTATCAATTAAACAATAACTACTCATTGTTACCCTATTGTTTATCGATAGATAATACTCTTTATCATCCAGTTCCCTTCATTTATATCCAATCTCCAAGTCAACAAATTATCTCGTATCAAAAAAGTTGTTCCTCACTTTCAAATAATTGTTTAAACAATTTTTTTTGACAAAAATCGACTTTTTTTCAAAATTTTAGGAAACTCAATTTTAAGTGTAAATAAACAAAATAAATGTAAATAAACAATTCCTCAACTGTATTATTACTCCCACATACTCCAATGTACCAGCCCAGTATCCGATTTGTGATCAGCTTGGTCTCACTTTTTGAAACAAACTTCTATCATTCCAGTATCCGATTTGTTTTGAACTTGGTCCCAGCTTCTATCAATTAAACAATAACTACTCATTGTTACCCTATTGTTTATCGATAGATAATACTCTTTATCATCCAGTTCCCTTCATTTATATCCAATCTCCAAGTCAACAAATTATCTCGTATCAAAAAAGTTGTTCCTCACTTTCAAATAATTGTTTAAACAATTTTTTTTGACAAAAATCGACTTTTTTCAAAATTTTAGGAAACTCAATTTTAAGTGTAAATAAACAAAATAAATGTAAATAAACAATTCCTCAACTGTATTATTACTCCCACATACTCCAATGTACCAGCCCAGTATCCGATTTGTGATCAGCTTGGTCTCACTTTTTGAAACAAACTTCTATCATTCCAGTATCCGATTTGTTTTGAACTTGGTCCCAGCTTCTATCAATTAAACAATAACTACTCATTGTTACCCTATTGTTTATCGATAGATAATACTCTTTATCATCCAGTTCCCTTCATTTATATCCAATCTCCAAGTCAACAAATTATCTCGTATCAAAAAAGTTGTTTCCACTTTCAAATAATTGTTTAAACAATTTTTTTTGACAAAAATCGACTTTTTTTCAAAATTTTAGGAAACTCAATTTTAAGTGTAAATAAACAAAATAAATGTAAATAAACAATTCCTCAACTGTATTATTACTCCCACATACTCCAATGTACCAGCCCAGTATCCGATTTGTGATCAGCTTGGTCTCACTTTTTGAAACAAACTTCTATCATTCCAGTATCCGATTTGTTTTGAACTTGGTCCCAGCTTCTATCAATTAAACAATAACTACTCATTGTTACCCTATTGTTTATCGATAGATAATACTCTTTATCATCCAGTTCATTTCATTAATATCCAATCTCCAAGTCAACAAATTATCTCGTATCAAAAAAGTTATTCCTCACTTTCAAATAATTGTTTAAACAATTTTTTTTGACAAAAATCGACTTTTTTCCAAAATTTTAGGAAACTCAATTTTAAGTGTAAATAAACAAAATAAATGTAAATTAACAATTCCTCAACTGTATTGTTACTCCCACATACTCCAATGTACCAGCCCAGTACCCGATTTGTGATCAGCTTGGTCTCACTTTTTGAAACAAACTTCTATCATTCCAGTATCCGATTTGTTTTGAACTTGGTCCCAGCTTCTATCAATTAAACAATAACTACTCATTGTTACCCTATTGTTTATCGATAGATAATACTCTTTATCATCCAGTTCCCTTCATTTATATCCAATCTCCAAGTCAACAAATTATCTCGTATCAAAAAAGTTGTTCCTCACTTTCAAATAATTGTTTAAACAATTTTTTTTGACAAAAATCGACTTTTTTTTCAAAATTTTAGGAAACTCAATTTTAAGTGTAAATAAACAAAATAAATGTAAATAAACAATTCCTCAACTGTATTATTACTCCCACATACTCCAATGTACCAGCCCAGTATCCGATTTGTGACAGACCTTGACCTTGGGGGTCTGTGGGGACGGAGGGGGGGTGGGGGTTGATTGAAGGTGGTAAAGGAGGGTGTATTGTTTACTATATGTATCAATGTCAACAATTCCAATCGGTAGTTTTTTTATAAACATTGATTATGTATTACAAATGCACACACATGCAATGGCATAGGTATTGGTGATGCGTATCTGTTTGTTGATCTAGATAAAGCCAAGTTGGTAGTATGAAAACACGAGAATCAGAAATGTAAATAGAGTGCGTGACTATTTCAAAGTTCCTTTTAACCTTGAGAGAAAGGACAGAAAAATAAGAAAGGCGACAACGAAAATTGTGCTCCTATTTGTATCTGCTCTTATTTATCGAAGGAACAAGAAGGTAAAAAGGATTTTCCACTTAGACTCGACCGCAGAAACGTTATTGTGTATGTTATTGTGTACAGTGTGCAAATTTGTTATTTTCAGGAAAAAATTATGGCTCTACCGTTTCCATACACAACGTTGACGCTTGACGATGTCGATCAGCTAAACATTCGTTTGGACTGCGATTCTTTAGGAATAGCTTTGAAAAGACTCTGTGTTTGCTTAGTTTCATCCAAGTTTACTGTTAATTTGAATAATGTATGCAAGCCCACAGATCAGTTAAAACTTGGTCACGGAATTAACAACATCGACAATTATCATGAAAGTAAAGTTTGGAAACAATTCACTCTGGGCAGCAGCGACTTTGGTAGCATTTTGGTGATGTTCTCGGATACGAAGAAATTCACCCTAAAAACTGATTTCCTTTCAACTTTTCTCGGATTCGTGCAACATTATCTTGGAGATTTTAATGACTCTGTTTATCATGGAGGGACTGCGTACGATCCAAAAATGTCTTACAATACCAACACTAGAGTGGAAATCTACGGACCAGACTTTTACAAGATTGCTGAAGCAATGGATGAATATTTGAAGAGCGAGAAACAAGTGTTCTTCTGTAAAGTTTTCCATGGACTCATAGAGCGATCGGATATCACGATTAAAGATCTCCTTCTTCGTAGCGTGTCGGACAAGTGCAATGACAGCGACATCAAATTGATACAAATACACAAGGCATGCATGATTAGCCCGCACCAGAATAAAGGAGTTCTACTTTTTAAGCATTCTGGTTTGAAAAGAGTAGTAGGAGGATTAGTCACAACAACCAATGCGTTCGCCTTGAAAGGCCACGGATTCTTCTACGGGTATACTGATGGGACATCTACGTCATCAGCTGGAGGAACTATTTCGTATATTCAAGCATACAATCCATCCATCCATTTGCCATTGGATGCAAAACCGTACAGAGCTTTGACGGCGTACTTGTTATTAAATGGCTTACCAAGTATTGCATTACCACACGAAAAACCACACTTTTCGACAACTCAACAGTGGTTACAAGTTAAAAGTCACAACATCAATTATTTGAACAGATTACAAAATGCTATGGAGATACTGGGGACTCAGGGATCAGAAGTCAGAGTCGAGTATGTCGAGAACTTTGGTAACGTCACGGAAGCATTAAATTCAGTTTACGATGAGAACCTCTTATACCGCAATGCTGTGAGGGCTGGATTACTAATTCACGTCAATTCCGTCAATTGGACAAACTACTTCAACGCCTACTTTTCAACCGAGGAAAAAGAAATGTGGAGCAAAGAGAAGAAGCAACTGACTAACTTGACTGCAATTACAAATCTTAACCCATTCCGAAGCAGAGACGAAGTGGTAAAGCTTCATGCCAGTTTGCAGCGAGCATTTCTGTTCTTATATATAAATATAAATAAATTTATTATTAAAATTTGTTAATTTGTCACTAATTTTTCATTCCATCATTGTTGTCCTTTATTTTATTAATCCAAGATTTTTTCTCTGTATTTCAAATTATTGAGAAAAATAAACGATTGTTTATCAAATTTAAAATCAACATTTGTTATAAACAATTATTATTTATTGTTATATTTTATCACCGTTGTCCTTCATTATAGAAACAATACTTCTATTCTTTATTTCGCGTCGATTTCATGATATATTAGGGTAAAACATAAAAAAAATAATTTTTCATTAATTTATTCTTTATTTATTTATTTATTCCTATTTGTTTATAAATTTTGTTAAAACTCAATAATTAACATTACAATATTTATATTATTATTTTTCTTGAATTACAGCTATTGAAATTGAAATTTTGGAAAAAATAAAAAAAATGAATAAAATAAAAATATTGCGTACATGAAAAAAAACGCATTTCTGACCCCCCAGAAATCGGTGAAAGGGTTAAGCTAGAGAGGCGTTATTGGTCTCGTTTTACTCAGCTCGGCTGTGCGACCAAGTTAAAACCAATAACGACCTCGTGGCATAGTGATTTCATAGTTTTTCAACTATGCCAGAACCCCAATCTAAAATGTCTTGAAAAGAAGGCACTTTGACATTTTCTGGCGGTAGTTGGCCAGAGTCACTGCCGTGCCTCCTGATTTCGAAAAATTGTACGATAGAAGCCAAATTCATTTTTCTCACGAGTGAGTGTGACAGCACGAGAAATCAAATTTCACGTCACACTTACAGTTAATTATCTAACAAACAATGTTTCAGTTGAGAAGTTTTGATTTCATTACTTATTTTGCAATTGAAAATTCTGTTATCTCATTCCAGCAAGACGACCAGATTTTGCCTAATTTCCAATTAGTGTAAAAAGTTTTTCTTTATTTAAAAATGAAAATTCTCAACTGAAACATTAATCGTCAATTAATAAACAATCATTCTGACTTGGAATTTTGTTTATATGATTGATACAATTTTTGAAATAACCATTTTACCAGAGAAAAAAACGCTTGAAAATAACAAATTATTGCAATTGCTATTTTATAAAATGAAACAACGATGTAAATCAAATTTCACGTCAAACTTATAGATAATTATCTAACAGACAATGTTTTAGTTGAGAATTTTGAATTTCATTACTTATTTTGCAATTTAAAATTCTGTTATTTCATTCTAACAAGACGACCTGATTTTGCTCCATTTCTAGATTTTGACTAAATAAATTTTAAAAGTTGAAACCTTTAATTATCGATATGATCGAATTTTTGTCCGGATAAATAAATTTAATTCCAATATTGATCGTAATTTCATAACGTAAATTTCATAGCAAGTTTCAAAACAAAAAGTTTGGCGCTCTTTTGAGCAAGTGTTTTGTTTTGAACAAAGTGTGTTTACATTTTTTCTAGTGTCGTCAGTTGCTTCCGTCGTACGCAAGTGAAACGTTGTGTATGGTTTTCTTTAGCGAGTCGTCATATTTTCGTCTAGTTTTTCTTTATTAGTTTAATATATTTTCGTGAAAAGTGCATTATCCTTTTGTTTTCATTGTCAGGTTTGTTTTTTAATAGTGTATTACTTAACACGTGAGCGCGGCAAAGGATTTTTCTCACGAGTGAGTACTACTAGTTTAAAAATCGTACGATACTCAAATTCATATGAGTATCGTACAGTCCACGCCTTACTCAACACACAACCCCTTTTTCCCGCCTAAAAAATCATGTCCTGCCCTCCAAATATGCTGAAGACAAGTTTGACCCGACTAAGCTGGTATTTTGGATACTATTAGTTTAAAAATCGTACGATACTCAAACTCATATGAGTATCGTACAGTCCACGCCTTACTCAACACACAACTCCTTTTTCCCGCCTAAAAAATCATGTCCTGCCCTCCAAATACGCTGAAGACAAGTTTGACCCGACTAAGCTGGTATTTTGGATACCTCGCTGTGAGCTACTAGAAAATGCAACTACAAAAGTAGTTGCACTCTCATTTATAGATGAAAAATTCGATTAAATATTGATTTTGCTTCGATTTCATCGTTTTCATTCATTTCGCCCAACGAGGTATCCGAAATACCTGCCTAATCGGGTCACACTCATTTATTTAAACTCGTTCACCTTACTACTAGTTTAAAAATCGTACGATACTCAAATTCATATGAGTATCGTACAGTCCACGCCTTACTCAACACACAACTCCTTTTTCCCGCCTAAAAAATCATGTCCTGCCCTCCAAATATGCTGAAGACAAGTTTGACCCGACTAAGCTGGTATTTTGGATACCTCGCTGTGAGCAACTAGAAAATGCAACTACAAAAGTAGTTGCACTCTCATTTATAGATGAAAAATTTGATTAAATATTGATTTTGCTTCGATTTCATTGCTTTCATTCATTTCGCCCAACGAGGTATCCGAAATACCTGTCTATTCGGGTCACACTCATTTATTTAAACTCGTTCACCTTACTACTAGTTTAAAAATCGTACGATACTTAAATTCATATGAGTATCGTACAGTCCACGCCTTACTCAACACACAACTTCTTTTTCCCGCCTAAAAAATCATGTCCTGCCCTCCAAATATGCTGAAGACAAGTTTGACCCGACTAAGCTGGTATTTTGGATACCTCGCTGTGAGCAACTAGAAAATGCAACTACAAAAGTAGTTGCACTCTCATTTATAGATGAAAAATTTGATCGAATATTTATTTTGCTTTGATTTCATTGGTTTTATCCATTTCGACCAACGAGGTATCCGAAATACCTGCCTAATCGGGTCACACTCATTTATTCAAATTTATTTATATCATTACGAACAAAATTTTAAAATTATTTCTAATTTCTCATTCAGTTTCAAAGAAAACATTATATTTACAGGAACTACCGAACTGGCATCTTTTGAAGACAGAGTCTAGACACAATAAAAGCTGTGTGACAATTTTCTTGACAAAAATTATCCATAATCAATTTATATTAATCATAAAAATTTCTAATGCACAATTATTTATAAATAAATATGATTGTTTAGTTTTTTTCAAAATGTTGCAATAATTTCTTGCAAATTATTGCAAGAGTTGCAAAATGTTGCAAAAAGTTCAAAACTTAAGAACATTACAGTTCATTATATGAGCAAATCTAAAATCATCATCCACTTAGCGGTTTAACAAAATAAATATTTTCGGACATTAGACACACTCTTGGTATTTTTTTCTCATATCAATTGATTTTTCTCAATCAAGGTTTCTTCTTGAAACTCGAGCACGCTTTGCACAAAAATAAGAATATGCAGGTGTGATTTCGAGTAATCCAAGTTAAATCTCGCGTGAAATTAAATTTTCGGAGGAAACAAGCTATCGTCCGCGATATAGTTTTCGACTAGATAATCGGCAAATAGTGTCAGCTTGCGTGGCATCTTGGACATGAATCTTTCAAAAAAATTTTCCTCTACTTCAGATGGACGTCCGTACGGTAAACCGAAAACCCATCGCAGCCACTGACCCGCTTCAGAATCCTTGTCCTCGTAAGCAGTTGTAAGCCTGTAAAGTTATTAACAAAATAAATGCAAAAAAATACACTAAACATTTTCCTATGAGCTCAAAAACAAACCTAGTTTTTGGATTTTGCAATACCATGCTTGAGTCACGTGGAACCCTTGTAAAAAAGATTATACACTAGGCACAACAATTAGCGGGCATTTTTTTGCTAATTATTAAAATTTAATTAGCTAAATTTTTTTGAAAATTGACGAAATTTGGAACTGTTATAACTTTGTCAAATTCTAACCAAACAACCTACATTTATTTTTGAAATGAAAGCTTGAAAACTCAGCTTTCAGAATGTGCAGACGTAATTTTTTTTGACTTATCACAGATGGCGCTGCGATCAGATTTTGCAAATGAACAAATTTTGGCAAAAAAAATTTTCAATAAAAACTGTAAGAAAAATTTTGTATGCCTATAAACTGTTAATTTTTTTTTTTGAAATTCGAAAAATTCAACTCCTCCCAAAAAATTTTCGGTAAAATAACGTCGAAAAATATTGGAAGTTAACAAAGTTAAAGGCTTTTGAAAAAAAAGGAACTTTTTTCGCTTTTTTGACGATAACTCTGGTAAATTCCAACCAAAAACAATTTTTTTTGAAATTGAAGCTTAAATCTTCAGCTTTCTGAATATTTTAGTGGTTTTTTTTGAGAAGCAAAAATTGAAACCAGGAAATAAAGACACAAATGCAAAAATTAAACGATAGTGTCCACGGGCATTTTTCTAGCGAATTTACGTACACCGATCCAGATGATGATGATAACGGCGACTACAATGATAATAATGATAACAATGATGATGATAATGTTGCGGCGAATGTGCTATTACGGAAGAGTGCTAGCGCATTTGGCCGGCAAAAGGCCACGGTCGGTTATACAGAGAAGAAGCGACTGGAACAGCCGCGCGAGAAAAAGAAATTGGTACGTCTAATGGATGTGTGTGTGTGTGTGTGTGTGTGTGTGTGTGTGTGTGTGTGTGTGTGTGTGTGTGAATATAATGTTTGTTTGGTTTCATCTGGTTCGTTGTCGTTTTTTTGGTTCCAGCAAAGCCGCGATAGTGAAGTAATTACTTTGGACGAAAGTGGTTCAGATGATGCTGACTCAAGGTAGACGAATGTCCTTTAAACTCTCATTCTCATAATGTAAATGATTATTGTGTGTACTTTGTATGTCTTAATTCTGCGCCTCTTTTTGTAGCGATTTTTCGTACAGCGAGCACGACCAGGACGATGATAACAAAGTGCCGCAGCGGCCGGCGTTTCACGGTCCGCGATCAACAGCAATGGGTAAAACGAATTTTGTGAACGAGGATCCACTGATGCTAGCACTGAAATCGTTTATATCTCTGTTATTTCATGTACAATTGGGGTTGTTTTTAATGATAATGATGATCTTTATACTTGTCGTTGTTGCAGATCCGCGGCCCATTCTCATACAAATGTGAACGCATTGCTAGTGAAACGAAACGCTAGTGAAAAGATTTCGCCAGAGCCGGTGCTGAAATGTAAAAGAGCGTTTCGTTGCACGATGGGCGGCACTCTACATTAGAAAGACATGTCAGTCGTCGTGACAGTTTCCATGCAACAGGCTGTGAACGATGAAGAGAAGCGACTTGCGCAACTTGCTCGGAGAAATGTATTGGTACGTTCAAAGTACGACATGCTTTAAAATGAATAATACATGATTTTGATTTGTTCAGTTGTTTATCTTTGTGTTAAAAATTGTCAACGGAGTTTGACAATTTTTACACATTGACAATTTTTTGAGTTTGAAAAAACATTTATTCGCGCATATTCGGAAACAAGAGGCGATTATTTGTCCACACAACAACTGCCTTCACAGCTTCGATATAATGTCATCTTTTACTAGCCATTTGAGTCGAAAACATTCAAACGAATCCCCTACAACGAACAATTTTCATGTTATCGTTTTAAAATAATACGGAACAAATCATTTCAACGATTCACGACACGTCACTGATTTCTGATGATGCTTTAGAATCAAATTGTTATGAACAAACCGATAGCGGAGGAGAAAATTTATCGCCCGACGTTATTAATTACGAAGAAAACTATTTACAGAACTTAGCTATTTTATTTCTAAAATAAGAATCGCTCAAATTAGTTTCGGTTTCTACCATTCAAACCATTGTTTTAGACTTGAGTGAGCTGTACACTATAGGGCAAGAAATTAACCGGAAAAAATTGCATGATATTTTAACCGATCAACAATTACCGCCTAACGTTATCAATGACGTGGTACGAAAATTTTTTGAGCGCGACATTTTTTCTGACAGTTGAAAAAAACTCGATTCAAATCATAAAATGAAAAAAAATCCAGTCAATTGAGATGACGAACCAAAAGCGCACGACGACGACGACGAACGTTGCTACCGGTTGCATACTCGCTCATTGCATGGGTTTGGGTAAGACATTGCAGATTGTGACGGTGACTTATACCTTACTGCATTGTCGCGACATAAACATCAAGACCATTATGATTGTTTGTCCGGTAAACACGATGGAAAATTGGCAAAACGAATTCAACAAGTGGTTGACGACAAACGTTGAAACCAATGACTTGACAATTTTTCACCTACTGGTGTAAGTATATATGTGTGTGATGAATGTGATACTTTTTAATCCGGATTATTATCGTGGTTGGAATTGTGATTTGAAACGAAATGGTTTTGCGCAGTGATCCAGGTCGAAACATCGTCTACGTACGTTAGAAGACTGGCAAAAGCAAGGCGGAGTTTTCATAAGAAGCTACGACATGTTACGTACACTGTTAACTATGTCGAAAAAAGAGGATGATGAAAAAAAGTTTCACAAACATCTGCTTTAGCCGGGTGCCGATGTCGTTGTTTGCGACGAAGGTCACTTGTTAAAAAATCCCAATACTGTGTTGCATCGGCTAATCGATGAAATGTCAACAAGACGAAGAATACTCCTCACTGGGACACCCATGCAAAACAATCTCGGCGAATGTACGTATCTACATATGTCCTATATACAGACAAATATTCATGTATATATATATATATATATATGAGCAAATCCAAAATTAACATCCACTTAGCGGTTCAAAAAAAAAATAATTTTTGGACATTAGGCACACTCTTGGGATTTTTTTCTCACGATCCAGGTGTCAAAACAAGATGCAAAAATGGTGCGGCCCACCTTGAAACAAGTGGCGACATATTTTTTTAATTAAAAAACATGAAAATAAAAAATGAAAAAAGTTCGAGTTTGTGAAAACCTCATTTTTTATTGCAGATTCGGACTCTTCATAAAAAAATAAAAAGATTTTATTTATTTTTTTTGTTTTGCACGATAGATGGCGCTGTAATTGCAAGAGAACGATTTTTATTAAATTATTTATTCCTACGATTACAGCGACATCTATCCTGAAAAAACAGAGAAAAAAAACGATAAGAATAAAATCGTTTTATTTTTTGTTAA
>CM036341.1:11103395-11274943 GCA_020615435.1 Telenomus remus | reverse complement strand
CGTTTCGTGGTGCGGGTCGAATTCATCTCGTCATCCTCCTCGTCCCCGATGCCCTCTTGAGCAAAGAGGAAGGTTCGAGTAGTGGACCCGTTTTTTGACCCGTTTATGGCGGCGGTGGCATCCTGTCATTGTCGTCGCTGTCGTCATCCCTTTCAGGCTCGTTCCAAGGCAACCGCACATCGTTCAGGATGTCACCGTGTCGAACGGTAAAAGAGAATGCGTCCTTATGGGCCTTATTTCTCTCTCCTGTAGCCTTTCTCCGTCAAGTTCGCTTTCAGGGGCTTTCCTTGTGGGTGTCAGCATGAGGATGAATTCTATTCGTTTAGAATTTACGCCCATACTCTCCCAGATGCTTTTCTGACCCGGAGGTCTGGGCTTCACCTTGTACTGGCTCAGGTGAAAAAGCCTGGAGGTGTCCCCTGAAAACGGGAGATTGTCGGTTGCCGAAGGTTGCCGTACCCGGGAAACGTCACAACCCCTGGCGCAGGCTTCGGAGTGTGGAGCACTGGTGACGCAGGTATTGTTCTGGCAGATTTGGGCGTCCGAGCTGGAGATTGCTCGGCCTCCAGAGATACCTGCGTCTCCTCATCTCCCGTCACGTCGGTGTCCTGTGTGGTCGCCGTCCCTGGAATTGGACCCACGGAAGCAGGTGTACCCTGTGCGATCTCCTTTTGGGACCGCATTACCCCGACGTAGCACCACTCTTTCGTCTTTAGGTCCTTGACAGTCCACGCTTCCGGCCATGCTGATATCTAGATAGAGATGCGAAGATATTTTAGTGTCATGTCAATATTTTCTATTACTTTCAACCTTTTGTTTTTTATCCAGTGTACCTTGTCTTAAATGAATGGTCTAATATCCGCTAATCTGTCCCAGTCGATATACGCCGCGATCGTTTCCATTTTGATCTTCTGGGGCTGGAACAACGACTTTTTCACATCGACCCAGGTTAGCTTCTGCGTCAGGTGTGTTTGAAGGATACTTATACGTTTGGAACGTGTTGATGTCGAAAATAGAGCTGCGCGGTCGTATTTGGTACGCGTTGCCCAGCTTGATTCTCTAGGTTTTAATCGCGATTTCGCCCAAAATTTCCAGCTAAGCCTCAGCTTTGTCCCTGGGCGTTACCAAAATCGAATCCTTGTCCTATAAAGTGATCGAATTTTAGAGACAATTTCTCAATTTTTTAATCGTAAGTGCGTTGAGCTGTTTAACATACCCAAACGTATTCGAAGAGGAATCGCAGTGCAGCGTAAAAGTTTTGCGCGTAAAACACGTTCTAACCACACAAGAGGCCGATTTCAGACTCATCACGGCAAGGAAACTCGTCTAACGTTTGGACAAACTTGAAGTCTTCCTCGTCCTGCTCGTCTGCGTCGGCCATCAGCAAATCCAATATCCTACTAAATTGATTGATTCGTTTGTGTGTTATTTAGTTTTTTTTAAAATAATAATTAGTTTATTAAAACAACGCAACAAGTACCGTTTTAGTGTCTCCGTGGCTATCGCGCGTTGAAGTTGCTTCTTGGTGATGGGTCTTGGAAGTTGTCGTGGAATCGTTCGAGGATGGAAATGTGGTCCCACGCCCTCTTAACTACCAGTAAGTTCAGTAAGGTGTTGCAGTTTCACGATGTATCAATGAATGCCACGATTTTACCACGGTTACGTGGGTTTTTCTCTCGCGCACAGCGCAAACTGACTGCATTGATTATTTTGCGTAACCTTTTCCGTCTTTACAATTTGCTTATCCAAACAATTTCGAAATAAAACCTTAACTGCATATATATATAGACATATACATAGAGTGTAGCGAAGCTGACGCCTGAGCGAAGCGAGAGAGTTCAGCTGGTTGTAAAATAAAATTTAAAAATAATTCTAGGATTACACATATATAACACGTCGTGTTGTTCGACAAGCGGATCAAGACAGTTGTGCCGCTGTACAGCGCGCCATTTTGCCTAGACGTACCACGTAGTTATCTTTGACAAAGACAAATTGCTAGACAATGAAATGTCAAACTACTATTAGTAATTAGGTTCGCGATACATTGCAGTAACACAATATAGTCGCAAATTGTTGAAAATATTAAATCACAAGCCTAGAATTACAAATAACGATTTGCAAAAAAGATGAAAGTAGCTGTGCCGCTGTTCAGCGCGCCATTCTGCCATGATGTAGTTATCGATAAGTCAGTACATAAACTAATATATAGATAATAAGTCAGTACCACAAACATAAAAATTAAGAATTGTATTGACGAAAAATTGCACTTCTTTCCCGTAGAAATGAATCGAAACTAAAATTTGGTATACTTAATGTGTAAAAGCAAACGTGATACAAACATCAATCTCAATTTCATTTTATGAATTGAAATATCAAATTCCGACTGCACCACGTTCGTTTTTACAGGTTACAAGCACACCGAATTTCAATCTAGGTCCGTTATTAAGAAAAAAAAATAGTTCAATACGGTTCAATACGAAAGTTCAATACGAAAGTTTAATACGAAACAGCAATATTTCCGACAAGTATAATTGGATTACCCAACTGACTCTCTTTTATCTCAAGTTAATATGTCGCATCTTCTTTTTAATTTAGTGCCAGCTGTGTGGAAGACCAACACCCCGGTTGCTTACGAAATTTCGCCTCCATCTCAAGATCTCTGGCCTCATCGCTTATAAACAATCGTCGACGTTGATTTGTAAACCGCTTCGATCAATTGACGATGGATCTGCTCCATACCTCAATGAGAGAAAAAACGAACATGTAATGAGAGTATTAGCGCAAGTACGTCTAGCCTCCACGCATTATCTTAGATTTACAACCCGCTCGATTTCTTATGTGATCAACCTGAGAGCTGTATGTATGACATGTGACCGCGTGGTACCCGAAACACTTGTTCATTTTGTAATGGGTCAAAGAGTGAGTACAAAAGTTTTATGTTTTAAAGTTATTTTATTAGTCGGATGGAAATCGAGCATAGGTGCGCGTCGATTGTTCCAGTCTACTGTACTGTCGATATGTTTCTTTACAGGGTTTTTATAATGAGGTTTTATCAGTGGTCATTAGTTCAAACGTGAGAAACATGTGACGGGGCTCCTTACGATCCCCGTCTGGACGTTAGAAAAATTCCAGAAAGGCGGCAACTCGGTTCGAGGTCCAAATTTAAAAGTAAACAAGGAAATGAGAAATTGAGGAAAATTTTATTTAAATTAGATTTTGTTTTAAATGAATTTTAAAATAAGAAATTAAGATCCGAGGCTCTCACAAAATTATGCAAAACCCGCGTTTCGCGTAATTAGTATTTCTTTTCAGCCAACCTGAGAGCTTGGGCCTCAACAGTGGTCGGTGAGTTATTTTTTATCTCCATCTCCGGCGTGAGTGCGAGAGAGAGGATGCGAGCCGATTCAAAGATTGTCTCGGTAGAGCGAATGAGCGAATGCATTGCCACGGGCCGAGGTTCGCGTGCGAATTGAGGCCTAGGGCAATAGGATGTTAGATTTAAGATCGGGTTTGTGGTTTCAGGTCCAATATTTTCTATTTCATATAATTTTGTATTTTGATTTAATATTTAGAAAACGTAATGAAAATAATATTTTGTTTTGGAGAGGGAAAATATAGAATTTGAAAGTAAGGGATTAATGTTGGATTGTATAATTGAAAGTTTGTTTTTGAATAAAAATGGTAATTGTCTTCGACTTGATTTTAGGCTTAAACCGAGACGCGGCGATAAGGTGGAGCAAGGGAGGGAGCTTCAACGTGGGACGAACAACTCGGCTCAACCCTTGCCGAGGCGCCAGCCACTCTACGGCTAGCCGAGAGCAACGAAAAAGGGTTGTCTCAGCCGACCACCCGCTGAGACGAACCGACGGATCGAGGACCGCGACCTGAAACGGGTCCCTAGTACTTCTATCAATCGCTTCATCGCCCCAGCAACCAGTCCAGCTATTTTGGTGCCTCCAGTCCACCAGGAGGCGAGAACGAACGAGAGTCGAGACGAGAGAGAGAGGAAGACAAAGCAAGAGACAACCGGGCTGCGACCAGGGCAGCTGCTTGTTTTTCTGTTCTGCCAAGCTGTCCACCAGCTGAGGGTTTTGGTGTCTCCCCAGGCACCCGCTTCGGCGGGCATTGGCTGAATCGAAGTTGCGACAAAATGCGCCAGCCTGGGCGAGCGCAACCACCAGGCCCCGACCAATTCTGTCTGGGAGCCGTGGATAAGTCCCCATACTCGCGTGTGCCATCGAGATGGGAGACCTGGCATGGGACCCACTGAGGCCGACAGAAACCGGCCTCGACCTTTTTCGAGGGGAAGTCCTAGAGCTGGCCCGAGCTACCGACGAGAAGGAAGGACGACCGACCCACGAGGCGGAGAGAGATGGGTGCATCTCAAGCTGCGGACAGGCGAGACGAGAGGGGCCGATGAGATGACGACACCGGTAGCCAACTACGAGCGAGCGATAGCGGGAAAAGGAGACGTGGAAGGGAGCAAGAATCGGTGCCGTCCGATATGAAAATTTGAATTTCGAGGAGATGGGGAGAGGACTTGAAAGTGAAAGGACGAGAGGACCGATTACTGCCAGCCCCAAGCTCCCTGCTCCCGCCTTAGCGTCGTATCTCGGTAACGTAAGGTGTAATTTTCTTTGTTGTTTTTTTTGGGTTTTAAGTTTTGCAGGATTTTTGAGGGTTTTGGGTTGCAATTTCGAATCCGGTGACACGAATTTTGCCGAGCTCGGTTGACTTTGGATCGCTGTGAGCAGTCGCGGAAGGGCTGGAAAAGTCGTGTCCGGGGATTGAAATTGTAAATTAAAGTTACGGTAATTGACCGGTATTTGGCGAGGAGGTATTTTAGGCCCGATCGTCCGATACACGGTGCAAGGTTTCTTCTTTTTGGTTTGTTTAAAATTAATTCGGGACCTGAGCGTAACAGCCACGCGCTCACCGGAGCACGTTATTATAATAGAATTTTCCTCTCGCGTCCAACACGAGTGACGAGAATTTAATTTGTAATAGAAGGAACAAAGAAAGTATAGAAAGAAAGAATAAATGGAAAAGAAGTTGTTTGAATTTTTGTAGTTTGCAAAATTTGTTTGAGAAAAGAAAAATAAATGCTAAAGATTTTCAATTAATTTGTAACTTTTGTATTTATTCGTTGTTCCCAAATTTTGTGAAAAAGTTAATGAACAGTTGGACCAAAAAGTAACGAACAGAATCCTTGTCTGGAATTTTCTGAGTCAGATCCGTTGCGAAATTGTTCGAGTACCGCTTCACGGTGCCCGCCAGTCGATAAGTAATTGTTTAAATAATTTCTTTTGAGACAATTCCGCTTTGAGGGTTTCCAATTTTGTCCTTAAAAGTTGGTGGCGATCCGAGGCAACGAGGGACTGAGTGAAAGAGAGCGGTTTTGTTTTTCGAGAAAAATTTAGTTGTTGAGGTATTTGTCGATTTCAGGGTATCGTGGCGAAGGGGCTGTCGGACCCAAAAGGCCGCCACGCCACATTGGCGATCCTGCCAGGATTCTGGGCTTTGTTTGAACGATAAACAAAAATTAATGAAAAGAAAAAAAAAGAATCTTTTCTTTTCTTTAAAAAGTTTTTTTTTTGTGTTTTGCACAGAAAATTTCTCCTTGTTCGTGAATTGGTGAGGGGATTTGTTGCATGAAAAGGGATTGTGAAACCGCGCATAAACAACTTTGTGCTGAAAATATTATTTCCGAGACCGGCTAAATTTGTTCGAAATCAAATCTGGGCGAGTCTCGGAACAATACCTGTAGTCGAATCTGTTTTGGATTTGCTAATTGGCCCTGATAACATTGTCCCCACAACCAAAACAAACGAGCAACTCAATCACCGGTGGACTCGATATCTCGATTTTTGATACGAGTAAAACCGGTGTTCGCCAAAAATAATCGAGGTTCCTCGGCCTGAATTAAATTCCGAGAGAGTTTGATTGAAATAAGTCGTTGAATTTGGAAAATAAAATAAAGTGGAGTTTTAAAATCAGAAACTAAATTTAGAACTGGACAGATAATTTTGCATTTAAAATTAGAGAAAAAATTTTGATTTGGACTTTAATTGGTAGTCTAAAATAACGTGGAAAAGTTGAATATTAAATTCTGACAATTTTCAAAATTCGAACCAAGATCATAATCCATTCAATTGGCCGAAAACCTCGATCTCGCGTTAATAGGGTACTCGGTGGTGTATAGTTTGTGACAACTAATCACCTTCCACCGATAACCCGTCTTTAAACGATTGAAAATAATCAAATTTTCAATTGAAACGCAACGCGGGAAGGAACCGCTCAGTTCCACGCCCGTAGTTCGCAATACCGCCGCGCGTGGCGCTAGGTCTCGGGCGCACCGAACGAGCGCGCCGCCCGTCTATCCCCACCGCGCGCGAGCACGCCAGTTCGCTTCTAACCGTGACACGCCAAGTACCGCGTGCGCTGTTTTTCTTGCTGCCAGGCCTGCCCTGTTGCCACCCGAAGCCCGAGACCGGCCCACCAGGTTGTTCACTCTCCCGTCAACGAATCTGACAAATTGGTGAGTGAGATTTTCCCTTTTCTAGTCCCCCGCGGTGCCAGCTAGCGTAAGACAAATTGCGTCATCACGCCGACTTCGCCATCGCCGGGAGTGTTTTCGCGAGTGTACCGAGGGAAAACCGAGGGCGGGGGGTGAGGGTGTACCGGGTTAGAGCCAGTGCGGGAATTTGTTCGAGTCCGATCCGAAATCGGGTCTCGGTCAAGGCGTCGGCGTCATTAACCTCTCGGGCCGATTTGTTTCGCCGGCAAGTCCGCCATTTTTCTCGCGTCACCGCGAAGTTGGCTGCGAGTCAGGGGGCCCAGACAAGGGCGCGCGTAGAGAGCGTAGGGGTTGCAGACAGCGTGCGACGATATTCGTTTTTTTTTTCTGACCCCCTTTTAATTGTTCGACCTAACGAACAATTAAATAAGTAAGACAAGACAAGAGGTCGGTCGTTTAGTTTTGGTTTGTTGTTTTTTTTTTCCCTTGACAAAAAAAAATAAAACTCGGAAAGCTTGAAAAGAAAATAGAGAAAAAAAATAGTAAACAAAACAAGTCGAACCGAAATACCAGGCGCCTCGTTTTTTTTTTGTGTTCCAAGTTTTTCCTTCTCGAGTCACGTTTTGACAGACACGAGGGTAAAAACAAGCAAAAACACAAGCGAAATAAAATAGAATAGAGAAAATACGAGAGTTTCTTGCACTGCGCCGGATATTCCTTTTTTTTCCTTTCTGTTGTTTGTTTTTTTTTCGAGTCGCGTTTTGAAACGGGTTTGGAAAACTAGAACAATAATACCGAGACGACAATAAAGAAACAAATAAAATCGAGGGAAATAACTAGAGTGGAATCGCGACAGAAATTTTCTCGGGTCGCAATATTTTTTTTTGCGATCGAAGCATAAATCTGTAGGATTTCAAATCGGATTGGCAAAATAAAACCAAACACCGCCGTCGAGATTCCGTGGGCTTTCAAGTCACCGTTTGACCTGTCATTTTGACATTTCGATAGGACAGTCGTTTAGGTGTGACGAACCGCGCCTCAAAACAAACTCCCCTTTTGTTGTGGAAAATCTTCTTCTCTTTTGTTTTGAAATTTTTTTTTTTTTTTTGACAGTTAAATCAGAGTCAAGTCCCGACAAAGCGACTTTTAGCGTCCCGCGAATTTTCGTACCTCGATCGCGCGGTAATTAGGCCCTAATATTAAATTAGGTCAAGTTCGCCGAAACTGGGTCACATCGAAAAATTTCGGTTTCGGGCTCGCGTAAACATTACGCGAAAGAAGAGACGAAACCCCTCGTTTAATTCCGTCAATTCGAGACCGGTTCAGGTACGAACTATGGTGGGGCACACTCCTCCGCGTTGATTTGCGGGTTCGTCACCAATTGGGTCTCGGCCTTGGGCTCGGAGGAGTTAGACGCCGAGCTACGCCAACGAAATTCGGACGCGACCGGGACAATGCGGTTCAGGCGGAACACGTTGTTGCGGATGTTAACCCCCAACAATCTCCCCCAGGTCGTGAGGGATATGATTAACGTCAATCAGGTCGCGAACGAGGCGGTAGTGGAAGGGTTGGGTAAACTTGATCGGACCGCGACCGCCGAGATCGAGCTCGAGGCGGAAGAAGTAAAGCAAACCGAGGGAGTGGGTCGAGAACAAAATCAGACAGGCGGTCGAAAGTGAGCGTAGGTCGTTTGAGGAAAAATTGAGCGAGAGCGTACTGAGGGCGCGCGAGGAGGAGCGAGCGGCTGTTTTGGCTCAGGCGGGCGTTAGGCTAGGTCAGGTCCAAAGGGACAACCACGAGCTCGTCGAGAGGATGCGTGTTGAGAGCGAGCGGTTACGCGAGTCGGTGCAGCGCGACGTTCAAGCGCAAATCAATCGCGAGATGGCTCGACTGCGGACGTCTCTCACAGAGGCCGCCGGTAATCGCGATCCCCAGGGCGCGTCGTCTTCGCCCCACAACCCCAGAGTCGACCCTCCAGCCGACCCTGGACTCTCACATATCCCACGATACGACCCTAGCGCCCCTCCTCCAGAGGCCGCTCACACCGGTTGGGGGGCTCACCTCCCCATGGTGGTCCATTTCATTCGACCCACCACGTCTCTCGAGACACGCGAACCACCCCGACTCAAGTCGTTGATATGTTGCGCAAGTGGAGACTCGTGTTCAGCGGCTCTGAGGACGCGGATCTATTTATCAGCCGACTCGAAGACGCGCGCGCGTTATTGCCAATCTCGGACGCGGATGTTTTGACTGGTCTCCCTGTTTTGCTGTCCGATGTAGCCTTGATTTGGTATCGCAGCAAGATGCGTAGTTTTAGAACCCTCGACGATTTTGTGCAGGCGTTCAGGGTCCGTTTTATAGATCCCGATTTTGATAATTCGCTTCTAGTTGACATCGAGCGTCGAACTCAAGGCACCGAGGAGAAAGTCGCGGATTACCTTACATACATTCGGAGTATGATGTCGCGAGTTAGGCCGGTCTGGACGGAGCGCGCTATGATTGACCGCGCGTACCGAAACATGCTCCCACGATTACAGTTGTTGATCCCACGCGAGGAGATTTGCTCTCTCGACCAGTTGGAGATCACAGCTGTGCGGCGCGAGACAGTTTTGCGAAACGAGAAGGGTTTTCGCCCCCCACCCCTAGCGGCCAAGATGGCATGCCCCTCGATGGGGTATCACCCTCCTAAAGGGCCCCGAGACCGGTTGCACGTGGCCGACGGCACGGAGTCAGACCCCGAGGGGCAGGAGGATTTGTTGGCAATAGCCCCGCGCAAACCGGGTGCCAACAATAAGCCTGCTTCAGCCAAGTCGAGCACAACCGAGTCGAAGGTCAACCCACCTTCCAGCAATGCGAATGCGAAGCCCACCGGTCCCGCGAAACCACCAGACTCCGAGGCGTGTTGGATCTGCGGCAAGACAGATCACTGGAAGCGCGAATGCCCCAAAGCTAAAGAAATTTATTGCTACGGGTGCAAGAAACCGGGCGTCATTCGACCGCGATGCCCCGATTGTTCGGGAAACGAGTAAGGGGGCCGGTAAACGGGACAACAACCAACCCCCTAGCAGTAATAGGTCCCGACGACAACAACCCCGCGTCACCCTCGGTCGGCGTTCCGACCGAGCAACCGCCTTCCCCGAATCTCACGGCAACCGAGGACGCACCCGTGGTGACACAACCCGAGAACACGGTCGTTCCGGCTGGCGACGGCTCGCCCCCTCCTATCGTGGAGTTGCGATTGCAGCGAGCAGGCGGTGCCTCTCAGCTGTTGTTTGCAGATATAGAGGTTTTCGGCCGCCCCTTTCGCGCGCTAGTGGATTCAGGCGCGACCCGTAGTTTTATTAGCCTCGACCTGAGTCACTTAGCACATAAGCGGGGGTTCAATCGCGACCCTCTCAAGTTCGCGTGCGAATTGCGAACGGCGAAATTGTCACTTGCGTCGCCGAATACCGAGTCCCTCTGACGCTAGGAGGATGCACGCGCGAAGCTAATTTGTGCGTATTGCCCGCGCTTATGACCTCGTGTGTCCTCGGATTGGACGTTTTGAAAGACTTCGGAGTCCAAGTCGATTTCCGCTCGGCGTTGTGGTACTTGGACGGTAACCCGTCCGCCAAGTTCCCGTTTTTCGGAAGCGACGGTTCTCCGGTTCGCGAAAGCTCGGAGGGCACCGAATCGCTCCAACTTTTGGACGTTTGGACCGACGGGTGCTGTTACGATAACGGCCGTCCCCACGCGAAGGCAGGGATTGGGGTTCATTTCGGCGATGGACATCCATCGAACGTCGCTCGGCCCCTTCAGGGCAAACAAACAAACAACCGAGCCGAGATAGAGGCCGTGATCGAGGCAGCGGTGCGAGCTCGCGAGATGGGCGTCGAGCGATTGCGAATTATAACCGATTCGAAATTTGTGGCCGACTTTTTCAACGAGTGGTTTCCGATTTGGCAGTTGATCGGCTGGATCAACGCGAACAAAAAGCCCGTCGCTCATCGCGCCGAGTGGGAGCGGCTTAGCCGAGTTCTCTCCGAGTTTGACGCGGTTGAAATCAAACACGTGAAGGGTCACGCGAGCGAAACCGGTAATTTGCGTGCGGACGAACTAGCTCGCGAGGGGGCGTCGCAGCCTTTCTTTGACTACGTCTCCCTTCAGGAGTTGCAAATTTTGGCCGCGATGCGAAGTAACCCCGGGTTACACGAAATAACGGCCGAACAGCGAGCGGAGCTGGAAACCATGCTCCGATCAGAGGTACCCCCCCTTCCCACGCGCTTTCCGACAATGACCGCGATTGAGCACGTGATCGACGTACGCGGCCATGCGCCTATTGAACAACGTTTTCGGCGCGTCTCTCCCGCCGCGTATCAAGCCATCTGCGACGAGGTTGACGCGATGCTCAAAGCCGGGGTGATCGAGAACTCGTATTCAGATTGGAGTTCGCCAATCGTTCTCGTTCGCAAAAGCAACGGGAAGTTGCGTTTTTGCATCGATTTTAGGATGGTAAATAGGGTCAGCAAGGCCCAAGCTTATCCTCTACCGATCATGGAGAATTTGCTTGAGCAACTCAAGGCCGCGCGGTATATTTCGACCATCGATTTAAGCCAGGCGTATTTTCAAGTACCCCTGCATCCCGACAGTCGCGAAATCACCGCGTTTTCGGTCCCCGGTCGAGGCCAGTTCCATTTTCGCGCCATGCCCTTCGGTTTGTCCGGGCCCCGGCGACCTTCCAGCGACTGATCGACCGCGTGATCGGTCCAGAATTGCGAGGCAAAGTGTTTGCATATTTGGATGACCTGGTGGTAGTCGCAGAGACG
Organism: Telenomus remus; assembly: GCA_020615435.1. NCBI lineage: Eukaryota > Metazoa > Arthropoda > Insecta > Hymenoptera > Scelionidae > Telenomus > Telenomus remus. Next base: position 11,263,621 of record CM036341.1, on the reverse strand, counting down.
TTCGAAGAGCACTTCGAGCTGTTGCGAGCGGGGCTCCGAAAACTGCGCGACGCGAACTTAGCGATAAACGCGGAGAAGAGCCATTTCTGCCGACCCGAGGCGAAATACTTGGGTTTTGTCATCGATCGAGAGGGGATTCACGTCGACCCAGACAAAACGCGACCGATCCAAGATTACCCTACTCCGACTAACATTAAACAGCTTCGCAGTTTCCTAGGCATGATTAGTTGGTATCGAAAATACCTCCACGACCTCGCGTCTATAGCAGAGCCACTGTCGCGTTTATTAAAAACAGTAAACAAATGGACCTGGGGCGCGGTACAGAAAGAGGCGATGTTTCGCATTCAACAAGCGTTGACTTCTCCTCCAACTCTCGCGTATCCCGATTTTAATCAACCTTTCCAACTTCAAACCAATGCAAGCGAGGTAGACCTCGGCGCCGTGTTGACCCAGGTCATTGACGGCCGACCGAGAATAATTAGTTTCGCGAGTCGCACGTTATCGGACAGCGAAAGGAAATTTTAAGCGACCAAGCGAGAATGCCTAGCGGTTTTATGGGCCGTAAAGAAATTTCGCGCGTATCTAGAGATGAGTCGTTTCACGGTTGCGACAGACGAGACTAGTTTGCGCTGGTTGTTGGGGTTGCAAAACTCGACTGGTCGGCTAGCTCGTTGGGCGATACACCTGCAGGCGTACGATTTCGACGTTATCCGTCGTAAAGACACGTCGGCCCACCTCCCCGCGGCGTTGGCAGGCGAACCGTTAGACGGCGACGCGACAGAAGACGACACTTTGGCCACGGTGGCCAACGACGAGACTCAGACGGTTTTCGAAACGACGGGAGACGCGTGGTATCGCTTACGGCGGTCCCAAGTAGCGCGTTTTCCAGAACAAAATCCCGACTGGAAAATCGTGGAGAGCCGGTTGTATTTTCACAGGCCGAAAGTCGAGATTGACGAGCTTTTGCGCGACATCGACGCGTGGAAATTCGTACTCCCCGAGGAGTTGCGAAAACGCGCTCTCGAGGAAATGTCACGATGCGGTACAAAGTGGCCACTTCGGCGTGGCCAAAACTTATCACAGGGTGGTCCAATACTATTATTGGCCAAACCTTTTTCGCGACGTAGCCCGCTACGTCAAAACCTGCGACCCTTGTCAGCGAAACAAGGTCGATCAGAGACCCGCGATGGTGGTGATCGCCGGTCGGCGAGTCACACAGCCGTGGCACACGGTTGCTGCCGATCTCATGGGGCCGCTCCCGCGAACCGCCAACGGCAAAACTCACATTGTCGTTTTCCAAGACCTTTTCACGCGGTACATCGAGGTCGCGGCGTTGAGCTCGGCGAACGCGGCACAAGTCACGGCGGCATACAAACAATTAATTCAAAATAGGTGGGGAACAGTCAAGGTCTGGCTTACGGACAACGGCAAGGAGTTTGTAAACCGGTCAGTAACGAATTTGTGCCGTCATGCCGGTATCGAGAAACAGACAACAGCCCCCTACGCGCCGTATCAAGACCCGGTAGAACGCGTAAACCGATGTTTGAAGCAAACGCTTCGCATTTACGTCGGACACAACCACAAGACGTGGGATGTACATTTGGGCGAATTTTGTTTTGCGTATAACACCTCGGTGCACTCCTCTCTAGGAACGTCACCGGCATTTCTGAATTTCGGTAGACATCCGCTGGCTGTACAGAGCCTCTGGGACGAGACTGACGAGCCGCCGATCGCGAGCGACGGAGACGTCTCGGCTTGCACCGAGCGTATGAAACGGGTTGCAAAATTGCGAAAACTAGTAACAGGGAATATCGACGACGCGCGAGCGAGACAAGCGCGTTATTACAATCTACGGCACCGGCCTCCGGTGTTCGCGATGGGCGATCTAGTATTAGTTAGGAAGCGCATACTTTCAGACAAGCTGAAAAAGATAGCGGCAAAACTCGGTACTCGATTTGTCGGCCCTTATAAGGTCGTCAAGGTCCTTTCGCGCACGGTTTTCGAAGTTGCTGGCACCGCAAACCCCCACGTAATTCAAAAGGTCGCTGCGAAAGACCTCAAACCTTATCTCACTCGCTAATTTGTTTGTGATTTTCAGCTAAACATCGAACGGAAAATGCCAGGTCCAGGAACCCGCTCACCGTGCCGCCGCCGCCTGGAGGATACCAGGAGGCAGAAGTGGATCGAAGCGATCCAGGATGCGCTCGCACGCCGAGTCGCCGAAGGCAACCCGCTGAGAGAGGAGGCCTACATCCGCCTCCCTCCTCTGTCCGAGGCGGAGATTGAGTACGAGAACGGAGCTCGTATTCCCTCGCCACCTCCCGAGCCTATCATTTTTCTGCGACGGGCCGATCTGCCCGAACCCGTTGAAACCGCCATGGAGGAGGCACCGGCTGAACAGCCGACGCCAGAAGAGCCCGTCGAGGAGGCCGAGCCAAGCCCCGCCGAACCGCAGCCCGAGCCCGAGGATCAGGCCTCACCAGAAGGAGAGTCGGCGGCCGAACAGGAGTCCGGCCCCGCCGATGCCCACCACGACTGGGCGGAAATGTGCGAGGACCAGGAGGACGTGTCGTCGGACGAGGGGTCGGGCCAGGCCGAGTCCGAGGCATGGCCCTCAGAGGCCTCGCAACGAGGTGAGAACAACCCCAACTCCATCGAGGGGGCTGTCTGTCGCTCCCCGGCGTTTGGTGTGGCCACACCACCGCCGGCACGACCCGTCGCCGGCCCGTCTCGCCCAACTGAGTCCCATAACGGGGCGATTTCGAGGACAAGCTTTGGCGTCGCTCGAGCTCCATCGCCGCCGTTCGGGGCCACCGACCTGTCGGGCTTACTGCCATCTCGCCCGACACGCCAGCCACAGCGCCAGGAGGCGCAGGAGCCTCAGCCTTCCACCAGCCGTCAGGGACAAACTCCTACTCACGATCTGAGGTCTTTACGAGAGCGCGAGTACGAGTACAACGTCGAGCGACTTCCTCCGTGGGGTGTAGAGGTCGATGCGCAGGGCATGCCCACCGATCGCCCGTGGCGCAAGGGGTGTTGGAACTGCCACTCGTGGGAACACCATTACGGGGACTGCGAGGAGCCCGCAACGGACTTCTGCAAACGGTGTGGCGAGCCGGACACCAACATCAGGATCTGCCCCTTCCGTTGGCTGGATTGGCACCAGGAGGATCCCAGTGCCCACGAGGACCGAGTCGGTCGTGAGGTGGCGATACACGCTGCTCTCGATAGGGTTCGCGCCGCGGTGGAGCACGCAAACACCCTGTTGGTCCGACTGCAGGTTGCGTTTGGCGGAGAAGGACGTCGCCCTCGGATCATAGAGGTGATCCGAGAAATTATCCGCGAGGCACGAATCCTCGAGGAGGACCTGCAAGGAGGCTTGGCACGGCGAGTGATCCGCCACTTTGATTGGCGTCGAGTGCAGGAGCACGAAAACCGGCTCTACGGTTTGGAGGACAGGTTGGTCGAAGCTCGCGACGAGGCCAATCTTCTTCGCCAGCAGCCACGACCACCCCATCGCCGTGGCACCTCGCCCTGAACCCCCACGCCATCCAGAGGGGCAGGCATCGAGCGCCGCTCAATCTTGGGCTGCGACATCTGCGGCGACGACGGACATCGCCCTGGAGACTGCCACTCGGCAGGTGGGCGAGGCCATCGAGTGTGCAGCGTGTGTGGCGAGACGCTCAACGGGTACGGTGCCTGCCCTCACCAGAGCCAGCCCTGGCACAAACAGTGGGCCCGCAACACCGTCCCCGCCCGCAAGCGCTGAGCGCGTTTCCAGCGCCAACCACCGAGGACGTCGAGACTCTCCGCTTCGCGTGTGTTTTTCTTTTGTGTTCGGTTTCCTTCTCTTTCTTTTTCCTATTAGTTTCGTTGTGCGAGTCGAGGATTGTTCGGCCGCACTTTTGCTTCTTCTTTCGTTTGTTCTCTTCGGCAAAGAGCCGACAACGTTTCAGCCAGCTGGCACTTGTGTTTTGTTTTAGTTTGTTCTTCCGTTCTGACCCGGTTCTCGTTTTGTACGCCACTTCCGTAATAGTTTTCCGTTTTTTTTGTAGACTTTTATTTTTGATTTTGTTTTATTTTTTTTTGATATCACTCTTTTTAGTTTGTACGTTACACCGTCCAACTAGTCGGTAGCGAGATTTCGGGCGGGTCCCATCTATCATGTACAGATAAAAATGTAAAAGTTTATTTTGATACTGAGATTATACGGAAGTTTTGTAAACCTGTTTGTTTCATTGACTACACCCTTTCATGCACAAAGTTGTTTTGCTGGCATTGTTGTTTCGTTGTTTTGTTTTTGTTTTATCCGCAGGGATGCCGAGAGCGAGAAAAAAAAAGATGCCGGTATTTGGGTACTTACGCCCCTACGGACCCGAGTCAACGAGGTTCAGCCTCAAATTGTTTTAGTTAGTACAGATTTAGGTGAAATGGTTTGATTTTTTGTTTCTGAAAAACGAGAGAGTAGAGGTGTTGTTTTGATTTGTTTTGTTGGTTACTGACAGCTGATCAAGCTGTCAGTTCTGACGCAGGGATCCAGGCCAGCGAGGATTAGGGCCTCACGCACCCTCGTACCCGAGTCAAGCAGCTGGGAAAATTCTCGAGGACGAATCGAGGTCAACTAGGCCAGTACAACGAGGCCTAAGGGGGTGATGCCAGACCCCTGGACGGTTGTTTACTGTTGTTTCGAGCTCGGAGGCCGAGTCAAGGAGGCCGATTGGTGGTTGTGAGAAGTTTGCGTCTCCTTTTGGGTGCGTGTTCGCACGTCGACGCAAATTCTCAAAGGGGGTAATGTGACGGGGCTCCTTGCGATCCCCGTCTGGACGTTCGAAAAATTCCAGAAAGGCGGCAACTCGGTTCGAGGTCCAAATTTAAAAGTAAACAAGGAAATGAGAAATTAAGAAAAATTTTATTTAAATTAGATTTTGTTTTAAATGGATTTTAAAATAAGAAATTAAGATCCGAGGCTCTCACAAAATTATGCAAAACCCGCGTTTCGCGTAATTAGTATTTTTTTTCAGCCAACCTGAGAGCTTGGGCCTCGACAGTGGTCGGTGAGTTATTTTTTATCTCCATCTCCGGCGTGAGTGCGAGAGAGAGGATGCGAGCCGATTCAAAGATTGTCCCGGTAGAGCGAATGAGCGAATGCATTGCCACGGGCCGAGGTTCGCGTGCGAATTGAGGCCTAGGGCAATAGGATGTTAGATTTAAGATCGGGTTTGTGGTTTCAGGTCCAATATTTTCTATTTCATATAATTTTGTATTTTGATTTAATATTTAGAAACGTAATGAAAATAATATTTTGTTTTGGAGAGGGAAAATATAGAATTTGAAAGTAAAGGATTAATGTTGGATTGTATAATTGAAAGTTTGTTTTTGAATAAAAATGGTAATTGTCTTCGACTTGATTTTAGGCTTAAACCGAGACGCGGCGATAAGGTGGAGCAAGGGGGGGAGCTTCAACGTGGGACGAACAACTCGGCTCAACCCTTGCCGAGGCGCCAGCCACTCTACGGCTAGCCAAGAGCAACGAAAAAGGGTTGTCTCAGCCGACCACCCGCTGAGACGAACCGACGGATCGAGGACCGCGACCTGAAACGGGTCCCTAGTACTTCTATCGCTCGCTTCATCGCCCCAGCAACCAGTCCAGCTATTTTGGTGCCTCCAGTCCACCAGGAGGCGAGAACGAACGAGAGTCGAGACGAGAGAGAGAGGAAGACAAAGCAAGAGACAACCGGGCTGCGACCAGGGCAGCTGCTTGTTTTTCTGTTCTGCCAAGCTGTCCACCAGCTGAGGGTTTTGGTGTCTCCCCAGGCACCCGCTTCGGCGGGCATTGGCTGAATCGAAGTTGCGACAAAATGCGCCAGCCTGGGCGAGCGCAACCACCAGGCCCCGACCAATTCTGTCTGGGAGCCGTGGATAAGTCCCCATACTCGCGTGTGCCATCGAGATGGGAGACCTGGCATGGGACCCACTGAGGCCGACAGAAACCGGCCTCGACCTTTTTCGAGGGGAAGTCCTAGAGCTGGCCCGAGCTACCGACGAGAAGGAAGGACGACCGACCCACGAGGCGGAGAGAGATGGGTGCATCTCAAGCTGCGGACAGGCGAGACGAGAGGGGCCGATGAGATGACGACACCGGTAGCCAACTACGAGCGAGCGATAGCGGGAAAAGGAGACGTGGAAGGGAGCAAGAATCGGTGCCGTCCGATATGAAAATTTGAATTTCGAGGAGATGGGGAGAGGACTTGAAAGTGAAAGGACGAGAGGACCGATTACTGCCAGCCCCAAGCTCCCTGCTCCCGCCTTAGCGTCGTATCTCGGTAACGTAAGGTGTAATTTTCTTTGTTGTTTTTTTTTGGGTTTTAAGTTTTGCAGGATTTTTTAGGGTTTTGGGTTGCAATTTCGAATCCGGTGACACGAATTTTGCCGAGCTCGGTTGACTTTGGATCGCTGTGAGCAGTCGCGGAAGGGCTGGAAAAGTCGTGTCCGGGGATTGAAATTGTAAATTAAAGTTACGGTAATTGACCGGTATTTGGCGAGGAGGTATTTCAGGCCCGATCGTCCGATACACGGTGCAAGTTTTCTTCTTTTTGGTTTGTTTAAAATTAATTCGGGACCTGAGCTTAACAGCCACGCGCTCACCGGAGCACGTTATTATAATAGAATTTTCCTCTCGCGTCCAACACGAGTAACGAGAATTTTAATTTGTAATAGAAGGAACAAAGAAAGTATAGAAAGAAAGAATAAATGGAAAAGAAGTTGTTTGAATTTTTGTAGTTTGCAAAATTTGTTTGAGAAAGGAAAAATAAATGCTAAAGATTGTCAATTAATTTGTAACTTTTGTATTTATTCGTTGTTCCCAAATTTTGTGAAAAAGTTAATGAACAGTTGGACCAAAAAGTAACGAACAGAATCCTTGTCTGGAATTTTTTGAGTCAGATCCGTTGCGAAATTGTTCGAGTACCGCTTCACGGTGCCCGCCAGTCGATAAGTAATTGTTTAAATAATTTCTTTTAAGACAATTCCGCTTTGAGGGTTTCCAATTTTGTTCTTAAAAGTTGGTGGCGATCCGAGGCAACGAGGGACTGAGTGAAAGAGAGCGGTTTTGTTTTTCGAGAAAAATTTAGTTGTTGAGGGTATTTGTCGATTTCAGGGTATCGTGGCGAAGAAGCTGTCGGACCCAAAAGGCCGCCACGCCACAAACATCTAATGTTTTAAGATTACAAGTGCTATTAGTGATAAACATTCGTAGAATTGTAATAATTATGCATTAAAGTAGAAAGTGTCATTAAGATTATAATTTATACAATTAGATTATCGATATATTAAGGAAGAAATATAAAGTATCATGTTATTTGAGTACTGATAGTATAAAATATCTCTAAGATTATGATATAGTTTGAGTATAGCAATTAACAAAGGTTATTTTTATACAATAATATGATAATATTTGGAAGTGTCTAAATGCACAAAGAGTATGACGAGAGTTTACGTTAGAGTCGACGGAGTGGTACGTAAGAGTCAACGGAGTGCAACGGAGTGGTACGTTAGAGTGGTACGTTAGAGTCAACGGATGAGTATACGTATACGAGTCGACAATGTGTATACCTAAGAGACGAGCTTTTATGTACACTCGGAGTCTGCGAAAGCAAAATCGAGCTTTTTAGTAGACTCGGAGTGTAACAGAAAAAAGGATCATTTAAAATTAAATAAATTAAATAATTTTCTGAAATTAAATTTCAAGGAAGACTTGAACATAAATGCTTAGAATAGAAAATAAAAACTCAACTTAAAGCATAAAACCTCAACTTGAAAAATGAACAGTTTTTAAACCCTTTCTTTGTGAGAATAAAATCTCAATTTTGATCTTAAATTTATTTAAAATTACAACTTGCTCTCTACTTTAAGAAGAATACTGACTGTCCAAACGGTCTCTTATTATAGCCTTTTGATGATGGATTGAACCACGAAAATCAAAGATTCGATCGTTTGCGTTGAACTAAAAAAAAAATTTGATTTGTTCTTTCAAGGACGAAAATTGATTATTTTACAGTGGTTTTATTGGCATAGCAAATTTTAATTTTATTTTTGCGTACCTATAACCTAAAAAGTGGAAATTCATATTCATCATTGCATTCAAATCATAAGTTGTCAAGACAATCGACAGAGGGCGCTGAACAACATCTCGCGAGACCGCTATAGATTTAATTTAGTTTAATGCTCAAAAAGTTTTTATGCTCAAAATTGAGAGTGAATACTTAAATGAAGCTTAACCTTATTTGATTATTAATTCCAAAATTTAATTCTACATCCTGTGATTTTATTACAAACTATGAACTATGTTCTATGAACTATGAACTATGTATTGAAAATTGTATCATTTTATTTAAATTTTATTATTCATAAATTTTTTAAATGTACATAAAGTTAATTAAATAACTATGAATAAATGCAAAAATGCACAATCACGAAGATGAAATTCTCGTTTACTTATGAAATACAAAAAATTTTCAATTAAAATTCGTATTTCTCATTTCATTTGAATTCTAAGTTCGCCGATAAGTACACAGAGAGCGTTGTCTCTGCGATATTTTGTGTGTGTGCGCGTGTCTCAGTTCAGGATGTGAGTGGCATTAAGATTCGCATGTGTTCTTGTCATTTTTGGTAAAAATATTTTTGTGCAATCGACACTGTTGATACGCCCCATTGACAGGACAACAATTTGTTCAACATTTCCTTAGTAGTACAGTAAGTAATTTCTTCTATCAATAAAACATGTTTTGTCAATTTTTTGAACTAAATTCATAGGTTATGTTGATGTTTTGACGTTGATACCAAGAATTGACAAAAACTTTGCAAAAAATTAGCAAAAATTTTACAAGAAATTTGCAAACATTTTGCAAAAAATTTGCAAAATAAGAAACGTTTGACAAAAAAATTATAAATATTTTTGAAATAAAATAAAATTGTAGTTTCTTTTATTTCAGACTGAGCTTTCAATATTGAATATGATGGAGACGAGAGCACAGTTGCGACAGCGTCTTTTGCAGCCTGTCGTCAGGTTGACGAAATTTGACGTTGTTTCTGAGGAGGAACCACGACGAGCCAAAAGGCCCAGACTGGATCAGGAGACAACGTTCGATCAGTACTTGACCTGCAGCCTCGCGAGTCAAGTAAACAAATATTTTTAGCACTTCATTATTATTAATTTTTTAAAAAAGTATGACCCAAATTTTGACGTCCCTGAAATTGGTTATGTTCATAATAAAAAAATGGCCAGTATTTTACACCATACAATCACTAAATTAAATTACCCAACGGAAAATATTATCAGGAATTACCATTTTTCTCGATGGAAAACCCATAGTCAAGGTCAAGAAAAACATTCAACATAAATTTAAATTCATTTTCAAAAATCGATATTTCATCATAATGATCATTTTTGAGCATAAATGATTATTTTTTAGAATAAATGATCCTTTTTTGATCATAAATGATCAAGCCAAAAACTATTAAGAAAGAAAAAATACTTTTCTACAAAAGTTTATTTTAGTTTTAAATTTTTTACCTTATTTTATAGGTCGCGCGCTGTCGTAAAGAGAAAAGGAAATAAGTCAGTTGTTCAAAACGCAACAATCGTCGTATCGTTGAACAAATGGAGTGAACTAAAAAGTAGTGCAAAATAATTGGCAAAATAAATGGAGGTATACGTACAAGTTAAAAATTATATCTATTATTTTATTTTCAGGAGCTGTTGTTGAAAAGGACGAAATAATTTCAAAGCTGACTGATGAACTCTACAGCCTTCGTGATGAATTCATCGGTAAATATCTTTCTGTCTACTACTTTTATAAGTCTTAAGGGCAAAAGGAAAAAAACAAAAAGCAAATGATGTTTTACATTTTTTTAACTATTCTCAACATAAAAATACTTATCTATATTCACGCGTAAGACTTATTCCTTATTGGTTGAATTTGAACAAAATGGAAAATAACATTGTTCGACAGTTTTTTATTAACATTGTGACAAAATCTTATTGATTTTCTATATTTTTTTTCAGACCGCCTTGCTGTAAAGGACGAAGAAATTTCAGAATTGACGATTAAATGCAATGAATTCATTGGTAATCTTAATAATTCGAGATTAGAGTTAATTTCTCACTAACCAAAATTTGAGCATTAAAGCTCAATTTCGATCATAAATGACTAACAAAAATGCAAAAATGCCTTCATCACAAGTTTGCTTGTGATGAAACATACTTTTCATATTGTTTTAATTGTGCGTTTTGTTTTAAATTTTTTATCTAATTTTTAGCAATTATGAATGACAAGGACGAAGAGATTGAAATGCTCACTGAACTGAACGAGAATGTGAACATTGAAATTAAGAACTACGAAGGTAAATTTACAATTTAGGAAATATATTTTTTTTGCAATGTTGTATCAAATTTGTTATTGCGTCTGTTGTCTTGTAGAGAGGACTACGGCTTTACAGCAATCAACTGAATTGTTGAGTAATCTCCAAGCTTGCAACAGAATCTTACTGGAGGGTGCCAGTAAATGTGCAACCTCCAACCCTGAGGTACAATAAGATTATCACAATTTCGGTTATTACTGAAAGCCATAGATTTATTAATTTTATCATTTTGCAGGGCAAAGTAGGACAAAATGTCACTGACGATGATTCCTCGAACAGTGATTTCACTGAACAGGAATCTGATTCGAAGATAAGATTTTGACCGGACTGACCAGACGGTACTATTTTTTCTCATAAATTATAGTCACGTGACCCATTACACTCGCATACCCAGCGATTTTACTGGTTATGCTCACACCCATGTTTATTCGTGCTGTTACAGAACTGAAGTGCTAACGTTCTGATACCAAATTATTTCAAAATCATGTTGCTTTTTCAGGATATTGGACATGGAGTTTGGGTCCATAATCGCGTGATCCAAGAATTGGACCGAATTAAACAAAATAAAAAAGTCAACAAATATGATCAAGCACGCAAAAAACTCAAGCTTTTGTACACGCATGTTTTTTCTGACGAAGAATTTGCCACCTCTTCTCGAACTGGAAAACCAGGAAATACTGGAACGTGTGCAAAGAAGAAATTGAACAAGAAAAAAGTTGAGGTGGTGCAGCGTAAGTTTGCGTTTTTTAACTTAATCCTTTGTCATTGATGACAGAGGGCGCAACAAGCGCCCGCAACCTGAACCAGGGAAAGCCAGTAGAAACCGCTGTTACTGTTTTTATCTCACTCTAAACTGAAGACGCCAGATGTTTCAATCGTTTCTATTGGTTCACACACAACACATGTTTTTACAGCGATTTTTGCCGGTTGAAAGTTCATCGACAACAAAGTATTATAAAAGTATGATATTTTTTGAACAAAATTTTAACATCGTACTTTCATTTTCAGGGTACGTATTCGAGCAATCAGACGAGGACGTTAAAAAGCATATCGAAGGCTACGTCAAAGCTGTACTCAAAGCTAAGTGCAGCAACGCTGCAGCTAAGAAACGTTGACTTTTTTTTTGTATCTATCGTTTTCTGTATTATTTCGTGGCTATTAATGCCTTTGTTTTTTAATTTATTTCTTTTTATAATTGTCGTTATAAGCATCATTAAAAGATTTATACAATACCATTAGTTTGATTAACATTTGACAAAAAATATTCCCATGCTTTATTTACGATTGTCATAACTAAAAATGATTTCATTCTTAACATTTTTTCCTATCAAAGATGCTGCTATTAAAGCTGGATTATCATACGAATAGATCACATTGAAATTTGAAATCATAAAATTTGACCTAAATGATCTAACTGCGGCCTGAGATACTATACTTTGTAATAAATATTAAACTCTGTAAAATAACTATTAATTTAGGGCATAAAATCTCAATTTCGAACAAAAATCTTGAATTTTAGAATGAAAACTTAGTTGCACTAGTTTGTTTTCTCGTCTTATTTTTTTATGATAAAAAAATTATTGAAATCTCGCCCAGGTGTACTAAAATCTTCGATACCCATGTTAATATTTAATATCAAAAACTCTCTTTGAAAATTCTTTCGAGCATGAATTTTCAACATTGAGCATGAATACCAAATTTGAGAATGAAAAAACTTAGTTTATTTGAGTTGAAATCTTGCCACGTGTACTAAAATCTTGGAGCGTTCTAACCTCCACAAGCTTCATTAAAAGATTTTTACAATACCATTAGTTTGATTAACATTTGACAAAAAATATTCCCATGCTTTATTTCGATTGTCATAACTAAAAATGATTTCATTTCTTAAAAATTTTTTCTATCAAAGATGCTGCTATTAAAGCTGGATTATCATACGAATAGATCACATTGAAATTTGAAATCATAAAATTTGACCTATATCGATCTAACTGCGGCCTGAGATAATATATACTTTGTAATAAATATGAAAACTCTGTAAAATAACTATTACTTTAGGCATAAAATTCAATTCGAACTAAAATCTTGAATTTTAGAATGAAACTTAGTTGCACTAGTTTGTTTTCTCGTCTTATTTTTTTATGATAAAAAATTATTGAAATTCTCGCCCAGGTGTACTAAAATCTTGATCACCCTGTTAATATTTAATATCAAAAACTCTCTTTGAAAATTCTTTCGAGCATGATTTTCAACATTGAGCATGAATACCAAATTTGAGAATGAAAACTTAGTTTTATTTGAGTTGAAATCTTGCCCACGTGTACTAAAATCTTGTGAGGCGTTCTAACCTCCACAGCATCATTAAAAGATTTATACAATACCATTAGTTTGATTAAACATTGACAAAAAATATTCCCATGCTTTATTTAGATTGTCATAAACTAAAAATGATTTCATTCTTAACATTTTTTTCCTATCAAAGATGCTGCTATTAAAGCTGGTTATCATACGAATAGATCACATTGAAATTTGAAATCTAAATTTGACCTAAAATGATCTAACTGCGGCCTGAGATACTTACTTGTAATAAATATTAAACTCTGTAAAATAACTATTAATTTAGGGCATAAAATCTCAATTTCGAACAAAAATCTTGAATTTTAGAATGAAAATTAGTTGCACTAGTTTGTTTTTCGTCTTATTTTTTTATGTTAAAAATTTATTGAAATCTCGCCTGGTGTTACTAAAAATCTTCGATACCATGTTAATATTTAATATCAAAAACTCTCTTTTTGAAAATTCTTTCGAGCATGAATTTTCAAACTTGAGCATGAATACCAAATTGAGAATGAAAACTTAGTTTATTTGAGTTGAAATCTTGCCCACGTGTACTAAATCTTGGAGGCGTTCTAACCTCCACAGCATCATTAAAAGATTTATACAATACCATTAGTTTGATTAACATTTGACAAAAAATATTCCCATGCTTTATTTACGATTGTCATAACTAAAAATGATTTCATTCTTAACATTTTTTCTATCAAAGATGCTGCTATTAATGCTGGATTATCATACGAATAGATCACATTGAAATTTGAAATCATAAAATTTGACCTAATGATCTAACTGCGGCTGAGATTACTATACTTTGTAATAAATATTAAACTCTGTAAAATAACTATTAATTTAGGGCATAAAATCTCAAATTTCGAACAAAAATCTTGAATTTTAGAATGAAAAACTTAGTTGCCACTAGTTTGTTTTCTCGTTTATTTTTTTATGATAAAAAATTATAGAAAAAATCTCGCCCAGGTGTACTAAAATCTTCGATACCCATGTTAATATTTAATATCAAAAAACTCTCTTTGAAAATTCTTTCGAGCATGAATTTTCAACATTGAGCATGAATACCAAATTTGAGAATGAAAACTTAGTTTATTTGAGTTGAAATCTTGCCCACGTGTACTAAAATCTTGGAGGCGTTCTAACCTCCACAGCATCATTAAAAGATTTATACAATACCATTAGTTTGATTAACATTTGACAAAAAATATTCCCATGCTTTATTTACGATTGTCATAACTAAAAATGATTTCATTCTTAACATTTTTTCCTATCAAAGATGCTGCTATTAAAGCTGGATTATCATACGAATAGATCACATTGAAATTTGAAATCATAAAATTTGACCTAAATGATCTAACTGCGGCCTGAGATACTATACTTTGAATAAATATTAAACTCTGTAAAATAACTATTAATTTAGGGCATAAAATCTCAATTTCGAACAAAAATCTTGAATTTTAGAATGAAAACTTAGTTGCACTAGTTTGTTTTCTCGTCTTATTTTTTTATGATAAAAAATTATTGAAATCTCGCCCAGGTGTACTAAAATCTTCGATACCCATGTTAATATTTAATATCAAAAACTCTCTTTGAAAATTCTTTCGAGCATGAATTTTCAACATTGGCATGAATACCAAATTTGAGAATGAAAACTTAGTTTATTTGAGTTGAAATCTTGCCCACGTGTACTAAAATCTTGGAGGCGTTCTAACCTCCACAGCATCATTAAAAGATTTATACAATACCATTATTTGATTAACATTTGACAAAAAATATTCCCATGCTTTATTTACGATTGTCATAACTAAAAATGATTTCATTCTTTAACATTTTTTCCTATCAAAGATGCTGCTATTAAAGCTGGATTAACATACGAATAGATCACATTGAAATTTGAAATCAAAAATTTGACCTAAATGATCTAACTGCGGCCTGAGATACTATACTTTGTAATAAATATTAAACTCTGTAAAATAACTATTAATTTAGGGCATAAAATCTCAATTTCGACAAAAATCTTGAATTTTAGAATGAAAACTTAGTTGCACTAGTTTGTTTTCTCGTCTTTATTTTTTATGATAAAAAATTATTGAAATCTCGCCCAGGTGTACTAAAATCTTCGATACCCATGTTAATATTTAATATCAAAAACTCTCTTTGAAAATTCTTTCGAGCATGAATTTTCAACATTGAGCATGAATACCAAATTTGAGAATAGAAAAACTCAGTTCGATTAACATTTGACAAAAAACATTTCCATGCTCTGTTTAAAATTTCAATGATTATAAAGCTTATTTAAAGCTGATTTTTGGCAATAATGGGTCTGGTTTAGTAAATCTTCTGTTGATACGAATTAATATGTGACATAAGCGAACTTTTTTCATTGAAAATCAATTTTATATTTTCTTCATTCTTACATATAATAAATGTTGTAACCTATACCTTATCGCAAATTAAATTAATTTTCTTACTTTTTCGTAATTTATTTTATACTTATTCGTCTAATTTATATGTTAAAAATTAATACCGAATTGTACTACATAATCTCGACTTTAAACATTAATTCCTAATTCGAACTTAACTTATATCTAAACTTTACATTCTAATGTTTACATTTTCTCAACTTTGAGCATTAATTCCTAATTCGAGCTTAACTTATATCTAAACTTTACATTCTAATGTTTACATTTTCTCAACTTTGAGCATTAATTCCTAATTTAATCTTAACTTAAATCTAAACTTTACGTTCTAATGTTTGCATTTCGTGCAGAACCAACTCTCTTTCACTTTCTCCGCCTTCTCGAACCCTTCGCACTCATAGTGATAACGAACCAGGCAACCTTCGCATTTTATATACACTTGTTCATTTTTTTGCCACAAGTACCACACGAAAACTTTTTGCCTCTTCTCTTCGCAGCTGCTGCTTGTACAAGACAATCGACCATAACATCATCATCGCAGTGTTCGGAAATAATGTTAAATTGGACACATTCGTCAGCTACCGAATCTCGTAGATCTTTGAAATCAACTTCCTGCAGATTTAATTTCTGACCCTTCAAGATTTGTGTGGCCCTTCTCTTACCTACAAGCCACTCTAAAATCAACTTCCGCTGCTGGTTAACAGTCAAAAGTTGGAACGGCTTGCATTTCGATTTTGGACCACCAGTTGCAGACTTTACATTTCCTGTGTCAACTTTTGTCTTTTTCGAAGCAGTCGCCGTCTCAGGAGTCTTGCATTTCCGTTTTCTTTGCTCTGTTAAGGATATAAAAATCAAATTAATAAACTTTTTATAAAATATAAATATGCATCATAAAGTCAAATATTACCTTGATTGCAATCATCATTTATTTTCTTGTTTGGGGTAGTTGCAGCCGTTTGAGAGGTTCTTTTTTGTTTCGTTTTTCTCTTTTTCGGTCGACCAGGCTTTTTCGCAGTACTTTCTCGAATCGTTACTGGAAAAATTGAATTGGTTTTTGAATTATTTCTTTTATTTAAGTAATGAATCGTCAAATTATTGTATGGTAACCAATTTTAATTTACCTTTGGGAATAGATGCTTCGATATCTTCAGTGGTAGTATCGAACGTATCAGTATCGTACCGCTCACTTTCACTTTGCATGACAATCATGTTAGGGCCCTGCCAGACTATAAAAAGGTGATTTTAGATAAGAAAAAAAGGTAAAACTTCATTGAAGCTACGTTAAGTCTTCTGACATTCACGTTAAAAAACTAATAATCACCTGCTGAAGAATGAGCAAAATTATAAGAATCTGATAAATTCAGTGATTCTTCATGAGATGTCAAATTAGACTCAGCAGCAACATCATCCTGCGGCGGCTCAATGCTGTACGATGATTCATCTCTTCTCGGTACCGCCTTGATTGTAACTGACTGATTGTCAGCCCAAATTGACATCAACTCCCGGATGTTCTCTATCTTTTCTTCCTGCGAGGGATGCTCTTCAGTTGCAAGACATGCTTTCAAATCCTGGATCACATGGGATAAGTCATCTGATGCTAAAAAGTATAAAAAATTTAGAATTCTCAAGTCTCAAGTTCAGCATAAATTTTCAAAGTTCAGCATAAAATCTCAATTTTGACTATGAATTCTTATAATTAAGAATTTTTATTACTGTTCAAGCTACGTTGGGTGTTAGTATATTCATACGTAATTTATAATTTATCATCCGTTCAAATCAGCAGACTAAATATTCTTACCATTATCATCAAGTGGATTTACGGTTGGCGGTTGAAAATTTGTAGATTTCGAGTGATCATGCTTCAAACACATGGACACAATGGTGTAATATTGTTTGTTCGTTGCTCGAAAAACAATGTGGAATTTGCACCCACATTTTTTGGACCTGCATGAGAACAAAACAAAATTTTTAGTATCGATAATAATATAAATGTAAACTTAGAAATTCAAAGCTAATAATTTACTGTCTTGTTCGTTTTCCTTCTCCTCTGGATTTGAAAGTGCCTTCTAATTCACAGACATATTTAATTTCGAAGATTTCTTGGAGGTTAGGATTGAATGGACCAACAAATATCTTCACTGCTTTGAAGGTCTTTGTACTTCGCTTACGGAGTTTACAGTTTGACGCCTTCTCGTATTCTTCCACTATCTTCTCAACCTCAGCTTTCGAATAGAATACCTTGTCAGGTTGAAACATTTCCTCAGCCATCGCCATTAAGAAACACATTAAATGAAACAAAAATGTCTATTTCGAAAGAGACAATGAAATATATACATACCTTGAAAATCGTTTTTTCAAGGTTTACCACTTTATTCACTTTTTAAGGATTCCTTCGTCACTGTTCAGATCGAATGCTTATACGAAAATTCAATGATGCGACTCTTATAATTGAGCACGTGGGCAATTTTGGCCTGTCCAAAATAAGTGCTTCCAACACTCGATCACTAAAATCTCGAATTTAAAAGAGTTCTGGAACACCGTTTACTTTGTGTCTCTTTTCAACTCGATCATTAATGACCGAAAAAGGTCATTTATACCTGATGCACTCGTAGTTTCCAGGAAACAACCACAATCCCCACCCTCATCCTACGCCTGTGTTCGCCATAAACTACACATTTGAATGTTTTGGAACACATTCAGAACACATTCATGTTTTTGAGTTTGTTTACGAATTGTTGTAAGTGTTTTGTTATTTTATCCTCTATCACTGAGTAACTGATAGAATATCAAGTAATGATATCTTAAAAGACAATGTAAGTAAATAACATGTGAAACATCAACTTTATTGTTTTGATTATATCAATTTTTTGTTTTTATTTACAAGTTTCAAGTATTCTTAATTAATGTGCATGAACGCGCTTTAAAAATTGAACAAAAACAAAGTTTTTAAGTACAACATCTAATAATGGTGATAATTTGAAAAACTGAAATTCTTTAATTCTCTTCCAGTACAATTATGGTTCCCTTCACATTGCATCAGCTATTTGACGATTATGAAGAACTCCAGAGACTTCTACAAGAGCACTATGGCGAATCTTACACGCTCTTTTCTACAAGATCTTCACAGCTAATAGATTATAATGAGAACCCGGATGTAAACCCTAGATTGAAATATTTGTTCATAGACTTGAGGTGCAAGTTCTGTGAAGCATACCGTGAGACTCAAAGTTCAAAGGAGTCGAGGTAAATAATTTAATTTTTATTTATAATTATGTTTCAATCAATAAAATCCTTTATTTATTTAAGTTATAAAATTTAAAATGAAAATATCTTTTATTTTTCAAGTACGCACAAAAAAGGTTGCGAAGCAAGGATGTACTTTGGTCTTTCCAAGTGCAAGACTGCACTGGAATTGAAAATACTGAATTTGGTCCACACATTTCACGAAGTAAATAAGGTACGCGTATTATTAGTATTTTCGATCAATTTCACATTTTATTTTTTAACGCTTTTATATACAAAGACATAATAACATTTCAAAAAATGTTTAGGAGACGTATTCTTCTTTACCTGAAGTGAGAAGACTTTCATCAGGAAGTCAGGAGTATGTAAAAAAATTACACAAAATGGGAGTAGATGCACGATCGATATGTAAGGAAATCAGAAATGATCGTGGTAAGCAAATTGAGCCAAAGGACGTGTACAACATACTTCAAAAGGCGAAAAATCCAAACCGTCACGACTTGGATGAGGCCAGAAAATTTTTACAAAAGCAAGGTACAAAAACTAGTTCATAAGCTCATTTTGAGCATACATGCTTAACAAATTAATTTTGAAGCACAAATTTAACCATATACTTGAAACTAATTCTCAAGTGTGCTATTAATACTCAATTCAAGCATTAGTTCTCACTCAAGCATGAATAAAAGCTAGTTTGAAAACTCATTAAGAGCATTTATACTCAACTTATAAATTCCGATATTCAAATTAGATCAAATCCTGAAGTTAATTCTCAAGTACAGTATTGATACTTAATTTGAGCATTAATAATAAGGTATGAGCATAAATGATGACAAAAAAATTATTTTTCAGGTTACGACGTAAAAATTCTTCACAGCAACAATGAACTGGTAGGGTTGTACTTTTCATCGCCAGTGATGAGAGCAATGGTCGATCTATGGAAAGAAATCATCTTCATAGATGCAACGTACAAGCTTTTGTTGAATCGTCTGATCTTGATTATATTGTCGGTTCAAGATTCGTATGGTTGTACTAAAATCGGCGCTGCAGTTTTAGTCGTGAATGAATTAACTCCTACGCTGACTTGGATTATGAGATGTTTCAAGGAAGAACACAATGATATCACAATTGAAACCAATTGCTTCATGAGTGATAAAGCACCGAGTGTACGCAAAGCCATCAAAGACACTTTTCCCGGAATGCCAGTTTTGATATGCCGGTTCCATGCCAAGCAAGCCATGGATCGCGAAGTGACCACTGCCAAAATGTTGATAAGCAATGAGGACAGAGAAAACGCAAAAAACCTGATGTTTTCGATGGTTGACTCCTATTCTGAGGACGAATACACTGAGCATTTCATTGAGTTTTGTACTTCTGCTCCCAAAGCCGTCCGTGAATATTTTCTGAAGAACTGGCACCCGGTGAAGGAAGAGTGGGCAAGGTATGCGATGTCCAGTAAGGGAAACTTGAATAATACAACGAACAATCCTACCGAGAGCACAAACGGAAAAATTAAACTGTTCTGTTCTAAACTTTCATCGCTAGTGGAATTCCTTGGTAAGTTGAATATTAGTTCTACGCTAATAAAAATAATGATTAATGGAAATGGAAATTTCATTTTTGACCATTTTTATTTTCAGAGAAGTTCGTTGACTATCTGGAACATCAAAGGCGAAAGTTCGAATTATGACGATATCTTTGGACAAAAAGGTACCATCTCGACCATGTGCTGATGTCGACGAAGAGTCCTACCGCGAAGCTTGACAAGTAGAAGTTTCAAACAAGTGTCACATGAAATGAGCCGAATAACGAAATTTTACAACGCTGAAATTGATCACCGCAAACAAGTAGGCACGTTTTCACTCGGAATACGTCTCTTACTCCTGTACCACAAGTGAATGCAAATGTGGGATCAGAAAAGGTTGGGCACTACCTTGTCGACACATCTTTGCTTTGAGAAGTAAGTTAGGTTTAAACATTGTTTGATATCAATTTATGCGACGAACGATGGACAAAAGCTTACTGCCGAAAAGCTTATATTGTTCTCAAGTCTGCTGCTCAAGCGTCAAACTCTCCGCGACTTCAAATCATGAGTCTAAAAAAAGACAAGTCGTCATCGAAACAAGATGAGACTTCTTTGGTGTTAAACTCTTTGATTGAAGATGCAGCGACGTTCACAAGATTGAAGTTTGAGAAAAAGCGCCAGGTTTTTGTCAGCTTGGAAAAGCTTTGGGACGATCAGTTCGAGATTGAAGTGAACGATAAACGATCAAAATCAACTTTGGTCTTTCAAGAGTACACGTTTGAGCAAAGACGAAGACTTATGCTCGAATTGAAAGAGCAAATAATGAGCAAAAAAAGTTTCAATGATGCAAAATTGCAACTGTTGAAAGAAATCAACGTCCACTGGCGTGATGGGTCTGATGTTACGTTGATAAAAGCAGTTCACTGTCAAGCGGAAAAAAAAGCTGTTCAATGCAGGGAGAAAGTTGAAGCTCCTACTCCGATAAAAATTACTGGAAAACCTAGAGGAATTAAAAGGACATATGTTTAAGTTAGCAAGTTAAGTTAGTGATTTAATATCGAATTTAAAATTGTAAATAATGTTATAATTACGAAACTGAACCCACCAAATTGTTGTAGACGTAAATAGCATTTAGGAGCATATAATTAATAAAGAATGAAAAAATACTTTTGCACCATTTTTAAGCATTGCACCATTTTCCAAACCATTTTTGAACATTTAATAGTTTGAGATTTCCATAGTTTAAAAAAATCACAGGATATAATCAATTTTGGATAATTATCAAATAAGGTATCTATACTTCATTCAGTATTCATTCTCAATTAAAACTCAAATAAGTCTAAATAATCGAATGAGATATTTATACTTCACTTTGAGTATTCACTCTCAATTTTAAGCATTAAACCTTTTTAAGCGTTGAACTAAATTAAATCTATAGCGGTCTCGCGAGATATTGCTCAGCGCCCTCTGTCGATTGTCTCGATAACTTATGATTTGAATGCAATGATGAATATGAATTTCCACTTTTTTTAGTTCAACGCAAACGATCGAATCTTTGATTTTCGTGGTTCAATCATCAAAAGGCTATAATAAAGAGACCGTTTGGACAGTCAGTATTCTTCTTAAAGTAGAGAGCAAGTTGTAATTTTAAATAAATTTAAGATCAAAATTGAGATTTTATTCTCACAAAGAAAGGGTTTTAAAAACTGTTTATTTTTCAAGTTGAGGTTTTATGCTTTAAGTTGAGTTTTTATTTTCTATTCTAGCATTTATGTTCAAGTCTTCCTTGAAATTCAATTTTATTCTATTTTGTGTTACACTTTGAATCTACCAAAATGCTACCAAAAAGCCCAAAAGCTATAATCAAATTTTGGAATTAATAATCAAATAAGGTATTTAGCTTTATTTAAGTATTCACTCTCAATTTTGAGCATTAAATTAAATTAAATCTATAGCGGTCTCGCGAGATGTTGTTCAGCGCCCTCTGTCGATTGTCTTGACAACTTATGATTTGAATGCAATGATGAATATGAATTTCCACTTTTTAGGTTATAGGTACGCAAAAATAAAATTAAAATTTGCTATGCCAATAAAACCACTGTAAAATAATCAATTTTCGTCCTTGAAAGAACAAATCAAATTTTTTTTTAGTTCAACGCAAACGATCGAATCTTTGATTTTCGTGGTTCAATCCATCATCAAAAGGCTATAATAAGAGACCGTTTGGACAGTCAGTATTCTTCTTAAAGTAGAGAGCAAGTTGTAATTTTAAATAAATTTAAGATCAAAATTGAGATTTTATTCTCACAAAGAAAGGGTTTAAAAACTGTTCATTTTTCAAGTTGAGGTTTTTATGCTTTAAGTTGAGTTTTTATTTTCTATTCTAAGCATTTATGTTCAAGTCTTCCTTGAAATTTAATTTCAGAAAATTATTTAATTTATTTAATTTTAAATGATCCTTTTTTCTGTTACACTCCGAGTCTACTAAAAAGCTCGATTTTGCTTTCGCAGACTCCGAGTGTACATAAAAGCTCGTCTCTTAGGTATACACATTGTCGACTCGTATACGTATACTCATCCGTTGACTCTAACGTACCACTCTAACGTACCACTCCGTGCACTGCACTCCGTTGACTCTTACGTACCACTCCTCACGACTCTAACGTAAACTCTCGTCATACTCTTTGTGCATTTAGACACTTCCATTTATGATGTTATATTACTATTTCTGCGATCTAGTCTTGTCACATGCATTCTGTTCGTTTATTTATATTGATATTATTTCTCTGACGTTTGTACAACATCATTACATTACATGTACACGGTTGATTGTAAATCGAAGCAATAATTAAAATCTGTTATTCGACAAAAAAAACTGTTATGATTCTTCATCTCCTCCAAGAATTACTGAGAGAGGCATTGGGCGACAATGCCTTTAAAAAATGTACAATTAACATTTATTCTTTATTTCTGAATTATTAATTACAATTGCATTCAGAACAAATGGAACTTTTTTCATTTACAAATACACTCATTAAATTCTAATTTAACGAATGAACAAAGTCGAAACAATTGTAACAAAGTGACGAATTTTTCGAACAAATGAATTGAGCATCTCGCGCAGGCTGGCCCCTCAATTTACGGGATATAGAACAACGGAAATGGAATTCAATTCGAGGAGGTTGATCGTAAATACAGTGCCAACAATGTAGCGTAGCCGTTGCTTCATGAGTTCCTTTTTCTCAAAATGGCGGCTATTTATCGTTGAATATTTTTCCGAAATGTCGGTTATCGTTCTTTACGTGGTTGCATTTTAAAACGAATGAACAAAATAAAAGACCGCTATGCTACATCGTAGACAGTGTATTTCAGATTAACTAACTTGGATTTAAATCCACATTAGTTGAATCAATACAGTTTGTTATAATTTTTACTACTTTGTTCAAATTGTTAAATTGAAGTTTAACGATTGTACTTATGAATTAAAAAATTTTCATTTGTTTGGAAAAAGTATCGTTTACAATATTGAACTTGCAATTCGACATAAAAGCTAGTGCATTCAAAGAGTATCTATACGCATAGAATTACAGATAAAACCTCAAGATGGTTGAGCCGTTGTCTGCGCGCCATTTTGCCACCATGTACGTTGTTATCTTTGACAAAGACAAATTGCTGAACAATCAATTGTCAAACGACTAGTGGTAATTAGATTCGCGATAGATTGCACTGACACAATATAGTCGCAAATTGTGAAAAAAATTTCAATTACAAGCCTAGATTCAAAAGTGACAATTCGCCATAAAGATGAAGGTAGCTGTGCCTCTGTTCATCAGCACGCCATTCTACCACAATGTACCACGTTGTTATCCTTTACAAAGACGAATTGCTCATCAATCGAATGTCAAAGTACTAGTGGTAATGAGATGCGTAATACATTTTACTAACACAATATGTTCGCAAATTGTACAAAACAATTGAATCACAAGCCTTGAATTACAAATAACACGTCGTTGTGCGCGACAAGCGGATCAACACAGTTTTTTCCACGATGTACCACGTTGTTATCTTTTACAAAGACAAATTGGTCAACAATCGGATGTTAAAGTACTAGTTAGAATTCGTTCGCGATACATTGCACTAACACAATATCTTCGCAAATTGTAAAAAACAATTACATTACAAGCCTAGAAGTACAAATAATAGTTCGTTGCCCGACAAGCGGATCGAGACAGTCTTTGCCACAATGTTTGACGTTGTTACCTTTTACAAAGACAAATTGGTCAACAATTTAATGACAAAGTACTAGTGGTTATTAGATCTGCGATACATTGCACTAACACAATATGTTCGCAAATTGTAAAAAACAATTGAATTACAAGCCTAGAATTACAAATGAAAGTTCGTTGCGCGACAAGCGGATCGAGACAGTCTTTGCTACGATGTACCACGTTGTTATCTTTTACAAAGACAAATTGTTCAACAATGGAATGTTAAAGTACTATTTCTAATTGGATTCGCGATATATTGCACTAACACAAAATGTTTGCAAATTGAGAGAAAACAATTGAATTACAAGCTTTGAATAACAAAGAACACGTCGTTGCGCGCGACAAGCGGATCAAGACAGTCTTTGCCACAATGTACCACGTTCTTATCTTTTACAGAGACAAATTGGTCAGTAATCGGATTTTAAAGTACTAGCTACAATTAGGTTCGCGATACATTGCACTAACACAATGTGTTTGCAAATTGAGAAAAAACAATTACATTACAAGCCTAGAATTACAAATAAAAGTTCGTTGCGCGACAAGGGGATCAAGATAGTTTTTGCCACGATGTACGACGTTCCTTTTTCTGACAAAGACAAATTGGTCAACAATTTAATGACAAAGTACTAGTTACAATTGGGTTCGCGATACATTTAACTAACACAATATGTTTGCAAATTGTAAAAAACAATTACATTACAAGCCTAGACTTAGAAAAAAAAGTTCGTAAATCAACAAATTTTTTGCCACGATGTACGACGTTCTTATTTTTGAAAAGACAAATTGATCAACAATCGAATGTTAAAGTACCATTTATAATTAGATTCGCGATACATTGCACAAACACAATATGTTTGCAAATTGTAAAAAACAATTAAATTACAAGCCTTGAATTAAAAAATAAAAGTTTGTTGCCCGACAAGCGCATCAACACATTTTTTGCCACGATGTACCACGTTTTTATCTTTTACAAAGACAAATTGTTCATCAATCGAATGTCAAAGTACTAGTTACAATTGGGTTCGCGATACATTGCACTAACACAACATGTTCGCAAATTGTAAAAAACAATTGAATTACAAGCCTAGAATTACAAATAAAAGTTCGTAAATCAACACATTTTTTGCCACGATGTACGACGTCCTTATTTTTGACAAAGACAAATTGGTCAACAATCAAATGTTGAAGTACCATTTATAATTGGATTCGCGATACATTGCACAAACACAATATGTTCGCAAATTGTGAAAACCAATTGAATTACAAGCCTAGAATTACTAATAAAAGTTCGTTGCGCGACAAGCGAATCAATACATTTTTTGCCACGATGTACCACGTTTTTATTTTTTACAAAGACAAATTGCTCATTGATCGAATGTTAAAGTACTAGTTAGAATTAGGTTCAGGATACCTTGCACTAACACAATATCTTCGCAAATGGTAAAAAACAATTGAATTACAAGCCTACAATTATAAATAAAAGTTCGTTGCGCGCGACAAGCGGATCGAGACAGTCTTTGCCACGATGTACTACGTCGTTATCTTTTACAAAGACAAATTAATCAACAATCTAATGACAAAGTACTAGTAGTTATTAGAACTGCGATACATTGCACTATCACAATATGTTCGCAAATTGTCAAAAACAATTACATTACAAGCCTAAAATTAGAAATAAAAGTTCGTTACGCGCGACCAGCGGATCGAGACAGTCTTTGCCACGATGTACTACGTTGTTACCTTTTTTACAAAGACAAATTGGTCAGTATTCTAATGATAAAGTACTAGTGGTTATTAGATCCGCGATAAATTGCACTAACACAATATGTTCGCAAATTGGAAAAAACAATTGAATTACAAGCCTAGAATTACAAATAAAAGTACGTTTCGTGACAAGCGGATCAAGATGGTTGTGTCGCTGTCCGGCGCGCCATTCTGTCGCAATGTACCATGTTGTTACCCTTTACAAAGACAAATTGCTCAAGAATCAAATGTCAATCTACTAGTTATAATTAGGTTCGCGATAGACTGCACTAACACAATATAGTTGCTAAATGTGAAAAAAATAGTTAGTACCACGAAAAATGAAAATGAAGAAATGTATTGGCGAAAAGTTTCACTTCTTTTCCTGTAAAAATGAATCAAAACTAAAATTTGGTATACTTAATGTGTAAAAGCAAACGTGATACAAACTGGAATCTCAATTTTATTTCATAAATTGTAATATAAAATTCTGACTCCACCACGTCCGTTTTTACAAATTAACAGCACACGGAATCTCAATTTAAAAATATTCAACATTTGATCATTCAGAATATTCAAAACATTCGATCGTTTTGTCACATGCATTTCCCTGATATACACTAACATAAGCTATATGATTACCAATATACCTAAAAATGAAACAACACATTCTTTCCAACAAAACTTAATTCTAATTCATTACAATAATTCACAACCACATTGAACCACGCTATACCGTTGTTGAAGTTTTACAAATATATACAACGTGCTCACAACGTGATCACAGGCATCACAGCTCAACGTGCATTATAACCGAAAAATCAAAAACAAATAAATTCCAATTATTAATAGTAAAGAATAATTATGAATACAAAATGGAATGTCTTGATATAAACATTGTCATTATTATCACGAATTAACTATTCATATATTAAGAATTATATTACTTTTCTAATGTATAAAATTTCGTTAATATGACTTGTAATTAAATTTTACTTCTTGCCAAAGATGTTTGAATTGATTCGAAAGATAGAAAAATGTAATATGAAATGATAGTACAAGTTCCACCATTTCCTCAACCAATTTCATGAAATTTGAACAACCATGTGCATCATAAAGACGAGGGATAGTTACTTTGTTGAAAAGTGTAATTTCACTTCTTGAAGTGTAAAATGAAAATGCACTTATCAATAAGTGTTATCCGACGTATTGAAAAGTGAAAAACTGTTTCACTTTTTGGAAAAGTGACATTTCGACTTATTCGATTGCTGATAGTAGTTTTACCAGTTCTGACGGGTTCAATACGAGGTTTAACGAAATGCTGTTTCAATTCAACTTACATAGCTTCGTTAATACAATTTCGTTTTGGCGGTGGAGGAATCGCAATGGTTCAATGAGGTTCTGGTTGTGGTTCAGAATCAAAGTCTTAAGGAGTAAAGAAAGTATTCAGTTTCTTCCCGGTAGACCTGATTCAATGTATCAAACGTGTCAGTTATTGATGGTGTTTGGAGAGGTCTTGAATGACTTCAAGAAATTGACTTTATTATGACTTTATTACCTCCCATGGGGTAAACTTATTGTGAGAATTTAAACAAAAGTTGTATGCTATGGTGTGAGTTTCTAGAACATTTATGCAGTGTATAAATAAAGTTCCAAAGGACAATTTTTCGAGTTTTAAAAAAGGTTTCAAAGGTTTCAATGCTTGTGCAACCAACATTAGACTCTTTTTTCTGCAAAAATAATTTGTAGTTCTCCTTCTTCATTCCACTTTTTCATGAAAATGGTGTTGTTTTAAATACTGGTAATTTCCACTTTCACATAGCAATTTTCAGTACTTTCCACTATTACAAAGTGGTAATTTACACTTTTACTTGGCAATTTCCAGTACTTTCCACAACACCGTAAAAAAAGAAGTAGAAATTTCAAGCAAAATTTCTCTAACTCAGTTGCGACTACATTTGGTCAAATTTTGGAGTCTAAGTTCAAAATCCAACTTAATCCAATGAAGGTTATACAGAAATTTAGGTTTTGATACCCATTTCACTAATCCTTTTGCTTCCGAATGTTTGTAATATATATGACCGTCTATATGCAGGACCTGCCCTCGCCCGCTTGGGATTATTTCACATATGTGACACATATTTACGTTTAATTTAGACCCGAAATGATGACGAACTTTAAATTTAGTTAGTTGACATTTACATGTTTATTAAAGGTTAAGTTGTCAATTGATTTAGAATAGATTTGAATTTCAAAATTAGGGGACTTAATAATCGGGGCACTAAAAACTGGGGGACTAATGGCAGGGGACTAATGTCCTCCTACCATTTATTTTATTTAAAAGAGTATGAATTTAAAATAAGATAAAATAAAATAAATGAATAACTCAAAAGAAGAAATCCCAGTTGTGTCGCTAAACACGAAAATATTTTGTCCACCCGATCGCAGTATTGCGGCGCTGCCTTGAGACCAATGCGGTTCAAATGAGGGGCGACGTTGGTTAATTGTTATTGTTTATGAGATCTTTGTTATTATTACGAATAAATATGAACATAAATCAATGTCAATTGTAAATATATTTTCATACGAAAAGCAACAAGTTCTTTGTTATTTTTTTTTCAACAATGTTTTACCGATTCTATTCGAAATTGTTTTTTTTTTTACCGATCAACAACAAACATTCAATGATTCGTTGCATTTCTTTTTACCTCCGTCATTTTACACCGCGCTGTTTTCTATAAAGTTTCTGTCATGTGTTTGTGTCACTTCTTTGACTACGTAGTTTGAATTTTGGCGGTTGAATGTAACTGCGCCGTTGCCACGAACGGCGCTACTTGTGTCGCTGCTCTCACTTGTCGGCCGGCGTCATCTTAGATAACAAAACCAACTACAACAACAGCAGCAACAGCAGCAAGTCAACCCAAACAATAGGAATCGCGCGCGCATTTCACGCTCTTATCGTGCGTGCGCGTGCGCTATCACGTTGATTCTATTATAAATCGAAAGTAAACATCACGCTGAACTTTGTGTCACAGGTATTATTCAATGGAAAGTAAAAAAATATCATATTTTTGTATGTAATTAATTTTTCGTTAACACCATTCGTGAAATTTGAACATTCACAATGTTAAAATTTGATCTATTTATGTTTGATTCTTTGGAATCCAATGTTTTGAAATGTCATCGGAGCATTTGTTGATTTTTCGTAAACACGCTATTATTTTTTATTTCTCGGAATCAAATGTTTTGAAAACAAATTAACATTTCAAATGTTAAAATTTGTGAGACATTACTTGATGAAATTTGGTAGCTTTAATTCCAATAAATAAAATCGTAAAAGATCAAATTGTAACATTTTCACATTTAAAAAATTGCAGGCATTACTTGATACAATTTGGTAGAGTGTATTACATATGTTATACTGTGAGATTTCGACGTGTCGAATTTGCACATTTCCAATTCAAAAATTTCTGATTTCTAAAATTTTCTGACATTCCATAAGAACACTTATTATTCTTTCTGCTCATTTACTGATGTCATGTTTCAGATGTTGACGTAAATAAAAGTTCATCGGCGTGTGTCTTTGCGTTGAAATGGCGCGCACTCGCGATGAATTCCCTAAGCGTGCACGAAAAAGAGTGTCTTCGGAGATTGAGGATTCTGAACAAGTTGAATTTTTGCAACACGTTCGTAACGACGAGAAGATGAAAAGGAGCCACAGGTTGAACATGACGTTGAAGATGAAGTCGCCGAAGAAGAAGGACAGCAGGATAAGGAGGCAGCAGCAGTGTAATGAGCCATTACAAATGGAATCGAAGGACAAGAAGCACGACGAGGAGGAGGAGGAGGAGGCATCAGTTGCCGCAGCAGCAGCAGCAGCAACAGTATCGGCGGATGGAGAGAAACACGGCTGGTTTGTCGAGTCATGGCAGAAACATGGAGGTACATATTTCAAACAATAACGTGATTATTATGATAAATCAACGGTTCTGTTGTTAATATCTTTGTTATTTTCTGTCATTTCGTATAGAAAAATTACTTGACAGAGTTGGCGTCCTTCATCATGCGAAACAACAAATTCTCACTGCTGTACGGAACATCCACAACCTTATAGGTAGTACGCGATTGTTTTCTCATTAATTCATTGTTTTGTGTCATTCCTTGTTCGTTGCTATTTATATGTTTGTTATTTTTCAGAACCGTACGCAAGTACCGTAAACGTGTATGACGAGTTGGCAATGCTATTGGTTCGCAACGACTCACTGACAAGAGGAAACCAAGGTATTCTGCAATTATCATTGTGTGACATGAAATATAAACTGTCCTCGTGATCTCTTGCTAAAAACTTTCGTATGCCTGCTCATGCTTTTTCTTTCGGTTTTCGTTTTGCTCTCATATAGGTCTCCAGCGACAGATCATTGAACAGCGCAAAACAATCTATGATCTGGAGAAACGCATACAAGTACTGCATCATGGCACAAGTCAATGTAAGTAAAGGCCGTTGAATTTTCATGTTCTTGTTTGGTGTTGTTTTGATTATGCTAATTTTTTTTCTTTCTTTTTTTCTCTCTCGTCTAGATGTCGAGTTGACAACAACTTTGGATGCGGAGGAGGAGGATAAGGCAGGAAAATCATTAAATTCGACCCATGCCCATGACAACGATTGATACAACGCCAAATACCGGATCGTCGTCAAGAAGCAATGGTTCTGGGCGATGCAAACTTTCGTTAAATGTAAGGAAGCCAATAGAGGAGGAAGCAGCGGCGTCAGGTTGTGTCGAGACGTTTAAAATGTACAATGACATAAATCGTTATCGTTATACATATTTGCATTCGTTGCATTGTTATTTTCGTTATCAGTTAAACTGACAAATTATTGACAAATTCATTCAATCATTTGGATTCTAATGATATTTTAGAAATAATTGAAACAAGTGTACTCCTATTCATTAGGAACAAACATTTTTGTAACAAAATTACGGTACTCAATGTTACTTGGTTGAATTGTGTATAAATTTACTCATGTATCAGTGTCAATTCATGCAATATGAACATTGCATGACGTCACAATATTCAGTAACATGACTTGGAATAATAGAGTTGAAAAGTTGATTATTTTTCTTACAAGGTAGAGAAAAAATGCAATTGTAAAACAATCAAATATAATAAATGTTATGACATTGAATGTGTAAAAGCTTGAAACAAAAAAACAACGACTTGCGTGACAAGAATAACTCGAGGGAATAATAACATTTGTGTTATTGTTATTGCTCCGTCACTGGTTTTGTGAACATAAACGATAGATACCACCAAAAAAAAACTTGTTTCTTTAGACTGCTTCTATTATTGTTCAGTTTGGTTTTTTTCTCCTCCGATGCTACATGTTGAGCATGCTGTCGTTTCTTTGCGTTTTACCCGGTCATTATAACAATGTTTATTGATTTTTTAATACAACATCATGAGGCGGACCTTCAATGTATCCTTAACGCCGCGGGGCACGACAAAGTATATCCTTTGTTTATCAAGTTAGTTGATTGACTTTTAACGTGTCACGTGTTTCAACAATACCCATCATGCAAATGATTTTCGCTGGTTTTTAGTTTCATAGATGTAAATGAAAAGGATCATGCATTGTCAAACCAACTTCTCCTAAGGCCAAAGGATCTTTTAATTTGTTGTGAGGAAGATGCTGTCGAAGCACAGAGGCTTCTCGTAACAGTTGGACAGACTGTGAAAGAACGGGTAACCAGTAGACAGACAGACAGACAGACAGATAGATTGAGAGAGAGAGAGAGAGAGAGAGAGAGAGAGAGAGAGAGAGAGACAGAAAATTTAATTTGGATCATGATTTCAGATTACATTGTAATGTCGTTAATTAACACACACACGCGCTCACTTTGACTTACTGCCGATAATACAGAAAATGATTTAATGGAAAATTCGAAAATTTGCACATTCGAACGAGATGAAAAGGCAACAGTTGAGATGTCGTAAATCGGCCGTATTTAGACAATTGTTCCATTATTCAGAAAAAATCACGATTTGAAATTGCAGATTGCAAACTATTTATTCCAGGAATTCACTGGCGTAATGTTGTCGCTTACACGTTACTCGTGTTTCACTTGAATCGTTCATCATTTTGTATACGACCATTGTTCGCATTATTTTGCCATTCTCGTTTCTAAAATGCTACAATTGAATGAATAATTAATCATAATGAATCATTATTAACAAGTTATTAACACAGTTAATCAAGTTTAATAAACTATTTAATAGTAACTTTTGAAACTTGAAAAATATCGAAAACTGCATTATCGACCGGATCATAGAATTTTAGAGCGCAAAAGCGTCTTTATCATATGCAGGTGTAACGAGAACAACTTGTACGTCTTCATATTTGTAATTATGTATATTCAATTTCAATAAATTGTTCATGACATAATATGTTCTTGTCAGATGGCCAATTGTTCATGTGTAATTGGGAATCAATTTTGTGGAACAAATCATAAACATTAAAATTGTTCAAAGAACAAAAAATTACATGTCACAAAGTTGATTTAAGGTGCAGGCGCACGACGAGCGCGCTTCATTGCCGATCTACCGCATAATGAAACATTGTAAAAAATATAACTTTTACATGGGTCAGGGCGCTGGAGCGTATGAATACATTACCAGTGAACCAGTAATGAAATATTACAGTTCGGCACGTCGCGCCCTTAGTGGGCGCTTCATCTCCCTAGTTGATAGTTTAATTTCTGACATTTTGTACTATCAATGTTTGACATTGCATTGTTTGCAAAAAATGTAGAACAAATTGTGACGGGGTTTCATTTTCTGAAAATTTCGTTGTAACTTGAAATTTTGATTTGAATTGAACTAAGATCGCGAGTAGAAACGGGAATTTGGAATTCTGGCTGTCTCAAGCGATAACGTTCCTTGATTTTTGATCTTGATTTTGAATTTTGATATTTTGTCTTTAAAACTTGAGATTTGAACTTTGGAAATTTGAAACCTGAATTGTTGAAACCGTCGAAGCAAACTCACGTGATAATTGCAATAAAGTCCACCCAGAGCATTTGAAATTTGTATTTGCTAATTCTTGAGAAAATTGAGTAATTTGTACGAGAGATTGAATTTGAAATAGAATTACGTAATTAAAACGTTTGCTTTTGACCTTGATAATCAAAATCTTAGTAGTAAATTAAACTATTGAATAAACGAGAACTTGATGTTGAATTTGTTTTGTTGATTTGATAATTGAAATTGAGACCCTTGTATTGTAAACTTTGAATTGTGAATTTGTCTGGCATCTTGATCTGATCTCTGTTGCGTTTGGACGATTCCGCTTGAGTTTCGATAAGTCACGAGATCCATTTTGTTGCAGAATTTCCGCTTTGCTGGGTCGATTTGTCGCGGAAAGGTTTCCTAAGTTTAGCCACAAAACTTGGGTGGCGATCCTAAATTGAGTTGGTTGAAACTGTCTCGACCGAGGCAATTTTTGTTGCATTGTAATTTTGAGCTTATCGAAATTCGCGAAGGGGCGAGAAATAGAATCCCGTCAAAAAATGTTTGTGTATTGTAGCGAGTTGTCGGCGTCGGATGAAATAAGACATTCATCCCGGGACGAAGCCCGTAAGAGGAATCAAAGTGGAATGAATGACAGGAATGTGGAAAACGAGTTTATCAATAAGACGGATGAATCTACAGTTACGCGGGAGGGCTGCGATGAACTTTCGTTTTGCAGTATGGATTTCTACGACAGACAGTATAAACGTCAAGATGGTAAATATTTCGGAAGGCTAAATTTGTATTACCGGTTTTTAAGAGGTTCTACTCGAGTTGATTAGAGGAGTGCAGACCATGGCGCATCAACTGGAAACTCGTGAAACATCGATTAGAAATCTCAGAGAAATTCTTATATAATTATGCAACTTTCGACAATTTGACGTTTGTCGTGAGTGAGTATGTTTTAGAGTGAGATGTTGCTTGGAACCTTGGAATTTTGTTTCTTATGTTTGTTGTTACATTGTAGTATATGTGCAATGCACAACGTAGTAGGATATTTGTCAGTGACGAAGACAATCGAAGGTATTTGGGTTGTTTTCTCAGTGTTTCGATTCGTAACGAATCGAGATTGAATGAAGAAGGATTGATGATATCTAATGATATATGGTTTTGTTTGCGTTGACAGACTTCAAGCAAGACATCGTGATGAAATTAAATGTCGCGTGGTACCCGAAACACTTGTTCATTTTATGATAGAATGTCCTTTATATCAACACTACCGTGAAATGTATTTAAAACCAATTTTGTATACAAGATTCGACATATTATATGCGTGCCATATCTACGATAAACACCATCCCGATGGCAAAAAAAGATTTCTTACTATGTTGTAAACTGCTTGAAATTGCGCGCCTTTCTGTTAAACGAATAACTCTCTGATACTATCTGTGATGCAATAATTGTGGATATTGGAAAGTCCTTTTTTATTACGATTTTCTTTTTGCTAAACGACTGAATATGGTGATTTTTACTTTTATTCCAGCGAGGATTTCTAAATGTTTCTTTGTTTCCTTTTTTTCTATATATCTCTATGCGAAATTGATTGTAACTCTTTTCGATGAGGAATTACCTCAAGTTAAATAAATATTGATTGATTGATACTGTAGTTTTTACTATTACACAGTGGTAAATTCCACTTTTACATGGTAATTTATAGGTTACACAGAAATTTAGGTTTTAAAACTAAAAAGGTTCAACATTATTTGCAGTTGTTTCCAGCTGTAATCAAAAGTGTCTTCGACAACGATAAATCTAAAAAATTTATAGAAAAAATGATTAATCACAAAACTACTAGTTTAAAAATCGTACGATACTCAAATTCATATGAGTATCGTACAGTCCACGCCTTACTCAACACACAACTCCTTTTTCCCGCCTAAAAAATCATGTCCTGCCCTCCAAATATGCTGAAGACAAGTTTGACCCGACTAAGCTGGTATTTTGGATACCTCGCTGTGAGCAACTAGAAAATGCAACTACAAAAGTAGTTGCACTCTCATTTATAGATGAAAAATTTGATTAAATATTGATTTTGCTTCGATTTCATTGCTTTCATTCATTTCGCCCAACGAGGTATCCGAAATACCTGCCTAATCGGGTCACACTCATTTATTTAAACTCGTTCACCTTACTACTAGTTTTAAAATCGTACGATATTCAAATTCATATGAGTATCGTACAGTCCACGCCTTACTCAACACACAACTCCTTTTTCCCGCCTAAAAAATCATGTCCTGCCCTCCAAATATGCTGAAGACAAGTTTGACCCGACTAAGCTGGTATTTTGGATACCTCGCTGTGAGCAACTAGAAAAAACTATTAGTTTAAAAATCGTACGATACTCAAATTCATATGAGTATCGTACAGTCCACGCCTTACTCAACACACAACTCCTTTTTCCCGCCTAAAAAATCATGTCCTGCCCTCCAAATATGCTGAAGACAAGTATGACCCGACTAAGCTGGTATTTTGGATACCTCGCTGTGAGCAACTAGAAAATGCAACTACAAAAGTAGTTGCACTTTCATTTATAGATAAAAAATTTGATCGAATATTTATTTTGCTTTGATTTCATTGGTTTTATCCATTTCGACCAACGAGGTATCCGAAATACCTGCCTAATCGGGTCACACTCATTTATTCAAATTTATTTATATCATTACGAACGAAATTTTAAAATTATTGTTAATTTCTCATTCAGTTTCAAAGAAAACATTATATTTACAGGAACTATCGAACTGGCATCTTTTGAAGACAGAGTCTAGACACAAGAAAAGCTGTGTGACAATTTTCTTGACAAAAATTATCCATAATCAATTTATATTAATCATAAAAATTTCTAATGCACAATTATTTATGAACTAGCTGAGCACCCGTGCTTCGCACGGGGCTCATCGTCGCCGCACTGTATAAACTGTAGAAGAATGTAGCAACATTTTGTTTGCAATGATATAAGTAATTTGAAATTTGGGTGTAAGAAATGATAAATCGGTAATTTTGCGCAAAGCGCGAGGAAAAACACACGTAAACGTGGTAAAACCTCGTTTATTTGGTACAACGAACATGATATAATTACACTAACGCATTTTGGTATACGATATTTAGAGTTCTTTGGTTTGTCCTTGCGCTTTATTGATTGTCATGGCAAAGGCTATTCTCACCGGGAATTGCCTCCTTGTAAACTCGAACGGCAGGTCCGTTGGAATAATTGGAATCTGAGGTATAATGACATGCGTTCCTTCATAGGCTCCATTCATTATTATACCTAAAAATTGTAAACAGTTGTATAATAATTAATTGAACATGACAATACCACTGAAATTGTTTTAAAATACCTTCAATTATCCTGTCTCGAAGTTGAGTGATGCAAATTCGTGTTCCGTTGCATAGAAGTAGAGGGTTTAAATTCCGCAGTCGAAGAACTGGAACACCGACTTTCAATTTTAATATCTGCGATGGCACGCCAGGCAACTCCAAGGAGTTTAAGAACTCAACAGGATAATTCACCACATCATCCTGGTTCACCACAGAAGTGAAAGCAGTGTAAACCAGTGTAAAGAAAAGCTATTCTCGGTGCAGGTAGACCGTAATCAGCTACATGACGGCCTGAAAGTAAATGTATGTTTTATAATTTCGTATTAAGAAAGTTTGTTTCGGAGAGACATTATTTTTTGAAGATGTATAAATACCTGATATTGAATAAACAATATCATCTATTAACTGAATGGCTTCGTCATAAATGATGTCATATGCTATACTGTTTGGTTGCTCTTGCTCTCGACGATGGAGTATATCCTCAGACATCTGATCCTTGAACATCTTCCAAAGTGCGAAAGGATTGGAAACTTCGCAGGAGGTTATAATAATGGAGAACAATGTCCTCAAATGGCTTGGATACCGAGTCAAAACCGCCTCTTGCATTGTCAGAGTCCAGTGATCATCGTTTTCCAGAAGACCGCGAACCTCAGATGCCTCTCTGTACGTGAGATATTCTTCGCCGTCCACTGTTCGAAGAGCTGCGAATGATGCTGGTCCTCTTACAACTGTGAGTAACAATCTCAAGCAGAAAAACTCAAACTTATTGGGATGAATGGCGTACATGCGTCCAATCGCAGCAGTCTGTTTTCTTCCAGGCCAGTTAGGAACATCTTCACCACGTCTCCGGGGATTCCAAGTTCTATCAGAATTATCCCAAGTGTAGGAAGTAGGAACTTCAGCATATAACAAAGTTTGAGCAGAATCTGATTCAACTGCATTTTGGCATAATACAAAGAAAGCAGTGAGTGTTGTTTTTGGAGTCTGTTCGACGCGATGCTGCATATTTTCCTCGTTGAAATAAACACGTTGACCGTTTTCCAAGTAGACTTGTAAATGAACTACAATAGGAAAGCGTTCATGCATTGGAAAAGAAAGAAGTCGCCAAACAGCTTCATTGCTACTAATGTATCGTCCTGCCTGATAAGTGCGAACCTCATCTAATGGATTTATCTGCCTATCTGTGTGCCGAACTTGAAAAACGGCCTGATCGGATCCTCTGTTTATATAGCTACATATATACTTTATCGCCTCAACTGAATTGCAGCACTCAACGTTAATATGTCCGCCAAAAGATGTTGATAAAAATGGACAATATGGCACGACCCACCGGTTGTCGATAGTGACCTGTTGACCTTCATGTCCGTGGATATTGATGGTTGTTGTAAAGCCGCCATCTTCAGGACTGCGTCTTCTGTACGTTGGATATCCATTTGCGTTACTGACTGTTTCCTGGATTAAATCTTTTGGATATTGTTTGGTACAGCGGCCATTCTTCATGCAAGGTGACTGCATATTCATTTCTCCACATGGTTCATAAATCGTGTGTTTTACAACGATTCTGTAAAGATTGGGATCTATTTCAGGGTCTGGAATTTCTGCTGGAATAATCCAATCGATGTCTGCTGGCCGAAGTTTTTGTTCAAGAAAGAGTAATAAATGGATGTGAGGGAGACCACGTTTCTGCCACTCTATTGAGTAAACGTATGCTGAAACAATACCAAAAACACGTCCTTCTGTGAAACACTTGAGAAATTAGATGACTTTCTGTCTGAAAACCCGGGCGATGATATCGTGTCTGTCCATAGCAGCTTGGCCCTCAAAAAGGGCAGATTTAATTTCGTCCCATGATGGATTGCATGTAAAAGTAATGAAGAGATCTGGCTTGCCATATTTCCGCACGATTGCCAAAGCATCTTGAGTATACTCCGCCAAATATCGAGGACTGTTCACAAAAGTAGAAGGTAAAATAACCATTCTTCCGATGTCATTCGCATTGACAGCAGCATCAGCAACTACAGCATGTCTTGAATAAACGTACGCCTCCGATCGTAATCTCGCTTGATGAGTCGAAATATATCGAAGTCGTTCACTTTCCACTTTAGCGTACATATCAACCGAATATTGGATGAATAAATGTCTGAACCGCAATAGAGTGTTGAAATCTTGGTCACGAACTGCAATGCGAAATGCATAAAAATCCATTGCAGAAACCTTTTTAGCCATTGGTGCAAGGGTATGCGGATTGACCTCCGGGATGTTGAACGTATATCCAGTTTGACCCTGCCACAACATCGAAGGATACTGTAAAGCGTCATAATAAGGATTGCAATCGAAAATTCGTTGAAGATGGTTATCCCGTGTATGCAACACTATATCTCGTTCATCTGAAACTCTTCCGACAACAATAGCAGCAACCTCGTCGACTGTTAGAGCGTTGTATCGTCCCGGGTGTTCACCAGCTGGTACTTGATCGCCACGAACTATGACTTTGTAGGAATCATCATTTCTTGTACTACCATAAAGAAGAAAATGTTACAATAACCAAAAGGAGCACCTGCCTGTCGAACATCCTCGTCTTTCTCGGCTCGCACAACACGTAAAGCAGCAGCTTGTTTCGTAACTTTAGTTAAATGTGATTTTTTTTGGAGCGGCATATTGAAAATGTACAATCTGCAGTTCACTTACAAAATCATAACACTACTAAAGGCAGCATCAAAATAATGCCGAATTTCCGGTGAATAGTTCAATGAAAAGTTAGGTTCATGTTTGGAAGAAAATATTTCGAACCGATTTTTTGTTGCAAGATACGAAAATTTAAAGAGATCCGAGGTGTATTTTTATAAATAAAATTTATTTAGTAAGTGTTGAATCATGAAAAAGTGCGATTTTGACAAAACGGAAAATACATTTTTGCGATTTTTGATGAAATAAATTTCAAAAATCGATTCTTTATATAGCCTATTTTAATTGTGAGAGTT
The DNA here is from genome assembly GCA_020615435.1 of Telenomus remus. Taxonomy (NCBI): domain Eukaryota; kingdom Metazoa; phylum Arthropoda; class Insecta; order Hymenoptera; family Scelionidae; genus Telenomus; species Telenomus remus. The sequence goes on along the minus strand of CM036341.1, from coordinate 11,224,302 downwards.
CGTAGATTCACCCTGATGCGCTTGAAATCGTTTCTATCGATTTTTTGAAGCGCCATTTCGACACAAACAAACAAACAAACAGACAAACAAACACAGTTACATTTTTATATATATAAGGATAAATATGATAGTTTAGTTTTTTTCAAAATGTTGCAATAATTTCTTGCAAATTATTGCAAGAGTTGCAAAATGTTGCAAAAAGTTCAAAACTTAAGAACATTACAGTTCATTATATGAGCAAATCTAAAATCATCATCCACTTAGCGGTTTAATAGTTGGCACAGAACGTACGCACGTTGTTTCATCAAGTTGACTTGCTTCTCGGACGAATCTTTATACTGGCCGTTCGAAATCGGAATTACGAAATTGTCTTGAAACTCCTTTTTGCCTCCCAATAGGTTTGGTTTCACCAACTGCACCATCGAATGATCTAAATATATATATGAGCGAATCCAAAATTAACATCCACGTAGCGGTTCAAAAAAATAAAAATTTTTGGACATTGGGCACACTCTTGGGATTTTTTTCTTCAAACTTTATACAACCAAATTAAACTCGACCTTCACCCCTCACTCCCTGTCCGGATTAAGGGTGGTTCCATAGAAAATTAAAAAAATGGGAGTTTTCTGAACCCCTATTTTTTATTACCGATTCGGATTCCTTATGAAAAAATAAAACGATTTTATTCTTGTCGTTTTTCTGTTTTTCTGTTTTTTTTTCAAAAGTCTATAACTTTGTTAACTTCCAATATTTTTCGACGTTATTTTACCGAAAAATTTTTGGGAGGAGTTGAATTTTTCGAATTTCAAAAAAAAATTAACAGTTTATAGGCATACAAAATTTTTCTTACAGTTTTTATTGAAAATTTTTTTTGCCAAAATTTGTTCATTTGCAAAATCTGATCGCAGCGCCATCTGTGATAAGTCAAAAAAAATTACGTCTGCACATTCTGAAAGCTGAGTTTTCGAGCTTTCATTTCAAAAATAAATGTAGGTTGTTTGGTTAGAATTTGACAAAGTTATAACAGTTCCAAATTTCGTCAATTTTCAAAAAAATTTAGCTAATTAAATTTTAATAATTAGCAAAAAAATGCCCGCTAATTGTTGTGCCTAGTGTATAATCTTTTTTACAAGTGTTCCACGTGACTCAAGCATGGTATTGCAAAATCCAAAAACTAGGTTTGTTTTTGAGCTCATAGGAAAATGTTTAGTGTATTTTTTTGCATTTATTTTGTTAATAACTTTACAGGCTTACAACTGCTTACGAGGACAAGGATTCTGAAGCGGGTCAGTGGCTGCGATGGGTTTTCGGTTTACCGTACGGACGTCCATCTGAAGTAGAGGAAACTTTTTTTGAAAGATTCATGTCCGAGATGCCACGCAAGCTGACACTATTTGCCGATTATCTAGTCGAAATTTATATCGCGGACGATAGCTTGTTTCCTCCGAAAATTTAATTTCACGCGAGATTTAACTTGGATCACTCGAAATCACACCTGCATATTCTTATTTTTGTGCAAAGCGTGCTCGAGTTTCAAGAAGAAACCCTGATTGAGAAAAATCAATTGATATGAAAAAAAATACCAAGAGTGTGTCTAATGTCCGAAAATATTTATTTTGTTAAACCGCTAAGTGGATGATGATTTTAGATTTGCTCATATAATGAACTGTAATGTTCTTAAGTTTTGAACTTTTTGCAACATTTTGCAACTCTTGCAATAATTTGCAAGAAATTATTGCAACATTTTGAAAAAAACTAAACTATCATATTTATCCTTATATATATAAAAATGTAACTGTGTTTGTTTGTCTGTTTGTTTGTTTGTTTGTGTCGAAATGGCGCTTCAAAAAATCGATAGAAACGATTTCAAGCGCATCAGGGTGAATCTACGAACTCTCACAATTAAAATAGGCTATATAAAGAATCGATTTTTGAAATTTATTTCATCAAAAATCGCAAAAATGTATTTTCCGTTTTGTCAAAATCGCACTTTTTCATGATTCAACACTTACTAAATAAATTTTATTTATAAAAATACACCTCGGATCTCTTTAAATTTTCGTATCTTGCAACAAAAAATCGGTTCGAAATATTTTCTTCCAAACATGAACCTAACTTTTCATTGAACTATTCACCGGAAATTCGGCATTATTTTGATGCTGCCTTTAGTAGTGTTATGATTTTGTAAGTGAACTGCAGATTGTACATTTTCAATATGCCGCTCCAAAAAAAATCACATTTAACTAAAGTTACGAAACAAGCTGCTGCTTTACGTGTTGTGCGAGCCGAGAAAGACGAGGATGTTCGACAGGCAGGTGCTCCTTTTGGTTATTGTAACATTTTCTTCTTTATGGTAGTACAAGAAATGATGATTCCTACAAAGTCATAGTTCGTGGCGATCAAGTACCAGCTGGTGAACACCCGGGACGATACAACGCTCTAACAGTCGACGAGGTTGCTGCTATTGTTGTCGGAAGAGTTTCAGATGAACGAGATATAGTGTTGCATACACGGGATAACCATCTTCAACGAATTTTCGATTGCAATCCTTATTATGACGCTTTACAGTATCCTTCGATGTTGTGGCAGGGTCAAACTGGATATACGTTCAACATCCCGGAGGTCAATCCGCATACCCTTGCACCAATGGCTAAAAAGGTTTCTGCAATGGATTTTTATGCATTTCGCATTGCAGTTCGTGACCAAGATTTCAACACTCTATTGCGGTTCAGACATTTATTCATCCAATATTCGGTTGATATGTACGCTAAAGTGGAAAGTGAACGACTTCGATATATTTCGACTCATCAAGCGAGATTACGATCGGAGGCGTACGTTTATTCAAGACATGCTGTAGTTGCTGATGCTGCTGTCAATGCGAATGACATCGGAAGAATGGTTATTTTACCTTCTACTTTTGTGAACAGTCCTCGATATTTGGCGGAGTATACTCAAGATGCTTTGGCAATCGTGCGGAAATATGGCAAGCCAGATCTCTTCATTACTTTTACATGCAATCCATCATGGGACGAAATTAAATCTGCCCTTTTTGAGGGCCAAGCTGCTATGGACAGACACGATATCATCGCCCGGGTTTTCAGACAGAAAGTCATCTAATTTCTCAAGTGTTTCACAGAAGGACGTGTTTTTGGTATTGTTTCAGCATACGTTTACTCAATAGAGTGGCAGAAACGTGGTCTCCCTCACATCCATTTATTACTCTTTCTTGAACAAAAACTTCGGCCAGCAGACATCGATTGGATTATTCCAGCAGAAATTCCAGACCCTGAAATAGATCCCAATCTTTACAGAATCGTTGTAAAACACACGATTTATGAACCATGTGGAGAAATGAATATGCAGTCACCTTGCATGAAGAATGGCCGCTGTACCAAACAATATCCAAAAGATTTAATCCAGGAAACAGTCAGTAACGCAAATGGATATCCAACGTACAGAAGACGCAGTCCTGAAGATGGCGGCTTTACAACAACCATCAATATCCACGGACATGAAGGTCAACAGGTCACTATCGACAACCGGTGGGTCGTGCCATATTGTCCATTTTTATCAACATCTTTTGGCGGACATATTAACGTTGAGTGCTGCAATTCAGTTGAGGCGATAAAGTATATATGTAGCTATATAAACAGAGGATCCGATCAGGCCGTTTTTCAAGTTCGGCACACAGATAGGCAGATAAATCCATTAGATGAGGTTCGCACTTATCAGGCAGGACGATACATTAGTAGCAATGAAGCTGTTTGGCGACTTCTTTCTTTTCCAATGCATGAACGCTTTCCTATTGTAGTTCATTTACAAGTCTACTTGGAAAACGGTCAACGTGTTTATTTCAACGAGGAAAATATGCAGCATCGCGTCGAACAGACTCCAAAAACAACACTCACTGCTTTCTTTGTATTATGCCAAAATGCAGTTGAATCAGATTCTGCTCAAACTTTGTTATATGCTGAAGTTCCTACTTCCTACACTTGGGATAATTCTGATAGAACTTGGAATCCCCGGAGACGTGGTGAAGATGTTCCTAACTGGCCTGGAAGAAAACAGACTGCTGCGATTGGACGCATGTACGCCATTCATCCCAATAAGTTTGAGTTTTTCTGCTTGAGATTGTTACTCACAGTTGTAAGAGGACCAGCATCATTCGCAGCTCTTCGAACAGTGGACGGCGAAGAATATCTCACGTACAGAGAGGCATCTGAGGTTCGCGGTCTTCTGGAAAACGATGATCACTGGACTCTGACAATGCAAGAGGCGGTTTTGACTCGGTATCCAAGCCATTTGAGGACATTGTTCTCCATTATTATAACCTCCTGCGAAGTTTCCAATCCTTTCGCACTTTGGAAGATGTTCAAGGATCAGATGTCTGAGGATATACTCCATCGTCGAGAGCAAGAGCAACCAAACAGTATAGCATATGACATCATTTATGACGAAGCCATTCAGTTAATAGATGATATTGTTTATTCAATATCAGGTATTTATACATCTTCAAAAAATAATGTCTCTCCGAAACAAACTTTCTTAATACGAAATTATAAAACATACATTTACTTTCAGGCCGTCATGTAGCTGATTACGGTCTACCTGCACCGAGAATAGCTTTTCTTTACACTGGTTTACACTGCTTTCACTTCTGTGGTGAACCAGGATGATGTGGTGAATTATCCTGTTGAGTTCTTAAACTCCTTGGAGTTGCCTGGCGTGCCATCGCAGATATTAAAATTGAAAGTCGGTGTTCCAGTTCTTCGACTGCGGAATTTAAACCCTCTACTTCTATGCAACGGAACACGAATTTGCATCACTCAACTTCGAGACAGGATAATTGAAGGTATTTTAAAACAATTTCAGTGGTATTGTCATGTTCAATTAATTATTATACAACTGTTTACAATTTTTAGGTATAATAATGAATGGAGCCTATGAAGGAACGCATGTCATTATACCTCAGATTCCAATTATTCCAACGGACCTGCCGTTCGAGTTTACAAGGAGGCAATTCCCGGTGAGAATAGCCTTTGCCATGACAATCAATAAAGCGCAAGGACAAACCAAAGAACTCTAAATATCGTATACCAAAATGCGTTAGTGTAATTATATCATGTTCGTTGTACCAAATAAACGAGGTTTTACCACGTTTACGTGTGTTTTTCCTCGCGCTTTGCGCAAAATTACCGATTTATCATTTCTTACACCCAAATTTCAAATTACTTATATCATTGCAAACAAAATGTTGCTACATTCTTCTACAGTTTATACAGTGCGGCGACGATGAGCCCCGTGCGAAGCACGGGTGCTCAGCTAGTTCATAAATAATTGTGCATTAGAAATTTTTATGATTAATATAAATTGATTATGGATAATTTTTGTCAAGAAAATTGTCACACAGCTTTTCTTGTGTCTAGACTCTGTCTTCAAAAGATGCCAGTTCGATAGTTCCTGTAAATATAATGTTTTCTTTGAAACTGAATGAGAAATTAACAATAATTTTAAAATTTCGTTCGTAATGATATAAATAAATTTGAATAAATGAGTGTGACCCGATTAGGCAGGTATTTCGGATACCTCGTTGGTCGAAATGGATAAAACCAATGAAATCAAAGCAAAATAAATATTCGATCAAATTTTTTATCTATAAATGAAAGTGCAACTACTTTTGTAGTTGCATTTTCTAGTTGCTCACAGCGAGGTATCCAAAATACCAGCTTAGTCGGGTCATACTTGTCTTCAGCATATTTGGAGGGCAGGACATGATTTTTTAGGCGGGAAAAAGGAGTTGTGTGTTGAGTAAGGCGTGGACTGTACGATACTCATATGAATTTGAGTATCGTACGATTTTTAAACTAATAGTTTTTTCTAGTTGCTCACAGCGAGGTATCCAAAATACCAGCTTAGTCGGGTCAAACTTGTCTTCAGCATATTTGGAGGGCAGGACATGATTTTTTAGGCGGGAAAAAGGAGTTGTGTGTTGAGTAAGGCGTGGACTGTACGATACTCATATGAATTTGAATATCGTACGATTTTAAAACTAGTAGTAAGGTGAACGAGTTTAAATAAATGAGTGTGACCCGATTAGGCAGGTATTTCGGATACCTCGTTGGGCGAAATGAATGAAAGCAATGAAATCGAAGCAAAATCAATATTTAATCAAATTTTTCATCTATAAATGAGAGTGCAACTACTTTTGTAGTTGCATTTTCTAGTTGCTCACAGCGAGGTATCCAAAATACCAGCTTAGTCGGGTCAAACTTGTCTTCAGCATATTTGGAGGGCAGGACATGATTTTTTAGGCGGGAAAAAGGAGTTGTGTGTTGAGTAAGGCGTGGACTGTACGATACTCATATGAATTTGAGTATCGTACGATTTTTAAACTAGTAGTTTTGTGATTAATCATTTTTTCTATAAATTTTTTAGATTTATCGTTGTCGAAGACACTTTTGATTACAGCTGGAAACAACTGCAAATAATGTTGAACCTTTTTAGTTTTAAAACCTAAATTTCTGTGTAACCTATAAATTACCATGTAAAAGTGGAATTTACCACTGTGTAATAGTAAAAACTACAGTATCAATCAATCAATATTTATTTAACTTGAGGTAATTCCTCATCGAAAAGAGTTACAATCAATTTCGCATAGAGATATATAGAAAAAAAGGAAACAAAGAAACATTTAGAAATCCTCGCTGGAATAAAAGTAAAAATCACCATATTCAGTCGTTTAGCAAAAAGAAAATCGTAATAAAAAAGGACTTTCCAATATCCACAATTATTGCATCACAGATAGTATCAGAGAGTTATTCGTTTAACAGAAAGGCGCGCAATTTCAAGCAGTTTACAACATAGTAAGAAATCTTTTTTTGCCATCGGGATGGTGTTTATCGTAGATATGGCACGCATATAATATGTCGAATCTTGTATACAAAATTGGTTTTAAATACATTTCACGGTAGTGTTGATATAAAGGACATTCTATCATAAAATGAACAAGTGTTTCGGGTACCACGCGACATTTAATTTCATCACGATGTCTTGCTTGAAGTCTGTCAACGCAAACAAAACCATATATCATTAGATATCATCAATCCTTCTTCATTCAATCTCGATTCGTTACGAATCGAAACACTGAGAAAACAACCCAAATACCTTCGATTGTCTTCGTCACTGACAAATATCCTACTACGTTGTGCATTGCACATATACTACAATGTAACAACAAACATAAGAAACAAAATTCCAAGGTTCCAAGCAACATCTCACTCTAAAACATACTCACTCACGACAAACGTCAAATTGTCGAAAGTTGCATAATTATATAAGAATTTCTCTGAGATTTCTAATCGATGTTTCACGAGTTTCCAGTTGATGCGCCATGGTCTGCACTCCTCTAATCAACTCGAGTAGAACCTCTTAAAAACCGGTAATACAAATTTAGCCTTCCGAAATATTTACCATCTTGACGTTTATACTGTCTGTCGTAGAAATCCATACTGCAAAACGAAAGTTCATCGCAGCCCTCCCGCGTAACTGTAGATTCATCCGTCTTATTGATAAACTCGTTTTCCACATTCCTGTCATTCATTCCACTTTGATTCCTCTTACGGGCTTCGTCCCGGGATGAATGTCTTATTTCATCCGACGCCGACAACTCGCTACAATACACAAACATTTTTTGACGGGATTCTATTTCTCGCCCCTTCGCGAATTTCGATAAGCTCAAAATTACAATGCAACAAAAATTGCCTCGGTCGAGACAGTTTCAACCAACTCAATTTAGGATCGCCACCCAAGTTTTGTGGCTAAACTTAGGAAACCTTTCCGCGACAAATCGACCCAGCAAAGCGGAAATTCTGCAACAAAATGGATCTCGTGACTTATCGAAACTCAAGCGGAATCGTCCAAACGCAACAGAGATCAGATCAAGATGCCAGACAAATTCACAATTCAAAGTTTACAATACAAGGGTCTCAATTTCAATTATCAAATCAACAAAACAAATTCAACATCAAGTTCTCGTTTATTCAATAGTTTAATTTACTACTAAGATTTTGATTATCAAGGTCAAAAGCAAACGTTTTAATTACGTAATTCTATTTCAAATTCAATCTCTCGTACAAATTACTCAATTTTCTCAAGAATTAGCAAATACAAATTTCAAATGCTCTGGGTGGACTTTATTGCAATTATCACGTGAGTTTGCTTCGACGGTTTCAACAATTCAGGTTTCAAATTTCCAAAGTTCAAATCTCAAGTTTTAAAGACAAAATATCAAAATTCAAAATCAAGATCAAAAATCAAGGAACGTTATCGCTTGAGACAGCCAGAATTCCAAATTCCCGTTTCTACTCGCGATCTTAGTTCAATTCAAATCAAAATTTCAAGTTACAACGAAATTTTCAGAAAATGAAACCCCGTCACAATTTGTTCTACATTTTTTGCAAACAATGCAATGTCAAACATTGATAGTACAAAATGTCAGAAATTAAACTATCAACTAGGGAGATGAAGCGCCCACTAAGGGCGCGACGTGCCGAACTGTAATATTTCATTACTGGTTCACTGGTAATGTATTCATACGCTCCAGCGCCCTGACCCATGTAAAAGTTATATTTTTTACAATGTTTCATTATGCGGTAGATCGGCAATGAAGCGCGCTCGTCGTGCGCCTGCACCTTAAATCAACTTTGTGACATGTAATTTTTTGTTCTTTGAACAATTTTAATGTTTATGATTTGTTCCACAAAATTGATTCCCAATTACACATGAACAATTGGCCATCTGACAAGAACATATTATGTCATGAACAATTTATTGAAATTGAATATACATAATTACAAATATGAAGACGTACAAGTTGTTCTCGTTACACCTGCATATGATAAAGACGCTTTTGCGCTCTAAAATTCTATGATCCGGTCGATAATGCAGTTTTCGATATTTTTCAAGTTTCAAAAGTTACTATTAAATAGTTTATTAAACTTGATTAACTGTGTTAATAACTTGTTAATAATGATTCATTATGATTAATTATTCATTCAATTGTAGCATTTTAGAAACGAGAATGGCAAAATAATGCGAACAATGGTCGTATACAAAATGATGAACGATTCAAGTGAAACACGAGTAACGTGTAAGCGACAACATTACGCCAGTGAATTCCTGGAATAAATAGTTTGCAATCTGCAATTTCAAATCGTGATTTTTTCTGAATAATGGAACAATTGTCTAAATACGGCCGATTTACGACATCTCAACTGTTGCCTTTTCATCTCGTTCGAATGTGCAAATTTTCGAATTTTCCATTAAATCATTTTCTGTATTATCGGCAGTAAGTCAAAGTGAGCGCGTGTGTGTGTTAATTAACGACATTACAATGTAATCTGAAATCATGATCCAAATTAAATTTTCTGTCTCTCTCTCTCTCTCTCTCTCTCTCTCTCTCTCTCTCTCTCTCAATCTATCTGTCTGTCTGTCTGTCTGTCTACTGGTTACCCGTTCTTTCACAGTCTGTCCAACTGTTACGAGAAGCCTCTGTGCTTCGACAGCATCTTCCTCACAACAAATTAAAAGATCCTTTGGCCTTAGGAGAAGTTGGTTTGACAATGCATGATCCTTTTCATTTACATCTATGAAACTAAAAACCAGCGAAAATCATTTGCATGATGGGTATTGTTGAAACACGTGACACGTTAAAAGTCAATCAACTAACTTGATAAACAAAGGATATACTTTGTCGTGCCCCGCGGCGTTAAGGATACATTGAAGGTCCGCCTCATGATGTTGTATTAAAAAATCAATAAACATTGTTATAATGACCGGGTAAAACGCAAAGAAACGACAGCATGCTCAACATGTAGCATCGGAGGAGAAAAAAACCAAACTGAACAATAATAGAAGCAGTCTAAAGAAACAAGTTTTTTTTTGGTGGTATCTATCGTTTATGTTCACAAAACCAGTGACGGAGCAATAACAATAACACAAATGTTATTATTCCCTCGAGTTATTCTTGTCACGCAAGTCGTTGTTTTTTTGTTTCAAGCTTTTACACATTCAATGTCATAACATTTATTATATTTGATTGTTTTACAATTGCATTTTTTCTCTACCTTGTAAGAAAAATAATCAACTTTTCAACTCTATTATTCCAAGTCATGTTACTGAATATTGTGACGTCATGCAATGTTCATATTGCATGAATTGACACTGATACATGAGTAAATTTATACACAATTCAACCAAGTAACATTGAGTACCGTAATTTTGTTACAAAAATGTTTGTTCCTAATGAATAGGAGTACACTTGTTTCAATTATTTCTAAAATATCATTAGAATCCAAATGATTGAATGAATTTGTCAATAATTTGTCAGTTTAACTGATAACGAAAATAACAATGCAACGAATGCAAATATGTATAACGATAACGATTTATGTCATTGTACATTTTAAACGTCTCGACACAACCTGACGCCGCTGCTTCCTCCTCTATTGGCTTCCTTACATTTAACGAAAGTTTGCATCGCCCAGAACCATTGCTTCTTGACGACGATCCGGTATTTGGCGTTGTATCAATCGTTGTCATGGGCATGGGTCGAATTTAATGATTTTCCTGCCTTATCCTCCTCCTCCGCATCCAAAGTTGTTGTCAACTCGACATCTAGACGAGAGAGAAAAAAAGAAAGAAAAAAAATTAGCATAATCAAAACAACACCAAACAAGAACATGAAAATTCAACGGCCTTTACTTACATTGACTTGTGCCATGATGCAGTACTTGTATGCGTTTCTCCAGATCATAGATTGTTTTGCGCTGTTCAATGATCTGTCGCTGGAGACCTATATGAGAGCAAAACGAAAACCGAAAGAAAAAGCATGAGCAGGCATACGAAAGTTTTTAGCAAGAGATCACGAGGACAGTTTATATTTCATGTCACACAATGATAATTGCAGAATACCTTGGTTTCCTCTTGTCAGTGAGTCGTTGCGAACCAATAGCATTGCCAACTCGTCATACACGTTTACGGTACTTGCGTACGGTTCTGAAAAATAACAAACATATAAATAGCAACGAACAAGGAATGACACAAAACAATGAATTAATGAGAAAACAATCGCGTACTACCTATAAGGTTGTGGATGTTCCGTACAGCAGTGAGAATTTGTTGTTTCGCATGATGAAGGACGCCAACTCTGTCAAGTAATTTTTCTATACGAAATGACAGAAAATAACAAAGATATTAACAACAGAACCGTTGATTTATCATAATAATCACGTTATTGTTTGAAATATGTACCTCCATGTTTCTGCCATGACTCGACAAACCAGCCGTGTTTCTCTCCATCCGCCGATACTGTTGCTGCTGCTGCTGCTGCGGCAACTGATGCCTCCTCCTCCTCCTCCTCGTCGTGCTTCTTGTCCTTCGATTCCATTTGTAATGGCTCATTACACTGCTGCTGCCTCCTTATCCTGCTGTCCTTCTTCTTCGGCGACTTCATCTTCAACGTCATGTTCAACCTGTGGCTCCTTTTCATCTTCTCGTCGTTACGAACGTGTTGCAAAAATTCAACTTGTTCAGAATCCTCAATCTCCGAAGACACTCTTTTTCGTGCACGCTTAGGGAATTCATCGCGAGTGCGCGCCATTTCAACGCAAAGACACACGCCGATGAACTTTTATTTACGTCAACATCTGAAACATGACATCAGTAAATGAGCAGAAAGAATAATAAGTGTTCTTATGGAATGTCAGAAAATTTTAGAAATCAGAAATTTTTGAATTGGAAATGTGCAAATTCGACACGTCGAAATCTCACAGTATAACATATGTAATACACTCTACCAAATTGTATCAAGTAATGCCTGCAATTTTTTAAATGTGAAAATGTTACAATTTGATCTTTTACGATTTTATTTATTGGAATTAAAGCTACCAAATTTCATCAAGTAATGTCTCACAAATTTTAACATTTGAAATGTTAATTTGTTTTCAAAACATTTGATTCCGAGAAATAAAAAATAATAGCGTGTTTACGAAAAATCAACAAATGCTCCGATGACATTTCAAAACATTGGATTCCAAAGAATCAAACATAAATAGATCAAATTTTAACATTGTGAATGTTCAAATTTCACGAATGGTGTTAACGAAAAATTAATTACATACAAAAATATGATATTTTTTTACTTTCCATTGAATAATACCTGTGACACAAAGTTCAGCGTGATGTTTACTTTCGATTTATAATAGAATCAACGTGATAGCGCACGCGCACGCACGATAAGAGCGTGAAATGCGCGCGCGATTCCTATTGTTTGGGTTGACTTGCTGCTGTTGCTGCTGTTGTTGTAGTTGGTTTTGTTATCTAAGATGACGCCGGCCGACAAGTGAGAGCAGCGACACAAGTAGCGCCGTTCGTGGCAACGGCGCAGTTACATTCAACCGCCAAAATTCAAACTACGTAGTCAAAGAAGTGACACAAACACATGACAGAAACTTTATAGAAAACAGCGCGGTGTAAAATGACGGAGGTAAAAAGAAATGCAACGAATCATTGAATGTTTGTTGTTGATCGGTAAAAAAAAAAACAATTTCGAATAGAATCGGTAAAACATTGTTGAAAAAAAAATAACAAAGAACTTGTTGCTTTTCGTATGAAAATATATTTACAATTGACATTGATTTCAAATGTTCATATTTATTCGTAATAATGGAACAAAGATCTCATAAACAATAACAATTAACCAACGTCGCCCCTCATTTGAACCGCATTGGTCTCAAGGCAGCTGTTGCCGCAATACTGCGATCGGGTGGACAAAATATTTTCGTGTTTAGCGACACAACTGGGATTTCTTCTTTTGAGTTATTCATTTATTTTATTTTATCTTATTTTAAATTCATACTCTTTTAAATAAAATAAATGGTAGGAGGACATTAGTCCCCTGCCATTAGTCCCCCAGTTTTTAGTGCCCCGATTATTAAGTCCCCTAATTTTGAAATTCAAATCTATTCTAAATCAATTGACAACTTAACCTTTAATAAACATGTAAATGTCAACTAACTAAATTTAAAGTTCGTCATCATTTCGGGTCTAAATTAAACGTAAATATGTGTCACATATGTGAAATAATCCCAAGCGGGCGAGGGCAGGTCCTGCATATAGACGGTCATATATATTACAAACATTCGGAAGCAAAAGGATTAGTGAACCTTTTTGGGTATCAAAACCTAAATTTCTGTATAACCTTCATTGGATTAAGTTGGATTTTGAACTTAGACTCCAAAATTTGACCAAATGTAGTCGCAACTGAGTTAGAGAAATTTTGCTTGAAATTTCTACTTCTTTTTTTACGGTGTTGTGGAAAGTACTGGAAATTGCCAAGTAAAAGTGTAAATTACCACTTTGTAATAGTGGAAAGTACTGAAAATTGCTATGTGAAAGTGGAAATTACCAGTATTTAAAACAACACCATTTTCATGAAAAAGTGGAATGAAGAAGGAGAACTACAAATTATTTTTGCAGAAAAAAGAGTCTAATGTTGGTTGCACAAGCATTGAAACCTTTGAAACCTTTTTTAAAACTCGAAAAATTGTCCTTTGGAACTTTATTTATACACTGCATAAATGTTCTAGAAACTCACACCATAGCATACAACTTTTGTTTAAATTCTCACAATAAGTTTACCCCATGGGAGGTAATAAAGTCATAATAAAGTCAATTTCTTGAAGTCATTCAAGACCTCTCCAAACACCATCAATAACTGACACGTTTGATACATTGAATCAGGTCTACCGGGAAGAAACTGAATACTTTCTTTACTCCTTAAGACTTTGATTCTGAACCACAACCAGAACCTCATTGAACCATTGCGATTCCTCCACCGCCAAAACGAAATTGTATTAACGAAGCTATGTAAGTTGAATTGAAACAGCATTTCGTTAAACCTCGTATTGAACCCGTCAGAACTGGTAAAACTACTATCAGCAATCGAATAAGTCGAAATGTCACTTTTCCAAAAAGTGAAACAGTTTTTCACTTTTCAATACGTCGGATAACACTTATTGATAAGTGCATTTTCATTTTACACTTCAAGAAGTGAAATTACACTTTTCAACAAAGTAACTATCCCTCGTCTTTATGATGCACATGGTTGTTCAAATTTCATGAAATTGGTTGAGGAAATGGTGGAACTTGTACTATCATTTCATATTACATTTTTCTATCTTTCGAATCAATTCAAACATCTTTGGCAAGAAGTAAAATTTAATTACAAGTCATATTAACGAAATTTTATACATTAGAAAAGTAATATAATTCTTAATATATGAATAGTTAATTCGTGATAATAATGACAATGTTTATATCAAGACATTCCATTTTGTATTCATAATTATTCTTTACTATTAATAATTGGAATTTATTTGTTTTTGATTTTTCGGTTATAATGCACGTTGAGCTGTGATGCCTGTGATCACGTTGTGAGCACGTTGTATATATTTGTAAAACTTCAACAACGGTATAGCGTGGTTCAATGTGGTTGTGAATTATTGTAATGAATTAGAATTAAGTTTTGTTGGAAAGAATGTGTTGTTTCATTTTTAGGTATATTGGTAATCATATAGCTTATGTTAGTGTATATCAGGGAAATGCATGTGACAAAACGATCGAATGTTTTGAATATTCTGAATGATCAAATGTTGAATATTTTTAAATTGAGATTCCGTGTGCTGTTAATTTGTAAAAACGGACGTGGTGGAGTCAGAATTTTATATTACAATTTATGAAATAAAATTGAGATTCCAGTTTGTATCACGTTTGCTTTTACACATTAAGTATACCAAATTTTAGTTTTGATTCATTTTTACAGGAAAAGAAGTGAAACTTTTCGCCAATACATTTCTTCATTTTCATTTTTCGTGGTACTAACTATTTTTTTCACATTTAGCAACTATATTGTGTTAGTGCAGTCTATCGCGAACCTAATTATAACTAGTAGATTGACATTTGATTCTTGAGCAATTTGTCTTTGTAAAGGGTAACAACATGGTACATTGCGACAGAATGGCGCGCCGGACAGCGACACAACCATCTTGATCCGCTTGTCACGAAACGTACTTTTATTTGTAATTCTAGGCTTGTAATTCAATTGTTTTTTCCAATTTGCGAACATATTGTGTTAGTGCAATTTATCGCGGATCTAATAACCACTAGTACTTTATCATTAGAATACTGACCAATTTGTCTTTGTAAAAAAGGTAACAACGTAGTACATCGTGGCAAAGACTGTCTCGATCCGCTGGTCGCGCGTAACGAACTTTTATTTCTAATTTTAGGCTTGTAATGTAATTGTTTTTGACAATTTGCGAACATATTGTGATAGTGCAATGTATCGCAGTTCTAATAACTACTAGTACTTTGTCATTAGATTGTTGATTAATTTGTCTTTGTAAAAGATAACGACGTAGTACATCGTGGCAAAGACTGTCTCGATCCGCTTGTCGCGCGCAACGAACTTTTATTTATAATTGTAGGCTTGTAATTCAATTGTTTTTTACCATTTGCGAAGATATTGTGTTAGTGCAAGGTATCCTGAACCTAATTCTAACTAGTACTTTAACATTCGATCAATGAGCAATTTGTCTTTGTAAAAAATAAAAACGTGGTACATCGTGGCAAAAAATGTATTGATTCGCTTGTCGCGCAACGAACTTTTATTAGTAATTCTAGGCTTGTAATTCAATTGGTTTTCACAATTTGCGAACATATTGTGTTTGTGCAATGTATCGCGAATCCAATTATAAATGGTACTTCAACATTTGATTGTTGACCAATTTGTCTTTGTCAAAAATAAGGACGTCGTACATCGTGGCAAAAAATGTGTTGATTTACGAACTTTTATTTGTAATTCTAGGCTTGTAATTCAATTGTTTTTTACAATTTGCGAACATGTTGTGTTAGTGCAATGTATCGCGAACCCAATTGTAACTAGTACTTTGACATTCGATTGATGAACAATTTGTCTTTGTAAAAGATAAAAACGTGGTACATCGTGGCAAAAAATGTGTTGATGCGCTTGTCGGGCAACAAACTTTTATTTTTTAATTCAAGGCTTGTAATTTAATTGTTTTTTACAATTTGCAAACATATTGTGTTTGTGCAATGTATCGCGAATCTAATTATAAATGGTACTTTAACATTCGATTGTTGATCAATTTGTCTTTTCAAAAATAAGAACGTCGTACATCGTGGCAAAAAATTTGTTGATTTACGAACTTTTTTTTCTAAGTCTAGGCTTGTAATGTAATTGTTTTTTACAATTTGCAAACATATTGTGTTAGTTAAATGTATCGCGAACCCAATTGTAACTAGTACTTTGTCATTAAATTGTTGACCAATTTGTCTTTGTCAGAAAAAGGAACGTCGTACATCGTGGCAAAAACTATCTTGATCCCCTTGTCGCGCAACGAACTTTTATTTGTAATTCTAGGCTTGTAATGTAATTGTTTTTTCTCAATTTGCAAACACATTGTGTTAGTGCAATGTATCGCGAACCTAATTGTAGCTAGTACTTTAAAATCCGATTACTGACCAATTTGTCTCTGTAAAAGATAAGAACGTGGTACATTGTGGCAAAGACTGTCTTGATCCGCTTGTCGCGCGCAACGACGTGTTCTTTGTTATTCAAAGCTTGTAATTCAATTGTTTTCTCTCAATTTGCAAACATTTTGTGTTAGTGCAATATATCGCGAATCCAATTAGAAATAGTACTTTAACATTCCATTGTTGAACAATTTGTCTTTGTAAAAGATAACAACGTGGTACATCGTAGCAAAGACTGTCTCGATCCGCTTGTCGCGCAACGAACTTTCATTTGTAATTCTAGGCTTGTAATTCAATTGTTTTTTACAATTTGCGAACATATTGTGTTAGTGCAATGTATCGCAGATCTAATAACCACTAGTACTTTGTCATTAAATTGTTGACCAATTTGTCTTTGTAAAAGGTAACAACGTCAAACATTGTGGCAAAGACTGTCTCGATCCGCTTGTCGGGCAACGAACTATTATTTGTACTTCTAGGCTTGTAATGTAATTGTTTTTTACAATTTGCGAAGATATTGTGTTAGTGCAATGTATCGCGAACCGAATTCTAACTAGTACTTTAACATCCGATTGTTGACCAATTTGTCTTTGTAAAAGATAACAACGTGGTACATCGTGGAAAAAACTGTGTTGATCCGCTTGTCGCGCACAACGACGTGTTATTTGTAATTCAAGGCTTGTGATTCAATTGTTTTGTACAATTTGCGAACATATTGTGTTAGTAAAATGTATTACGCATCTCATTACCACTAGTACTTTGACATTCGATTGATGAGCAATTCGTCTTTGTAAAGGATAACAACGTGGTACATTGTGGTAGAATGGCGTGCTGATGAACAGAGGCACAGCTACCTTCATCTTTATGGCGAATTGTCACTTTTGAATCTAGGCTTGTAATTGAAATTTTTTTCACAATTTGCGACTATATTGTGTCAGTGCAATCTATCGCGAATCTAATTACCACTAGTCGTTTGACAATTGATTGTTCAGCAATTTGTCTTTGTCAAAGATAACAACGTACATGGTGGCAAAATGGCGCGCAGACAACGGCTCAACCATCTTGAGGTTTTATCTGTAATTCTATGCGTATAGATACTCTTTGAATGCACTAGCTTTTATGTCGAATTGCAAGTTCAATATTGTAAACGATACTTTTTCCAAACAAATGAAAATTTTTTAATTCATAAGTACAATCGTTAAACTTCAATTTAACAATTTGAACAAAGTAGTAAAAATTATAACAAACTGTATTGATTCAACTAATGTGGATTTAAATCCAAGTTAGTTAATCTGAAATACACTGTCTACGATGTAGCATAGCGGTCTTTTATTTTGTTCATTCGTTTTAAAAATGCAACCACGTAAAGAACGATAACCGACATTTCGGAAAAATATTCAACGATAAATAGCCGCCATTTTGAGAAAAAGGAACTCATGAAGCAACGGCTACGCTACATTGTTGGCACTGTATTTACGATCAACCTCCTCGAATTGAATTCCATTTCCGTTGTTCTATATCCCCGTAAATTGAGGGGCCAGCCTGCGCGAGATGCTCAATTCATTTGTTCGAAAAATTCGTCACTTTGTTACAATTGTTTCGACTTTGTTCATTCGTTAAATTAGAATTTAATGAGTGTATTTGTAAATGAAAAAAGTTCCATTTGTTCTGAATGCAATTGTAATTAATAATTCAGAAAATAAAGAATAAATGTTAATTGTACATTTTTTAAAGGCATTGTCGCCCAATGCCTCTCTCAGTAATTCTTGGAGGAGATGAAGAATCATAACAGTTTTTTTTGTCGAATAACAGATTTTAATTATTGCTTCGATTTACAATCAACCGTGTACATGTAATGTAATGATGTTGTACAAACGTCAGAGAAATAATATCAATATAAATAAACGAACAGAATGCATGTGACAAGACTAGATCGCAGAAATAGTAATATAACATCATAAATAACAGTCGTAAAGAGTGACACGTAATATATAATCATAATACAACAATACATAATCGTAAATACATGTTTCTAACGTAATTATGAAAAACAGCGTAATCGTCGATTTATCGGAACAAAAGTAATACGTTTAACAGCAACACGATTGACAAAAGGTCTTTAAATATTCGCATTCAAACTGTTTCATCGGTGACGTATTCATCATCCTAATCCGCAACATCATTACCATCGTCGTACTAATACATCTTTAATTTCCCGTAAAGAACGCTATAAACCAAACCAATGCGGCAAAATCAACAACAACAAGAACAACAACAACAACAACAACGAGAACTAGAACAGCGGCAATAAGAAGAACAAGAAACCGAACAAGAACTTAAATTAATTGGACGTGTTAAGGAATATTGAGGACACGAATGATGGTAGTGAAACTGGCGGATGATGATTTTTTTCAAACAACAAGAAACAATGATAGATGTCATTGTGAATGTTACATCTCAACGCAACCTAATGCTTCTTTCTCTTGGCAATTTGACGTTGCTTCTGCACGCAATCGTGTACAATCCTACTTGCGTCTGGCGATAACAAGTTGTGCACCTTTTTTACGTAGTCTGCAAAACGAAACCAAATTAACACGTGATAGTAGTAATAATCATAACAATATAAATAATTGTGTAAGATTGATAACGAGTAATCTCGGATATTTCTATCAATAACAAAGAAACATGAAATGCTAACTTGAAATGGCCTGCAGTATCCCTTCGTTCAATTTCATCACAGCGTTAGGATCTGTGTCGGCAGTACCCCGCGTTCGTCTACCAGACAGCGTACATGTTCGTAATTCGTCGCTCGTAAAACAACCGTTAATCAGACAAGTTGCACTATCAAACATGGATGCAGGTGGTCCTATCCTCTTTACTTCGTCGAGCACGTGCTTAGGAATTTCATAAATCTGCTGCTGCTGCTGCTGCTGCTGGCGCTTCTGATGGTGCGGCGATTGCTCTTGTTCATTACGCTGGATCATGATGTCCTGATGACCGTGGTCGGGGTGATGCAATCGTTTACGTTTGAGCCGATTCTGTTTGTCCCTCATGCTGCTGCGTGCGGATTTATATTTCTGTGAAAAAAATATCATCAAAATTAAATTTCTCTAAGAAAGAAAAAAAACAAGAAAATAAATAACAAAAGAAGTAGACAAAGAAATTTTCGAAACGTGTACTTTCGAAACCTTGTTACTTACCTCCGACTCATCCGATTCACTGCTGATGTCGTCGTCGTCTTCGGGTTGGTGTTCCAGGTCGGTGATAGGTTTCGCTGCTGCTTTCGCTGCCGCGGCTGATCGTTTTCTTCCCAATGACAAAATCAATGATGAAGATGATGATGTTGAAGTTGACGACTGCGCAGGAGGTACGTCTTGCTCTTACTTGTTCTCGCTCGAATCAATCATGCGTATCACCTTTCTTTCTTCCACATCCTTCTGCTGCTGCTGCTGCTGCTGGTTCTGTCCAAGTTGATTCTAAACAAAAATCCGCGAACAAATCAGATCACATAATGATCATAACATGAGCATGCCAAACGCGCGAACCCAAACCAAATATCCCAGACTGCAACACGTCGTTGCGCAGACGCAATGCAAAATATGATGTTTATTAATTAATATAGTTGGTACTTTGTTCGTTTTCATCTCACTCAAGTGCATCGATGTTTCCGCCGCTGCTGCTGGTGCTGGAGTTGGAGGTGATTGCATCGTTGGACAAGGAGAACGAGGAGAAGGTGTTGTAGCAGAACCGTAGCTTGATCGCCGAGAGCGCAAAACTTTGCGTCGCGCAATAGCATTGCATTTGGACGTGCCAGGAACGGCCAGGACGTCAACTGCGTCAATGTCAGACGACGACGTGGACGCGATGGGATGTAATGGTTGTCCTGCCTCCTCTGGCGAACTTGCTGTCAACGTGGAAGCATCTAGACGCAGAACAGAAACGATCACGATTATGAAGGAAATAACAAAGAAATTAAAATAACGAATTATCATGATCGGAACAACAACGGCGACTCAGAACGTAAAAATTTAATGGCGCTTACGTACAGTCAATTGAGTCGTCTTGCAGTAGTTGTATAATCGCCTCCAGGTTCTCGATTGTCCGGCGCTGCTCAATGTTCTGTCGTAAGAGACCTGTATTATGAAAAGAGGCAGACATATGAATATGACAATCATAAAAGAACCAACAAAACATCCAACAGAAATGACAAAAGAAGAAGCATAAGAAGTAGTAGTAGTAGTACGAAAGTTTAATATTTGATCATGAGAGGTGAGATATATTACATGTCGCAATTGGACGATATACCTTGGTTTATACTTTCCAGTGAGGCCTTACTAGTCGGTAGAATTGACGAGTTGACGTTATACACGCTAGCGTCAGTTGCGTATGGATCTGTCAATTATGAGACATAAAAGGTAGAAACATGGTGGATTCAACTTATTCGCGACATAACACACATACGGAAAACGAACAGCAAGCAGCAGCATCATCATCATTGACAAAGAATGACGCAAGAGTCGAGAAAGAAAGGAAAACCAAGACCAGAAATAAAAAAAACCGAAATATTCGAAATACACGAACAAATTGTAGTACCTATAAAGTTGTTCATCATGTCTGCAGCAGCGTAAATTGCTTCTGTCGCCTGCGTTACAATGTCACATTCCTCAAGTAATGGCGCTAAACGAAATGGCAGAGAATCAGAACAACAACATAGATTAACAAGGTCGTTCGATATTAATCGTCTAGAAAAAGACGCAATCAGAATAATGATCACATTATTGCATTACCTCGCTGGTTCAGCCATGACTCGATGAACGCACGATGTTGTCTCTCATCCTCCGCTACTGCTGCTACTCGAAGTAATCGTCCATTGTCATCCTCTGTCACTGATAATGGCTTCTCATTCTCCTTCTCCTGCTCCGACTTTTTCTCCTCGTGCATCCTGCCCTTGCATTCCACTTGTAACTTGTCACTTGTCATCGTCTCCTTCTTCGGCGACTTCATCCTCGTCTTCAACTTGTTCTTGTCCTTGTTGTTGGTGGTGATGTTGTTGTTCTTCGTTGTTAAGGTTTTATCGTCGTTGCAGACGTGTTCGGACAAAACGTCGACTTTATCAGATTCCTTAATCTCTGAAGACATACTGCGTAAACGCTTGCCGTGCTCGTCACGAATGCGCGGCATTGTAACGTAATGACACACGCAAAGTCTGAAACAGGACAGAGAGTGAGTGACTGAAGATAAGGATGACGACAAAGTGATGGAGAAGCAAACGACAGATTCAACGCAAAGACATTTTAGCACACAGAATGACGTACAATGAAAATAATATTGGCCATATTCGTGTCAAAGGAACGTTGACAAACATGATGCTAATCAACTTTGTCAAACATTCGCTTGTTGTCGTCGAAATTTGTACTTTGTATTTAGTCCAAATGACTAGTACAAAATTTATGTCAAGCGTTAGCAAAACAATCGCCAGAGATCGACAAACTAATTGATGACAATGTCGTACAAAATGTTGCATAAATAAATCAACCAAAGTTTGACAATTTTTTTTGGTAAATTTCCATCAAAAATTTTAAAATCAAAAACACCAAATTGCATTTTTACAGTTTACGAAAAGCGCTCACAAACTTTGGGAGTCTGTTTACATTTTCGAGGCCGTTTATTTATATTTCTCTGTTTCTGTTCTTTTTACTTCAAAACGAATAAAAATACATCATTTCTTGGAATTTACTTTCACGCTTTTACCTTACCTTCAATAAGCCAAAATAAAAATCACCCAAAACACACACACACACACAGTATTTGAATCGAATTTCATAAAAAACATAAATAAATATTGTAAATCTGAGTATATACCGAGTGTGATATGTATCATAGAGAATGTTAATGTTTGATCGAATTTTTCGGAGCAAAAATTAAATACGAAAATATTATATTTATGTGTAAATGAATGATAATAAAACCTGTGACAAGAAATTGAGCGGTATGTTCACTGTCGGTCGTATTGGGTCAAATCGTTGTGATTGAGCACACACACACACACACACGCACAGTTGTATTGTCACTGTTGTGCGATGCCTGTTGTCTGTATCGTGTTGACGTTGTGGTGGTGGTGGTGGTGGTGGTGGTTGTATAACCTCCTAAGATGCGGCCGACGGCGACGGGCACAGACGAGTGACGTTCTACTTTGCATCACACTGCGTAAACGATGGCGACGCAAGTGGCGCCGTTCGTGGCGACCGCGCGGTAACATTCGACCGCCAAAATTCAAACCGTAGTAAAACGAAAAAGCACAAACGACGAATTAATCACGACGGAATTCCAATCTTCGTTATGTACTTTCAAAGCTCAATTATTCCGCAGACACTAGCTTACAAATGAAATTTGATGTATATAAATGACACGAGATAAACCTGAGATAATGATTAAAATAATTCTAATTATATTGGTGTAAAATCCATCCTAAGCTAAAAACAAAGATACTATATAAGTGTATGTTTCCTTCCGTCAATTATATGCCACACGATCACTCGTCATGTAAATAAGTGCGAATTTTTATATACTTTTTGTTCATAAAGTAGACTGTATACCTATTTTATTTTGTTTCAAATAATTTTTCTCACCATAACAACAATTTGACAAGCGTACGCAGAAATTTTTGTCAGACAACTTGATCAGCGCATGCTGAAAGAGCCTGATTTTTCATATTTTCATCAATGATTCATTGAAATATTACACCTGTAAAATATTATAACTAAATACCCGTAGTCGAGGAGAATGTACAAATAATTCAGTACTTGAAACATTTTATTCCATGTTTTATTTGCTTTTAAACTCTTTACACAGTATTTGTCACATTATGAGTGTGAAATGCGAAACAAGGAGGAAATACTTTTGTAGAGGAGGACAAGTTTAGAACAAATTAAATTTCTTTAAACATATTATTCCATTTTCGAACCCATTCTAAGCTTAAATTAAAATTAGTTAAAGAACTCTTACATCATGTAATGTATCAAAGAAATAACTATAAATGCTTAAATATATGAAATGTCTGATGAAACTTATGAAAAAGAAACGTATGTTTATAATTATTAATGTAGGTTTTTTTTAATTTTTTAACACAAACAAAAAGTTCACGCAATGCTTTGCAATACTACAACGCCAATCGTAGAATCGAACGAGGACATTGTCAAATTAAACTTAAATTTAATGTTTGCTGTGTCATCTACAGCATAAACAAAAGGAAATTAATTTTTATCAAACAAACGAACATTTACACCACGTTTTCCTTTGCTGCGCCCGATCTTGAGTTGTGCATCCGAATGTTAATGGCGAACTTTATTTGCATCGCCTCTTGGCGTTCGCACATTTATTACGCGCGCATTTGCGTACCAGCCCTTTTGCTTTATCCTCCTCCATACCAAATCGCTCCATCACATCCTCTGCAAAAGACATGACAAACATTTATGTAACATGTGCTCTTTGCAAACACACAAAATTACAAAAAATACAACTTACTCGTAATCGCCGCAAGTTTGCGTTCGTCCAATTTTCCTTGCGTGGATATTTGAACCACACCATCCGAACCTTCAACAATTGCTCTGCCAGTTACTGAACTGCTCCTCAATTCTTTCATTGTGAAGAGAGCATTGAGCAGTGTATTCACTCTTTCCGACGGCGTGGCCAAATTTTGTGAATCGACTCTTTGCAGCACCACCGATGGAATTACCGCGGGCGGCGGGCCTGATGACGACGACGACGAAGCATTGATCTGTTAATAAGGACAAAAAAAATTATGCAATTATGTAACGCGGCTACTACAAAAATCAAATCACCAATCTAATGACAGTTCAATGTAGGTATGTATTTATGGCTGGTTTATGGAATTTTTTTTGCAAAAACCTATAAACAAACATTTTCCTTTTTACCTTATTCTTCATCGCTGTCTCGGTCGAATCGTCATTGCGGCTCTTCTTCTTGGACACACTTACACGAGACGGCTCCGCCGAGTTCGAATCCTCCGCAGACGTGTCCTCGTCCGCGGGTTCATTGTCTTTGTAAGAGCGTTTCCGCGCTCTAGATGCACGACGCTGAAACCATTAAAAGAACGCACACGAAATTAAAAAGACAACTCTTAACAAAGATGTATAACAATATTAATTAATTGTAATATGAATTGAAGTAATCTTTAATTTCAAACGCCCTTTTCACAGTTTTATCATACCTCAATTGCAGCTGACGCGAACCTATCTGCCTCCGACTGTCGTCTACGAGAATTTTCTGGTGATCCTGCTGCTGCTGGTGATGGGGGTGGTGATGGTGGTGGTGTTGATGTGGTTGGTGATGGTGGTGGTGTTGCTGCTGGTCCTGATCCTGTTGCTGCTGCAGGTGTTGGTGTAGGTGCTGGTGCTGGTGCTGGTGCTGGTGCTGGTGCTGGTGCTGGTGCTGGTGGTGGTGGTGGTGGTGGTGGTGGTGGTGGTGGTGGTGGTGGTGGTGGTGGTGGTGGTGGTGGTGGTGGTGGTGGTAATGATGGTGGTGGTGGTGGTGGTGGTAATGATGGTGGTGGTGGTGTTGCTGCTGCTGCTGCTAAGCTGTCATGTCCATCAGCGTTGTTCCTTGCACGTGCCAATGTTGCACGATGATCGTGTGGTTGTTGATGTGAAAAGACCTTTGGCACTGTTGCACGAAATTTTGGTGCTCGCAAACGATGGAATGAAACGACATTTTGGGCTTTCGGACTGCGTCGGCTGCTGCTGGTGGTGGTAGTTCTGCTATTTGAGGGTTGTTTGGTTCTTTGCTCGTGTTCTTCATAACGTAGTGAATATGTGGACACAAGAAGAGAAGGAAAAACTCGATTATTGCTACATTATTATTATTGCTGCTTAATTCTAATTATTATTATACGTGCCTCGGCACGTATCACAACTACAACAACGACGAGTATACGTACGTTCCAATGCTTGCAGTCGCTTCTCTACATTGTGACAATTAGCCACGACGTCGTCCCTCAAGTCATTGAATTGCATCAAGATGTCCTGCTTGAAGTCTGTGAACGCAAACAAAATCATATATATCATTACATATCATCAATCCTTCTTCATTCAATCTTGATTTGTTACGAATCGAAACACTGAGAAAACAACCCAAATACCTTTGATTGTCTTCGTCTCTGACAAATGTTCTGCTACGTTGTGCATTGCACGTTGACGACGATAATCCAAAAATGTTGACTGTCCATATGCTGCAATAGAACAACAAACATAAGAAATAAAATTCCAAGATTCCATGCAACATCTCACTCTCAAACATACTCACTCACGACAAATGTAAAATTGTCGAAAGTTGCATAATTATATATATACATATACGAACAGTAACGAACATGTCAAGTATAATTGTGCAAAAATACCTCTGAGAGCTGTCAACGATGTTTCAACAATTTCCAGTTGCTGCGCGATGGTCTGCACTCCTCTCATCAACTCCAGTAGAACCTCTGGAAAACCGGTAATACAAATTCAAAACAATGATTCCTTCAATGAAAGTGCGCGCTACTAGCCTTCCGAAATATTTACCATCTTGACTTTGAGACCGTCTGCCGTGAAAATTCATACTGCAAAGCACTCCATCGCAGCCCTTCTGTGCAACTGTACAATCATCCGTCGTATTGATAAACTCGTTTCCCATGTTTCTGTTATTCATTCTACTCTGATTCAGACAACTCGCTGCAATACACAAACATTTGTTTTACATTTTTTGCGAACAATGGAATGTCAAACATTAATAGTTCAAAATGTCAGAAATTGAACTATTAACAGAACTAAAGGCGCGCCGTGCCGAACGTTAATATTTCATTACTGGTAAAAATTATATTTTTTGCAATGTTTCATTATGCGGTACATAGGCAATGAAGCGCGCTCTTCGTGCACCTGCACCTTAAATTAACTTTGTGACATGTAATGTTTTGTTCTTCGAACAATTTTAATGTTTTTAATTTGTTCCACAAAATTGATTCCAAAAATCAATGGAAATAATTAATATATATTAAGATATTCGTATTTCAATGATTGCGCGGAATCTCTAACCCGATCGATATTCCGGTCGATAATGCAGTTTTCGATATTTTTCAAGTTTCAAAAGTCATTATCAAATAGTTTATCAAACTTGATTCTGACTGTGAATCGTTAATAATGATTCATTATGATTAATTATTCATTAAATTGTAGCATTTTACAAACGAAAATGACGAAATAATGCGAACGAAATCATTTTCTGTATTATCGGCAGTAAGTCAAAGAGAGCGCGTGTGGGTTTGCGCGCGCGTGTGTGGGTTTGCGCGCGCATGTGTGTGTTTGTGCGCGCGTGTGTGTTTGCGCGCGCGTGTGTGTGTTTGCACGCGCGTGTGTGTTTGCGCGCGCGTGTGTGTGTGCACGGAGCGGAAAGAATCTCAGAGTTTAATATTTTTAATGTCAGAGTAGGAACAGACTGCAATCAGCTTAGATTTTTATATTTAAATGTTAAATTTCAGCATGTTTTGTGCGAAAAAATGATGTTTGAATATTTTAATTTTTCAAATAAAAAAAAGTAAGATTTTTGCTGATAAATTTTGAAATGTAAAAATGTTAATTTTTCGAAACACCATTGTTGATCTATTTATGTTTGATTCTTTGAAATCCAATGTTTTGAAATGTCATCGGAGTATTTGTTGGTATTTCGTAAACACCTTTTATGTTTTATTTTTTGGAATCGAATATTTTGAAATGTAAAAACAGTAAACATCTAAAAAGAAAATGAATAAAGATAAAAATGAACGTAAACCATGAGTTATAAAATAACCATTCACCGAATTTGAATGTTTTTGTATTAAAATACACAGAAAAAAAATTAACATTTTAAATGATAAAATTTGTGAGACATCACTTAATAAAATTTGGTAGCTTTGATGCCAATAAATGAAATCATAATAGATCAAGTTTTAACATTTTAAATGCTAAAATTTGACGAAAGGTGTTTGAGGCATTACTTGATACAACTTTTTGCTCCGTGTGTGTGTTCGCGATGGGCGCAATTCTGTGTACACAATTGTGTACAGAAGAAAAACGAAAAACACCGTAAATAACAACACAAGCGTAACATGCGACATACCTTTTACAAGTTGCGTGTGGCAACGTCTTGTCCAGCACAGATACCACGCACACGATGAAAAGACGCCGGCCGTCGAGTTGACGCGTTCAGGACAAACACAAGCGACGACAAGACACAACTGGACGAACAGAAGCGTGCTGTACGTTTGATGGGCGTTACGAACAATGTGCGCCACAAACAACGAGATGTACAACGTTGCCACATGGCCGACATTAGTTCCCCCTGACGGGCGCTTAAAGTAACCGCTAAAATTGAAATAACAAGAGTAACGAAATACCGCTACAATTTAAAATTTTAATATAAATTCATTGTGAAAAACATTTTAAAAACATCTTTCATGTTCCACTAATACTTTATTACATACTAATAACCAATTAGGTTATTATTGAGAAATAGGTTTTTTGACGGTGCACAAATGTAACTCTACGACGAAGAGAGTATTTTAGATATCGCGAGCTGAACCAAAGTAGATCTATCCTCAAAAATCAGTATCTCGGGCCCCTGATATCATTTCCTCATAGTGATACAATTTTTTTCGTTATTTCTTTACTCAATTCGTCTTTCTAACTAAAAACTAAAACTACTAAAGTACTTTAGCATAACAAAAAAATTCTAGGCTTGTAATGTAATTGTTTTTTTACAATTTGCGAACATATTGTGTTAGTGCAATATATCTTGAATCCAATTATAAATAGTACTTTAACATTCGATTAATGACCAATTTGTCTTTGTAAAAGGTAACAACGTAGTACATCGTGGCGAAACTTGTCTTAATCCGCTTGTCGCGCAATGAACGTTTATTTGTACTTCTAGGCTTCTAATGTAATTGTTTTTTACAATTTGCGAAGATATTGTGTTAGTGCAATGTATTGCGGATCAAATAACCACTAGTATTTTGTCATTGAATTGTTGACCAATTTGTCTTTGTAAAAGAAAACAACGTGGAACATCGTGACAAAAACTGTCTTGATCCGCTTGTCGCGCAACGAACTTTCAATTGTAATTGTAGGCTTGTAATGTAATTGGATTTTACAATTTGCGAACATATTGTGTTAGTGCAATATATTCCAAACCTAATTGTAACTAGTACTTAGACATTCGGTTGTTGACCAATTTGTCTTTGTAAAAGATAAAACGTTGGACATCGTGGCAAAACCTGTCTTAATCCGCTTGTCGCGCAACGAACTTTTAATTGTAATTCTAGGCTTGTAATGTAATTGTTTTTCACAATTTGCGAACATTTTGTGTTAGTGCAATATATCGCGAACCTAACTGTAACTAGTACTTTAACATTCGATTGATGACCAATTTGTCTTTGTAAAAGATAAGAACGTGGTACATCGTGGCAAAACCTGTCTTGATCCGCTTGTCGCGCAACGAACTTTTAATTGTAATTCTAGGCTTGTAATGTAATTGTTTATTACAATTTGCGAACATATTCTGTTAGTGCAATGTATCGCAGATCTAACAACCACTAGTACTTTGTCATGAAATTGATAAACAATTTGTCTTTGTAAAAGATAACAACGTGGTACATCGTGGCTGAAACTATCTTGATCCGCTTGTCGCGCGCAACGACGTGTTATTTGTAATTCTAGGCTTGTAATGTAATTCTTTTTTCTCAATTTGCGAACATTTTGTGTTAGTTAAATGTATCGCGAACCCAATTGTAACTAGTACTTTAACATTCGATTGATAAGCAATTTGTCTTTGTAAAAGATAACAACGTGGTACGTCGTGGCAAAATGGCGCGCTGATGAACGGAGGCACAGCTACCTTCATCTTCATCGCGAACTGTCATTTGTAATTCTAGGCTTGT
The DNA here is from genome assembly GCA_020615435.1 of Telenomus remus. Classification (NCBI taxonomy): domain Eukaryota; kingdom Metazoa; phylum Arthropoda; class Insecta; order Hymenoptera; family Scelionidae; genus Telenomus; species Telenomus remus. Next base: position 11,194,721 of record CM036341.1, on the reverse strand, counting down.
ATTTAAATTTTTTTTCCAATTTGCGACTACATTGTGTTTGGCAATGTATCGCGAACCCAATTGTAACTAGTACTTTGACATTAGATTGATGAGCAAGAATCGTTAATTGTTTAGATTTTGAAGTGAGTTTGTTTCCATGTTTTTGCCACATTATTTTTTATACGCACAATGAACAAACGTGAAGCGATGTAATAAAAACATGAATAGTTTATCTTTCCTGTTCGTTTGTAGCTTTACGCGAAAATGTTTATTTGTAAATTGATACAAATAATTTGAACAAAGGAAATAAGTTTGATGTTGAAGGTGGTAATTATGAAATGCAAGGTGCGCGGAGGATCGCGCGTCGAGCTTCTGCGTGTGCACTTGCGCAAACGCTCACAAGGCTTGTGTGTGTGTGTGTGTGTGTGTGTGTGTGTGTTTGAAACAATGAAGGCGCCACCGCACGTGACCTCGCAAGCGGCATAGATACGCAAGCCTGCTGTGTGTAACGTATGAGTAAAAGTAACGTGTTGAATAGATAACAATGAATACATCAGATAATGTCGCCATCGATGGAACCTCCAAATCGTTGATGCATTTTTTCGTCGCGTTAAAACTGACCAGTGACAATGTTCTGCAAAAACTGCTCGAGTACAAACAGTCCGATGACCGCCGAGACAAACTGCTCAATGTGCTACTTACAACGATGTGTGAAAAAAAATTCACGTGACCTTGCCGAATCGTGGACAATTCAGAGCTAAGCACGATGCCGCTGCACCGTACTACAAATTTTTCGCCAGAATTGCTGACTGTCCGCTAACGCACAATCAACCGACGACTGTCGCCTTCTCCGAGATACTCGACACAAGTCTCGGCAACATCAAATGGAGCTGTCACACGACGTTTTTGTTCGAGATTGATTGGCTTGCGCTGCAGTACATTATAGCTGGACAGAGTCTCAATATGATCGTGTATTGTCAGAAGCAGTTACAAGCTGAAAATAATCCGCATTATCCCGGTATCATCGTGTCGCAAGTTCAAACACCAGCGTTTGTCACATTCCACTCGAAATTGTCCGTCTTGAGTTATGACGACGGCCAAATTCGAATTATCATTTCAACGGGCAACTTGACGGCAGACGATTAGGAAAACCGAACTCAGGAGTACGTTAACTTTTTCACACAGATTCAATACTCTCTTCTATTATGCTTATGTTCTTTCTTTCTTCTTTTCTTGCGTAGAATTTGGATTTCACCGGACTTGCCGCAGTTGCCCGACACGATGCCATCCAAATATGGAGAATCCGCTACTTTTTTCAAAAAAGAATTCACCAGGTACATGCGCAAGGTTGCCGAGCTGCTGCTCACGCAAACAACAGAAACAAACAAGAAGAACTGGAGTCGTTGCGTCAAATTGATAGCGAGGGCGGACTTGCGGCAGCTCAACGTTGTATTCTTGGCCTCCGTACCTCGTTCGTAACTGATGATGATCTGAAATGGGGACTCAAGAGACTTGAACGACTTCTTAACAAATCAGCAGACCTGCCTGTTGCAGCGCACTCACCATCGTCAACTTGGCAACTCATCGCTCAGTGCTCAAGCTTGAATAATTTGGGAACTGATTCGCAACAATGGTTGCAATCTTGTCTCGTCAAGTGTATGTCTGCACACGTGACGCCTACTCGTGATCATGCGAACGCGAATGATTGCGACGATACTTTTGAATCAGCTCAATTCAAGCTAATATATCCGGCTGTGGCTGACTTTAATCGCAGCTATGATCACCTCTACGATTCACCAGGCTTATCTTATGTTCCTGAATCGCATTAGCAGCAGCAGCAGCAGCAGCAGCAGCAGCAGCAGCAGCAGCAATGGTTAACTGCACACATGTGGTAAGTGTGTGTACACAAAAAACTCCACACACACACACACACTCAGAATTGAACAAATATTTTTTTTCTCTTTCTTTTGTAGCCGCTGGAAAAGTTGTAACATCAGCAGGACCGCAGCGATGCCCCATTGCAAGTCGTATGCAAGACTATCAGCCACAAGCAAGCAATTAAGCTGGTACTTGTTGACCAGTGCCAATTGCACCAAAGCAGCTTGGGGCTCAAACCAGAAAGGACGCAAATGGAAAATTTGCAATTACGAAGCTGGAGTCCTATTTTTACCGAAATTCATTGTAAGTCATTTACTACCTACAACTACAACAACAACAGCCTATTATTTTCTTTGCATTGCTTTGCAGACGAAGCAGAATTATTTCGACATTGCGGTGCCAGAATCACCATCAGACCACGCGACCACCACTATTAAGAGCAGCTCGCCGTCATTTACCTTGCCGTACGATGTACCGTTAACTCCGTACGAGCACAATGATTCGCCTTATGTCACTGCTCGCGACTCTGTAGTTTCATCCACTTAGAAATGTAGTAGCAACAACAACACCACCACCACCACTACCACCACCAACAGCAACAGCGACAATAACAACAGCAACGTCAATGAAGCAGCAACCAATGAAACACAAAAAAATACGGCCAATTTTACGGCCTATAACCGCATCGCGTTTTGTATACTGCAAGCTTGATTTTGTTAATTTTTTGAAAGTATAATTTCAATTTTATATTTACATTGTTGAATCTGGCTGTACCTCTCGAAATTCACGTAATAAAGCCGTAATGCTAAATTTCAATGGCATATATTTATATTGTACTTATATTGTATAAATTATTGTATATAATTTTATAAATCGCGTTTATTTTTGTGATTATTTTCATTAATAATCTTACACGTAGCAGCATCGGAGGTAAGATGAGAAAAAGTAGAAAAAACGAAAGAAATGCAATGACAAAATAAAAAAACCAAACAGAACAGAAATAGAACCAGTCTAAAGAAACATGTTTTTTTAGCGGTATCTATCGTTTATGTTAACAAAACCAGTGACGGAGCAATAACAATAACACAAATGTTATTATTCCATCAAGTTTTTCTTGTCACGCATTTCGTTGTTTTCAATTTTAAGCTTTTACAAATTTTATTTCATTAGTAAGAAAAATAATTTTTTACACAATTCAACCAAGTAACATCGAGTACCGTAATTTTTGTTACAAAAATGTTTGTTCCTGATAAACAGGAGTACACTTATTTCTATTGTTTCCAAAATATAATTATATATTCCAAATAATAATTTGTCAGTTTAAATGATAACGAAAATAACAATGTATGACACAAAGACCAGGATAACGATGATATGATGATGATTTATAACAATAATAATTGTGACTGTTTAATTGAACCGTCAATAAATCAATAAATTGAATAAGAAACAAAACAGTGGAAACAATAATGATTCATGTCATTGTGAATTTCAAACATCTCGACGCAACCTGATGACGCTGCTTCTTCCTATTGGCTTTCTTACATTTTCTCGTCACGCAAGTTTGTTTCTGCAATCGTAGCTGCGTCCGACGTTGACAATTTGAAGGAATTGGATGGTGATGTTGCAACAACATCATCAGAGCTCGATCGGCCGGAGAACGAAAGTTTGCGTCGCGCGGAACCATTGCTTCTTGACGACGCTCCGGTACGTGGCGTTGTAACAATTGTCATGGACATGGGTGAATTTAATGATTCTCCTGCCTCGTCCTCCTCCTCCTTCGCATCCAAAGTTGTTGTCAACTCGACATCTAGACGAGAGAGAAAAAAAGAAAGAAAAATTAGCATAATCAAAACAACGGCAACCAAGAACGTAGAAATTCAATGGCGTTTACGTACATTCACTTATGTCATGTTGCGGTACTTGTACGCGTTTCTCCAGGTCATAGATTCTCTTGCGCTGTTCAATGATCTGTCGTTGGAGACCTATATGAGAGCAAAACGAAAACCAAAAAAAGAAGCATGAGCAGGCGTACGAAAGCTTGTACCATGTTTCATGTTACACAATAATAATTGCAGGATACCTTGGTTTTCTCTTGTCAGTGAGTCGTTATGAACCAGTAGCAATGCCAACTGGTCATACACGTTCGCGGTACTTGCGTATGGTTCTGGAAAATCACAAAGACATAACGAGTTTAATTAAATCGAAACATCTATGGATAACAATTCTCGTAGTACCTATGAAGTTGTGGATGTTCTGTACAGCAGTAAGAATTTTTTGTTTCGCCTGATGAAGTAGGCCAACTTCGGAAAGTAATTTCTCTAGACAAAATGACAGAAAATAACAAAGATATTAACAACAGAACCGTTAATTTATTATAATAATCACGTTATTGTTTGAAATATGTACCTCCCTGTTTTTGCCATGACTCGACGAACCAGCCGTGTTTCTCTTCATCCACCGATACTGCTACTACGGCTGCCGCTGCTGCTGCGGCAACTGATGCGTCCTCCTGCTCCTGCTCCTGCTCCTCGAAGTACTTCTTGTCCTTTGATTCCATTTGTAATTGCTCATTACACTGCTGCTGCCTCCTCATCCTCCTGTCCTCCTCCTTCGGCGACTTCATCTTCGTCGTCATCTTCACACTCTGGCTCCTCTCCATTTTCTCGTCGTTCAACCTGTTCAGAACGTCTCAAAACATGACAGCGAATGAGTGACTGATAACAAGTGCTGATGATGATTTTATGATGTTATTAATCATTAGTAAAAGTCATTCAAAAGTAAAAGTCATTCACTCAAACTTCAAAATTCTGCTCACATTTTTTTTGGCCATTTATTTATATTTCTGTCTTTCTTTCTTTCTTTTCTTTTCTTTTTCCTCGAAATCGAATAAAAATAGATCATTTCTTGGAATTTACTTACACACACAAATTCTCTAATCCAAAATCATGAGAACCTAAACAATAATAATAATCGTGAAAATAATATGTGAACTTGTGTAAAATTTTTATGTTTCATCGAGTTTTGAAGCGAAAAATTGAATACAAAATTATGATATTTATTTATGTGTCATTAAATAATACCTGTAACACAAAATTGAGCGTATCGTGTGTGTGTGTGTGTGTGTGTGTGTGTGTGTGTGTGTGTGTGTGTGTGTGTGTGTGTGTGTGGTGTAAGCAGCGACACAAGTAGCGCCGCTCGTGGCAACGGCGCGGTAACATTTGACCGCCAAAATTCAAACTGCTTAATCAAAGAACCAACACTCGTCACTCGCCCTGCTGGCGCGGAAACAGTACTAACAGTATTTATATTATTTAATGGCACTTGCCATTTTAGCATATCAAAAAGTGTATATGTAAAAAACAAGACAACACATTTAATGGATAACTTATTTTAATTCCAAACTATAACACTAATGTCAGCGAGCAACCAAAGTTCGCGGATCATGATATAACTTTTACAACTAATAAAGTCAATACGTAACATTCGACGGACAAAAATGACGCCTATTATAATCCAACGACGACACTCTTAAATTAATCTTACATTTAATGTTTGCTTTGAAAAGGGAAACAGAAGAAAAAGTTAAACGACACAAACTGACAAATAATTATCTCGCTCGGTGATATTTATAACGAAAGACCACGCTTTACTTTGCTGCGCTCGCTTTCGAGTTGTGGATCCCGCCGGTGGACGCAAACTTCATTTGCATCGCCTCGTAGCGTTCAGAAATCTCTTACGCGCATAATCGTCCACCAGCTCTCTTGCTTCATCCTCCTGCATATCAAATCGCTCCATAATATCCTCTGCAAAAGACATGACAAACATTTATATGTAACAATTGCTTTTTGCACACACAAAAAAAAACAACAAAATACTTACTTGTAATCACCGTGAGTTCACGTTCGTCCAATTGTGCTTGCTTAAATCTTTCATCATATTCTTTGCTGATGAGTTGTTGCTGAAGGGATAATGATGTCGCGGGACGGTCCACACTGGTGACTGTTGCCTGTACTTTCGGTGTTGGCATGTCATAAATTGAAACGACATTAATCTTGTTACTTTTGCCAATGGTGCTGCTGCTTCTTCTGCTGCTTCTGCTGCTGCTGCTGCTGCTTCTGCTGCTGCTGCGGCGGCTGCTGTTGCGGCGGCTGATGCTGCGGCGGCTGATCCCGCGGCAGCTGATGCTGCTGATGCTGCTGCCACCGCCACCACTGCGCCAACCCTTATTACTGCTATTCACTTTGGTGGTAGTGGTGGCTGTGGTGGTGGTTGTGCTACGGGGTTGTTGTGGCGCCAATGAAATGTGCTCGATGTCTTCAGCGGAACCTAGTGGTCACAAGATAATATGAAAAAAATCGAATCAAAATCTGTTGTTATCGTTTTTTTTGTTGTGTATACGTACGTTCAAGTGCTTGCAGTCGTGTCTCTATATCCTGAAGAACGGTCCGAATGTTCTGCAGCTCGTCATTTAATTTCTGAATATCCTGGTGCACGTCTGTAAACGCAAACAAAAATCACATCACATTACACGCAACGTTAACGTGATCCGACAATCCTTGTCCATCTCTATACCTTTGCATCTGTTTGTCACCGCCGATTCTCCTGCTCGGTTAGGCATTGCACCACCACGATGATGATGATGATGATGATGATGATTATCCGAAATTGTTGAATCTCGTTCTGCTAGAGCAAATAACAAAGAGAAAATTCCAAAAATGTCAGAAAACAATTTCACGAATAATTTGATTGATAAGATGATGAACAAATACCTTTGAATTGTTTGATCAATGTTACGAGACTATGCTGTTGCCGCACAATGGACTGCACGTGATTATTTAGCCTCAGTAGTTCATCTAAGGACAGTTTAAAACAACAACAACCATATCATTATTAAGAATGTACACTAATGAAACATTAATTAATTTGTGCGCACACAACTGGTTTGCCGCTAATATTTACCATCCTGATGTTTGTACCAACGGCCATACTGTCGACCAATCGAACACGACGCACCGTCGCAGTCCTCGTCTGCATCATTCCTATTGAAATGCACGTTCTCCTTGTTAGACATCTCGCTATACTGCAACAAACAAGTAATACAATAACAAATCGGAAGTACAATTGCAATTGAAACACGGTTTTAACACAGTGCATGTAATAAAAGTTTGGCTCATTTCATGTCACATTGTTCTCCTAACATACATCATCTCTTCCAACCTTTTTTGTCCCACAAAACCAGCATGTCAAACATTATTTCTATTGTTATCATTGTTGTTATTATGTATCTATGCAATATATTATTGATTAAAATATGTTATATTAATAAATTACTGATTCACACGTACCGTATAGTTGAAACAAGGTTACACTTGAGGTTAGCAATGTGGGCGACTGACAGGGTTGCCAGTACTTGTGACGAGTCGGTCGCCACCTGGACGCCGTGAGGTATCAAGAAATTTGAAATTTGAAATTTGAATTAAAAACGTCTTTAATCATCAAATTTAATTTCTCGTGTTATTTTGTTAAGTAGTTTTGAATTGGATACAAAATTATACATTTGAATTCAAATCAGTAACAAAAATTATTATTATATTATTATGATATAAGAGTCTCGATCGTTTTGTCCTTGTTCCTCTTCGAGGTCATCGAGGGGTCGGAGGTGGCAACCCTGCCTTTGAGTGTCATGGTCACTCGGTTAGTTGCTACTCACTGACACTTTCTCCAACATGAACAGAGAAGAGCGCTGCGGCCGTCGCTGCGCGACAAATCATGTTGGTAACACTGTAAATTGTCCAACATTGCCCCGCCAAATTAACGGTTCTTCTGCTGCTGCTGCTGCTGCTGCTTTGTGTACATTCTCGATTGATTGTTGCAGGTAAATTAAATACAACTCGTCGAAAGATTGCCAAATGATAATGAGATGAACGAGAATTTGAAAAACATTTTACAGAACTTTCGCTGAACGATTCACCGTTGGCTCAACTCGTTGACATCGAGCGCGTACCCGCATTGAATCGTTGCAAAGAAGCCAGGTTAGTCAACAATGATCCTGCTCTTTATATCTAATTAATTTAATTGTTTGTTTCGTTGGTTTATGCAATTTAAAAATCTATTGCTCCATGTTTTTATTTACAGAGACTAAAAAGTCGTTATAAAAATGCGACCTTTCGATCACAATTGCAATTGCGAGCACGTTTGCAATTTATCGGAATCCTGTAACATGGGCCAATTGGCGCTGTTTGCACGACAACGAGAGCTATTACAAATTTTGGCTGAACGCTGCGGTAACATTTTAGAACAGATGGAGCTTGCAGCTCAAACCGAAGAAGAAAATGCTGCAATTCGTCGCGCAATACTCAACGAATTACAAAGACAATCTCGAGTCTACGATCGTGCCTTTGTTGTTTTCCTCTACTTTGTTGTTTTAGCTGTTTGTCTTGTAGCTGTAGCTACGTATACAATGTAACATGTGAAATATTCAATAAGCTGAATAAATTTTTGAAAATAACAAGGACCATTTTTTAATAATCATGTAGACATTTTATTTTTTTTACAGTCGCACATTTGCACCATATTACTTGAAGAAACTCGAAAGCGAGTTGAAAGTATTCAAAATTAAACAAGACCAATATGTATATTCGCCAAAAACCTTCATAATTGTCAACGAAAACGCTCTTACGCTCTTGTCAGTTGGTTGTTTGTTGAATGAATAGGCGTGTAAGTGTAGTTGAAAATTGCTCCTATCAGGTGTCCTAATTTGAATTTTTTTAGAATATTCGACCCTGCAACAATAACAACAACAAGATAAACAATAAGAATACGAATGACATTATAAGAACAGTAATAAGTTGAAAACAGTTGAATACGTATATCATCATTTGCAATTATTATTATTATTATTATTATTTTACCTGCTTGCTGATAGTGCTGCGTAGGATCCACAGGAAAAGGATTTGCAATTTGGTCGTACACAATGTCACGACCAGTGTCGACCAATTCCACCGCCACGATTGCATCCAAGAGTGAGACGTACGATCGAAACATAAGTCGTGCATGAGCCTCGGATAGCCTGTTGTGGGGTGTTGAGTAGATATGATGAATGAATGCAATCTGATAAGATTATTGTTTTCTGTTTTTTTTTCAAATAACAATACCTTATCAAAGTTTCCAATAAGCGAACACTTTTACGTTCCGGTGAAATGGTCTTATCCGCTCTGTACGCCAGGAAGACCGATTCGACGAGCAATTTGGCGTTACAAGTAAGCTGTGGTTCCAAGCGATGCACAAATGTGAAATAATTGCGCAATAAACTGTCATCCCAACACCATTGCGTCGGGTCGTCATGCACCAACCGCAAACGTCTCGTACGCCGTCTGTAGGTAAAACAATGTAAAACACACGACAAATTATTATTGTCAATGAAAATATCAATGTGTAATTATCAAATGAATTGTCAGACTTACGAAATGTCATCATCTGTTGGTGGCTGGTAAGCATGCTTCATGATGTGTTTTGCCATTATTTTGTCCCATTCCTTATTGTGGCCGTCTTTTAAATAAAATATCAAATCAAATCGCGACATAAGCGCTGATCCGATAAGTGTTTTTATGTCCTCGCCCGAAGCAGCAGCAGCGGCGGCATCGTCGTCGTCGTCGTTGTGAAAGCATCCGCCGACGGGATTTACTGCGGCTATCACTGAACAACGTGTTTTCAAAGTTGCCATTATGCCTGCCTTAGCAACTGAGATGGTTTGCTGTTCCATAGGTTCGTGAAGTACAGCCAAGTCACGCTGCTTCATCGTTGTCAACTCGTCGATGCAGCAAATACCTCCGTCGGCCAAAACCAAAGCTCCAGCCTCCAAATGCCAGCCATCTTTGTCCTACATATCACAAAAAAGACAACAAGTATAGTATAATTAGAGTATAATTGTTTGTCTGTCGTGTTTACCTTGACGGCAGCTGCCGTGAGACCTGCGACGGTACTACCTATGCCTGTGGTTTGAACTGAACGGCGGGCCAAACGTGATGCTGTACGTAAAATTTGTGATTTTCCAGTACCAGGATCTCCAACTAACAACAGGTGAGGCTCACCGCGTATCTTTGAACCTGTTATTTGACGTAGGCAAACATACTTTATTGAAAAATCACAGCAAAACATTGAATGAGTTTTCACCTGACGGAGCGGTCTTTGTAACGCCACCTAAAAGAATCAACGCCAATGCCAACTTCAGATGGTACATCCCACATAACTGAAAGGAAGAACAATTGCGCAAATAAGTCAGTTTGAAACAACGTTGACTGAGACAATATGCTAGACTATTTTTGTTATATACTTGCGGACAAATTGAAGACAAAATCTTGTCTCTTGCAATGAGAGAGTCTTGTTGATGTGGTTTCCAATAATTTGTAAAAGCCTCTTCCATATCTGTCAACGACGCGAATAAGAATGTGGATTCGCTTCTCTTTAAAGCAACGCTGTTGGCCATCATTAAAGTCGTAGCTTCAGCTCTTTGACCAGGTATCAAGTCATTCCATTGTCTGATGACAAAACCTCTGAAAATACGTTTTTTTGTTATTTGTCTGTAATGAGTACACACACACACACACGCACAATCATTTCCTATCTATTCCATAAATTATATAAATTGAATTATCTCACGTGAGGTTAATCGCATCGCCCGCTGTACAACTGTCAACAAGATCCTCCGTCAAAGCAATCTTTAATCCGCCCGAGTATAATGAAGCGTACGGTTCCGTATCCTAAGACAGAATGCCATATTGCAATTCAAAAGTGCTGATAGTACTAGAGACACAACATCATACCTGCAGGAATATAACTTGATAATCGATGCAATTATCTTGTGTTATCGCTTTGTCAGTTGAAATGTTTTTCGACTTACATACTGGACAGTATGTTAATTTTGGTAGCAACATCCTTTCCCATTCCAACTGAAAATCAACGCAATACAGGTGAAATGAAGTAAATTTTTTGTTCTGAACAAGCTAGTTTCTTACCTTCACTATTGATTGACGCTGACATTCGTTACAATTATAACGCAATTGTACTCGCAAAGTCGAGCGTTGTGACACCCGAATGACAACACCACTTGTGCTAACAAACTGTCCTAGCGTGCTCTGCTGCTCAATGTCTACCGGAATCCCCGTCACTCTGATTCGAATCTGAAATCATGATCCAAATTAAATTTTCTGTCTCTCTCTCTCTCTCTCTCTCTCTCTCTCTCTCTCTCTTTCTCTCTCTCTCAATCTATCTGTCTGTCTGTCTGTCTGTCTACTGGTTACCCGTTCTTTCACAGTCTGTCCAACTGTTACGAGAAGCCTCTGTGCTTCGACAGCATCTTCCTCACAACAAATTAAAAGATCCTTTGGCCTTAGGAGAAGTTGGTTTGACAATGCATGATCCTTTTCATTTACATCTATGAAACTAAAAACCAGCGAAAATCATTTGCATGATGGGTATTGTTGAAACACGTGACACGTTAAAAGTCAATCAACTAACTTGATAAACAAAGGATATACTTTGTCGTGCCCCGCGGCGTTAAGGATACATTGAAGGTCCGCCTCATGATGTTGTATTGAAAAATCAATAAACATTGTTATAATGACCGGGTAAAACGCAAAGAAACGACAGCATGCTCAACATGTAGCATCGGAGGAGAAAAAAACCAAACTGAACAATAATAGAAGCAGTCTAAAGAAACAAGTTTTTTTTTGGTGGTATCTATCGTTTATGTTCACAAAACCAGTGACGGAGCAATAACAATAACACAAATGTTATTATTCCCTCGAGTTATTCTTGTCACGCAAGTCGTTGTTTTTTTGTTTCAAGCTTTTACACATTCAATGTCATAACATTTATTATATTTGATTGTTTTACAATTGCATTTTTTCTCTACCTTGTAAGAAAAATAATCAACTTTTCAACTCTATTATTCCAAGTCATGTTACTGAATATTGTGACGTCATGCAATGTTCATATTGCATGAATTGACACTGATACATGAGTAAATTTATACACAATTCAACCAAGTAACATTGAGTACCGTAATTTTGTTACAAAAATGTTTGTTCCTAATGAATAGGAGTACACTTGTTTCAATTATTTCTAAAATATAATTAGAATCCAAATGATTGAATGAATTTGTCAATAATTTGTCAGTTTAACTGATAACGAAAATAACAATGCAACGAATGCAAATATGTATAACGATAACGATTTATGTCATTGTACATTTTAAACGTCTCGACACAACCTGACGCCGCTGCTTCCTCCTCTATTGGCTTCCTTACATTTAACGAAAGTTTGCATCGCCCAGAACCATTGCTTCTTGACGACGATCCGGTATTTGGCGTTGTATCAATCGTTGTCATGGGCATGGGTCGAATTTAATGATTTTCCTGCCTTATCCTCCTCCTCCGCATCCAAAGTTGTTGTCAACTCGACATCTAGACGAGAGAGAAAAAAAGAAAGAAAAAAAATTAGCATAATCAAAACAACACCAAACAAGAACATGAAAATTCAACGGCCTTTACTTACATTGACTTGTGCCATGATGCAGTACTTGTATGCGTTTCTCCAGATCATAGATTGTTTTGCGCTGTTCAATGATCTGTCGCTGGAGACCTATATGAGAGCAAAACGAAAACCGAAAGAAGAAGCATGAGCAGGCGTACGAAAGTTTTTAGCAAGAGATCACGAGGACAGTTTATATTTCATGTCACACAATGATAATTGCAGAATACCTTGGTTTCCTCTTGTCAGTGAGTCGTTGCGAACCAATAGCATTGCCAACTCGTCATACACGTTTACGGTACTTGCGTACGGTTCTGAAAAATAACAAACATATAAATAGCAACGAACAAGGAATGACAAAACAATGAATTAATGAGAAAACAATCGCGTACTACCTATAAGGTTGTGGATGTTCCGTACAGCAGTGAGAATTTGTTGTTTCGCATGATGAAGGACGCCAACTCTGTCAAGTAATTTTTCTATACGAAATGACAGAAAATAACAAAGATATTAACAACAGAACCGTTGATTTATCATAATAATCACGTTATTGTTTGAAATATGTACCTCCATGTTTCTGCCATGACTCGACAAACCAGCCGTGTTTCTCTCCATCCGCCGATACTGTTGCTGCTGCTGCTGCTGCTGCTGCTGCTGCGGCAACTGATGCCTCCTCCTCCTCCTCCTCGTCGTGCTTCTTGTCCTTCGATTCCATTTGTAATTGCTCATTACACTGCTGCTGCCTCCTTATCCTGCTGTCCTTCTTCTTCGGCGACTTCATCTTCAACGTCATGTTCAACCTGTGGCTCCTTTTCATCTTCTCGTCGTTACGAACGTGTTGCAAAAATTCAACTTGTTCAGAATCCTCAATCTCCGAAGACACTCTTTTTCGTGCACGCTTAGGGAATTCATCGCGAGTGCGCGCCATTTCAACGCAAAGACACACGCCGATGAACTTTTATTTACGTCAACATCTGAAACATGACATCAGTAAATGAGCAGAAAGAATAATAAGTGTTCTTATGGAATGTCAGAAAATTTTAGAAATCAGAAATTTTTGAATTGGAAATGTGCAAATTCGTCGTCGAAATCTCACAGTATAACATATGTAATACACTCTACCAAATTGTATCAAGTAATGCCTGCAATTTTTTAAATGTGAAAATGTTACAATTTGATCTTTTACGATTTTATTTATTGGAATTAAAGCTACCAAATTTCATCAAGTAATGTCTCACAAATTTTAACATTTGAAATGTTAATTTGTTTTCAAAACATTTGATTCCGAGAAATAAAAAATAATAGCGTGTTTACGAAAAATCAACAAATGCTCCGATGACATTTCAAAACATTGGATTCCAAAGAATCAAACATAAATAGATCAAATTTTAACATTGTGAATGTTCAAATTTCACGAATGGTGTTAACGAAAAATTAATTACATACAAAAATATGATATTTTTTTACTTTCCATTGAATAATACCTGTGACACAAAGTTCAGCGTGATGTTTACTTTCGATTTATAATAGAATCAACGTGATAGCGCACGCGCACGCACGATAAGAGCGTGAAATGCGCGCGCGATTCCTATTGTTTGGGTTGACTTGCTGCTGTTGCTGCTGTTGTTGTAGTTGGTTTTGTTATCTAAGATGACGCCGGCCGACAAGTGAGAGCAGCGACACAAGTAGCGCCGTTCGTGGCAACGGCGCAGTTACATTCAACCGCCAAAATTCAAACTACGTAGTCAAAGAAGTGACACAAACACATGACTAAATATATTAGGGAACTAAATTATAGGGGACTAAAAATTTAGGGGACTTATGGTAAGGGACAAATGACCGGGGGACTAATGGCAGGGGACTAATGTACACCAACCGATTCAAGTGAAACACGAGTAACGTGTAAGCGACAACATTACGCCAGTGAATTCCTGGAATAAATAGTTTGCAATCTGCAATTTCAAATCGTGATTTTTTCTGAATAATGGAACAATTGTCTAAATACGGCCGATTTACGACATCTCAACTGTTGCCTTTTCATCTCGTTCGAATGTGCAAATTTTCGAATTTTCAATTAAATCATTTTCTGTATTATCGGCAGTAAGTCAAAGTGAGTGCGTGTGTGTGTTAATTAACGACATTACAATGTAATATCGTAAATTACAGGGTAATAGTGTACATTACTGTAATGACATCGTAATAGCATAATAAATTACATCGTAAATTTGCTCAAATTTTTTAGTCGCAATTTAAAAGTCAAACAAAGTTGCTGTAATTTTGAACTGCAAATAATGTCGAACCTTTTTGGTATCAAAACCTAAATTTCTGTATAACCTTCATTGGATTAAGTTGGATTTTGAACTTAGACTCCAAAATTTGACCAAATGTAGTCGCAACTGAGTTAGAGAAATTTTGCTTGAAATTTCTACTTCTTTTTTTACGGTGTTGTGGAAAGTACTGGAAATTGCCAAGTAAAAGTGTAAATTACCACTTTGTAATAGTGGAAAGTACTGAAAATTGCTATGTGAAAGTGGAAATTACCAGTATTTAAAACAACACCATTTTCATGAAAAAGTGGAATGAAGAAGGAGAACTACAAATTATTTTTGCAGAAAAAAGAGTCTAATGTTGGTTGCACAAGCATTGAAACCTTTGAAACCTTTTTTAAAACTCGAAAAATTGTCCTTTGGAACTTTATTTATACACTGCATAAATGTTCTAGAAACTCACACCATAGCATACAACTTTTGTTTAAATTCTCACAATAAGTTTACCCCATGGGAGGTAATAAAGTCATAATAAAGTCAATTTCTTGAAGTCATTCAAGACCTCTCCAAACACCATCAATAACTGACACGTTTGATACATTGAATCAGGTCTACCGGGAAGAAACTGAATACTTTCTTTACTCCTTAAGACTTTGATTCTGAACCACAACCAGAACCTCATTGAACCATTGCGATTCCTCCACCGCCAAAACGAAATTGTATTAACGAAGCTATGTAAGTTGAATTGAAACAGCATTTCGTTAAACCTCGTATTGAACCCGTCAGAACTGGTAAAACTACTATCAGCAATCGAATAAGTCGAAATGTCACTTTTCCAAAAAGTGAAACAGTTTTTCACTTTTCAATACGTCGGATAACACTTATTGATAAGTGCATTTCCATTTTACACTTCAAGAAGTGAAATTACACTTTTCAACAAAGTAACTATCCCTCGTCTTTATGATGCACATGGTTGTTCAAATTTCATGAAATTGGTTGAGGAAATGGTGGGACTTGTACTATCATTTCATATTACATTTTTCTATCTTTCGAATCAATTCAAACATCTTTGGCAAGAAGTAAAATTTAATTACAAGTCATATTAACGAAATTTTATACATTAGAAAAGTAATATAATTCTTAATATATGAATAGTTAATTCGTGATAATAATGACAATGTTTATATCAAGACATTCCATTTTGTATTCATAATTATTCTTTACTATTAATAATTGGAATTTATTTGTTTTTGATTTTTCGGTTATAATGCACGTTGAGCTGTGATGCCTGTGATCACGTTGTGAGCACGTTGTATATATTTGTAAAACTTCAACAACGGTATAGCGTGGTTCAATGTGGTTGTGAATTATTGTAATGAATTAGAATTAAGTTTTGTTGGAAAGAATGTGTTGTTTCATTTTTAGGTATATTGGTAATCATATAGCTTATGTTAGTGTATATCAGGGAAATGCATGTGACAAAACGATCGAATGTTTTGAATATTCTGAATGATCAAATGTTGAATATTTTTAAATTGAGATTCCGTGTGCTGTTAATTTGTAAAAACGGACGTGGTGGAGTCAGAATTTTATATTACAATTTATGAAATAAAATTGAGATTCCAGTTTGTATCACGTTTGCTTTTACACATTAAGTATACCAAATTTTAGTTTTGATTCATTTTTACAGGAAAAGAAGTGAAACTTTTCGCCAATACATTTCTTCATTTTCATTTTTCGTGGTACTAACTATTTTTTTCACATTTAGCAACTATATTGTGTTAGTGCAGTCTATCGCGAACCTAATTATAACTAGTAGATTGACATTTGATTCTTGAGCAATTTGTCTTTGTAAAGGGTAACAACATGGTACATTGCGACAGAATGGCGCGCCGGACAGCGACACAACCATCTTGATCCGCTTGTCACGAAACGTACTTTTATTTGTAATTCTAGGCTTGTAATTCAATTGTTTTTTCCAATTTGCGAACATATTGTGTTAGTGCAATTTATCGCGGATCTAATAACCACTAGTACTTTATCATTAGAATACTGACCAATTTGTCTTTGTAAAAAAGGTAACAACGTAGTACATCGTGGCAAAGACTGTCTCGATCCGCTGGTCGCGCGTAACGAACTTTTATTTCTAATTTTAGGCTTGTAATGTAATTGTTTTTGACAATTTGCGAACATATTGTGATAGTGCAATGTATCGCAGTTCTAATAACTACTAGTACTTTGTCATTAGATTGTTGATTAATTTGTCTTTGTAAAAGATAACGACGTAGTACATCGTGGCAAAGACTGTCTCGATCCGCTTGTCGCGCGCAACGAACTTTTATTTATAATTGTAGGCTTGTAATTCAATTGTTTTTTACCATTTGCGAAGATATTGTGTTAGTGCAAGGTATCCTGAACCTAATTCTAACTAGTACTTTAACATTCGATCAATGAGCAATTTGTCTTTGTAAAAAATAAAAACGTGGTACATCGTGGCAAAAAATGTATTGATTCGCTTGTCGCGCAACGAACTTTTATTAGTAATTCTAGGCTTGTAATTCAATTGGTTTTCACAATTTGCGAACATATTGTGTTTGTGCAATGTATCGCGAATCCAATTATAAATGGTACTTCAACATTTGATTGTTGACCAATTTGTCTTTGTCAAAAATAAGGACGTCGTACATCGTGGCAAAAAATGTGTTGATTTACGAACTTTTATTTGTAATTCTAGGCTTGTAATTCAATTGTTTTTTACAATTTGCGAACATGTTGTGTTAGTGCAATGTATCGCGAACCCAATTGTAACTAGTACTTTGACATTCGATTGATGAACAATTTGTCTTTGTAAAAGATAAAAACGTGGTACATCGTGGCAAAAAATGTGTTGATGCGCTTGTCGGGCAACAAACTTTTATTTTTTAATTCAAGGCTTGTAATTTAATTGTTTTTTACAATTTGCAAACATATTGTGTTTGTGCAATGTATCGCGAATCTAATTATAAATGGTACTTTAACATTCGATTGTTGATCAATTTGTCTTTTCAAAAATAAGAACGTCGTACATCGTGGCAAAAAATTTGTTGATTTACGAACTTTTTTTTCTAAGTCTAGGCTTGTAATGTAATTGTTTTTTACAATTTGCAAACATATTGTGTTAGTTAAATGTATCGCGAACCCAATTGTAACTAGTACTTTGTCATTAAATTGTTGACCAATTTGTCTTTGTCAGAAAAAGGAACGTCGTACATCGTGGCAAAAACTATCTTGATCCCCTTGTCGCGCAACGAACTTTTATTTGTAATTCTAGGCTTGTAATGTAATTGTTTTTTCTCAATTTGCAAACACATTGTGTTAGTGCAATGTATCGCGAACCTAATTGTAGCTAGTACTTTAAAATCCGATTACTGACCAATTTGTCTCTGTAAAAGATAAGAACGTGGTACATTGTGGCAAAGACTGTCTTGATCCGCTTGTCGCGCGCAACGACGTGTTCTTTGTTATTCAAAGCTTGTAATTCAATTGTTTTCTCTCAATTTGCAAACATTTTGTGTTAGTGCAATATATCGCGAATCCAATTAGAAATAGTACTTTAACATTCCATTGTTGAACAATTTGTCTTTGTAAAAGATAACAACGTGGTACATCGTAGCAAAGACTGTCTCGATCCGCTTGTCGCGCAACGAACTTTCATTTGTAATTCTAGGCTTGTAATTCAATTGTTTTTTACAATTTGCGAACATATTGTGTTAGTGCAATGTATCGCAGATCTAATAACCACTAGTACTTTGTCATTAAATTGTTGACCAATTTGTCTTTGTAAAAGGTAACAACGTCAAACATTGTGGCAAAGACTGTCTCGATCCGCTTGTCGGGCAACGAACTATTATTTGTACTTCTAGGCTTGTAATGTAATTGTTTTTTACAATTTGCGAAGATATTGTGTTAGTGCAATGTATCGCGAACCGAATTCTAACTAGTACTTTAACATCCGATTGTTGACCAATTTGTCTTTGTAAAAGATAACAACGTGGTACATCGTGGAAAAAACTGTGTTGATCCGCTTGTCGCGCACAACGACGTGTTATTTGTAATTCAAGGCTTGTGATTCAATTGTTTTGTACAATTTGCGAACATATTGTGTTAGTAAAATGTATTACGCATCTCATTACCACTAGTACTTTGACATTCGATTGATGAGCAATTCGTCTTTGTAAAGGATAACAACGTGGTACATTGTGGTAGAATGGCGTGCTGATGAACAGAGGCACAGCTACCTTCATCTTTATGGCGAATTGTCACTTTTGAATCTAGGCTTGTAATTGAAATTTTTTTCACAATTTGCGACTATATTGTGTCAGTGCAATCTATCGCGAATCTAATTACCACTAGTCGTTTGACAATTGATTGTTCAGCAATTTGTCTTTGTCAAAGATAACAACGTACATGGTGGCAAAATGGCGCGCAGACAACGGCTCAACCATCTTGAGGTTTTATCTGTAATTCTATGCGTATAGATACTCTTTGAATGCACTAGCTTTTATGTCGAATTGCAAGTTCAATATTGTAAACGATACTTTTTCCAAACAAATGAAAATTTTTTAATTCATAAGTACAATCGTTAAACTTCAATTTAACAATTTGAACAAAGTAGTAAAAATTATAACAAACTGTATTGATTCAACTAATGTGGATTTAAATCCAAGTTAGTTAATCTGAAATACACTGTCTACGATGTAGCATAGCGGTCTTTTATTTTGTTCATTCGTTTTAAAAATGCAACCACGTAAAGAACGATAACCGACATTTCGGAAAAATATTCAACGATAAATAGCCGCCATTTTGAGAAAAAGGAACTCATGAAGCAACGGCTACGCTACATTGTTGGCACTGTATTTACGATCAACCTCCTCGAATTGAATTCCATTTCCGTTGTTCCATATCCCCGTAAATTGAGCGGCCAGCCTGCGCGAGATGCTCAATTCATTTGTTCAAAAAATTCGTCACTTTGTTACAATTGTTTCGACTTTGTTCATTCGTTAAATTAGAATTTAATGAGTGTATTTGTAAACGAAAAAAGTTTCATTTGTTCTAAATGCAATTGTAATTAATAATTCAAAAAATAAAGAATAAATGTTAATTTTACATTTTTTAAAGGCATTGTCGCCCAATGCCTCTCTCTGTAATTCTTGGAGGAGATGAAGAATCATAACAGTTTTTGTTGTCGAATAACGGATTTTAATTATTGCTTCGATTTACAATTAACCGTGTACATGTAATGTAATGTTGTGTACAAACGTCAGAGAAATAATATCAATATAAATAAACGAACAGAATGCATGTGACAAGACTATATCGCAGAAATAGTAATATATCATCATTAATAACAGTCGTAAAGAGTGATACGTAATACATAATCGTAATACAATAATACATAATCGTAAATACATGTTTCTAACGTAATTATGACAAACAGCGTAATCGTCGATTTATCCGAACAGAAGTAATACGTTTAACAGCAACACGGTTGACAAAAGGTCTTTAAATATTCGCATTCAAACTGTTTTATCGGTGATCTATTCATCATCCTCATCCGCAATATCATCACCATCATCGTACTAATACATCTTTAAGTTTCTGCAAAGAACGCTATAAACCAAACCAATGCGGCAAAACCAACAACAACAAGAACAACAACAACAACAACGAGAACCAGAACAGCGGCAGTAAGAAGAACAAGAAACCGAACAAGAACCTCATTTAATTCGACGTGTTAAGGAATATTGAGGACACGAATGATGGTAGTGAAACTGGCGGATGATGATTTTTTTCAAACAACAAGAAACAATGATAGATATCATTGTGAATGTTACATCTCAACGCAACCTAATGCTTATTTCTCTTGGCAATTTGACGTTGCTTCTGCACGCAATCGTGTACAATCCTACTTGCGTCTGGCGATAACAAGTTGTGCACCTTTTTTACGTAGTCTGCAAAACAAAACCAAATTAACACGTGATAGTAGTAATAATCATAACAATTTAAATAATTATGTATGATTGATAACGAGTACTCTCGGATATTTCTATCAATAACAAAGAAACATAAAATGCTAAATTGAAATGGCCTGCAGTTTCCCTTCGTTCAATTTCATCACAGCGTTAGGATCTGTGTCGGCAGTACCCCGCGTTCGTCTACCAGACAGCGTACATGTTCGTAATTCGTCGCTTGTAAAACAACCGTTAATCAGACAACTTGCACTATCAAACATGGATGCAGGTGGTCCTATCCTCTTTACTTCGTCGAGCACGTGCTTAGGAATTTCATAATTCTGCTGCTGCTGCTGGCGCTGCTGATGGTGCGGCGTTTGCTCTTGTTCAATATGCTGGTTCATGATGATGTCCTGATGACCGTGGTCGGGGTGATGCAATTGTTGACGTTTGAGCCGATTCTGTTTGTCCTTCATGCTGCTGCGTGCGGATCCATATTTCTGTAAAAAAAATATCATTAAAATAAAATTTCTGTAAGAAAGGAAAAAAACAAGAAAATGAAAAACAAAAGAAATAGACAAAGAAATCGTATAGTATTAATGAACCGCGAACGAGCGTGCCTTGTAGCTCACGTGTTAGTTTCCTTTCACCTTGCTGCCACCAGCACCATCGCTAGCACCACTTGTACTCGTATGCTCGCTCTTATTCTGCTTCTCTTTCGGCTCTAGCTGCGCCACCTTCTTCTCCGTCGTGATGTCTTCATGACGTTTCTTCGGGACATTTGTTTTCCTCAACTCGTTTGCTTCAACATCGTCATCATCGTCTGACGTGTAGTACGTGTGGACTAGGTCATGTTTTCGTTTGCTCGAAGACAACACCGCCGCAAACGAACCAGACTCGACACTATCCTAAACATGTGGACACACAAACACACATCATCGAGTACTGAACAAATGCAATAACATATAACGAAACCGATTTGAGATGTTTTATTGGAAATCGTAAAAGCCTTTGTTTGCCGAGCGAGAGTGAATTTTTTCTGTCCTACGCGGAACAATCGACGGAAGAACTGTAGATTTAAGCCTCTGAAGCTGTTAAAATGGACATCACCAAATTTTCTTCCAACGGCTCAATTATTTAACTCAAAATTAATAACAGAAATTCACTACAACAGTTTTCAACACTTGTCAATACAAAATTCGTTGCACATTGTGATTATCACGGAAAGAAATCATGGATTTTGATTTTTTAAATTCAATTTTTCATGTACAATGGGTAACGAATTGTGGGTATTAAAAAGTGTTGAAATCTATGGTATTTGATGTATACATAAATCCTGTGGTAATTAGGAAGAACCAGTTGAGTGGTATAGGGACTTGACTTGTTCAACTTTTGAGTATAACTTTTTTTCGTAAAATTAACACTTTTGAAAATCTCACTTAACTGGTTCTTCCTCATCGACTCAAAATTAAGAGTTGAATCAAATAGCTGTTGCAATAAAATGTAGTGACGTTTAATTTTTTTTGTTTCAATGAACAAGAAATTTTGCGTTTCCTTTTTTTTCAAATCATCTCTAAGTCGGTTTTTCTTTAGTATGTTATACAGTCTGTTTTGGGTGTACGATTTCCTATTGCAATAATGCACAAATCTGCACCTATGGCACTTACGGGTTCGTCGGTGTAAACAGTGTAGTTCGTACCATGGGCCAAACGTGCAGGTTCAAGTGTCGGGGTACTGCTGACAAGCCTCGCTACCCACGTTACGTACCCATATTGCAACCCGACTCCGAAACCTGTACTTTCGAAACCTTGTTACTTACCTCCGACTCATCCGATTCACTGCTGATGTCGTCGTCGTCTTCGGGTTGGTGTTCCAGGTCGGTGATAGGTTTCGCTGCTGCTTTCGCTGCCGCGGCTGATCGTCTTCTTCCCAATGACAAAATCAATGATGATGATGATGATGTTGAAGTTGACGACTGCGCAGGAGGTACGTCTTGCTCTTGCTTTTCCTCGCTTGAATCAATCATGCGTATCACCTTTCTTTCTTCCACATCCTTCTGCTGGTGCTGCTGCTGCTGGTTCTGTCCAAGTTGATTCTAAACAAAAATCCGCGAACAAATCAGATCATATAATGATCATAACATGAGCATGCGAAACGCGCAAACCCTCGCTAACCAAATATCCCAGACTGCAACACGTCGCCACGCAGACGCAATGCAAAACATGATGTTTATTGATTAATATAGTTACCATCATTTTTGTGTAAAGCTCTTTCGAGTGACTTGGTACTTTGTTCGTTTTCATCTCACTCAAGTGCATCGATGTTTCCGCCGCTGCTGCTGGTGCTGGAGTTGGAGCTGATTGCATCGTTGGACAACGAGAACGAGGAGAAGGTGTTGTAGCAGAACCGTAGCTCGATCGCCGAGCGCGCAAAACTTTGCGTCGCACAATAGCATTGCATTTTGACGTGCCAGGAAGGGCCAGGACGTCAGCTGCGCCAATGTCAGACGACGACGTGGACGCGATGGGATGTAACGGTTGTCCTGCCTCCTCCGGCGAACTTGCTGTCAACGTGGAAGCATCTAGACGCAGAACAGAAACGATCACGAATAAGAAGGAAATATCAAAGAAATTAAAATAACGAATTATCATGATCGGAACAACAACAGCGACTCAGAACGTAAAAATTTAATGGCGCTTACGTACAGTCAATTGAGTCGTCTTGCAGTAGTTGTATAATCGCCTCCAGGTTCTCGATTGTCCGGCGCTGCTCAATGTTCTGACGTAAGAGACCTGTATTATGAAAAGAGGCAGACATATAAATATGACAATCATGAAAGAACCAACAAAACGTCCAGCAGAAATGACAAAAGAAGAAGCATAAGAAGTAGTAGTAGTAGTAGTACGAAAGTTTAATATTTGATCACGAGAAGTGAGATATCTTACATGTCGCAATTGGACGATATACCTTGGTTTATACTTTCCAGTGAGGGCTTACTAGTCGGTAGAATTGACGAGTTGACGTTATACACGCTAGCGTCAGTTGCGTACGGATCTGTCAATTATGAGACATGAAAGGTAGAAACATGGTGGATTCAACTTATTCGCAGACATAACAGACATACGGACAACGAACAGCAAGCAGCAGCATCATCATCATTGACAAAGAATGACGCAAGAGTCGAGAAAGAAAGAAAAACCAAAACCAAAAATGAAAAAAACCGAAATATTCGAAACACACGAATAAATTGTAGTACCTATAAAGTTGTTCATCATGTCTGCAGCAGCATAAATTGCTTCTGTCGCCTGCGTAACAATGTCACATCCCTCAAGTAATGGCGCTAAACGAAATGACAGAGAAACAGAACAACAACATAGATTAACAAGATCGTTCGATATTAATCGTCTAGAAAAAGACGCAATCAGAATAATGATCACATTATTGCATTACCTCGCTGGTTCAGCCATGACTCGATGAACGCACGATGTTGTCTCTCATCCTCCGCTACTGCTGCTACTCGAAGTAATCGTCCATTGTCATCCTCCGTCACTGATAATGGCTTCTCATTCTCCTTCTCCTGCTCCGACTTTTTCTCCTCGTGCATCCTGCCCTTGCATTCCACTTGTAACTTGTCACTTGTCATCGTCTCCTTCTTCGGCGACTTCATCCTCGTCTTCAACTTGTTCTTGTCCTTGTTGTTGGTGGTGATGTTGTTGTTCTTCGTTGTTAAGGTTTTATCGTCGTTGCAGACGTGTTCGGACAAAACGTCGACTTTATCAGATTCCTTAATCTCTGAAGACATACTGCGTAAACGCTTGCCGTGTTCGTCACGAATGCGCGGTATTGTAACGTAATGACGCACGCCGCGACTGGAGCGTCGCGTCAAAGTCTGAAACAGGACAGAGAGTGAGTGACTGAAGATAAGGATGACGACAAAGTGATGGAGAAGCAAACGACAGATTCAACGCAAAGACATTTTAGCACACAGAAACATACAGCTGAACAACAGAAATTCAATGACAAACGGAATTGCAAACACGTACAATGAAAATAATATTGGCCATATTTGTGTCAAAGGAACGTTGACAAACGTGATGCTAATCAACTTTGTTAAACATTCTCTTATTGTCGTCGAAATTGGTACTTTGTATTCAGTCCAAATGACTTGTACAAAATTAATGTCAAGCGTTAGCAAAACAATCGGCAGGGATCGACAAACTAATTGATGACAATGTCGTACAAAATGTTGCATGAATAAATCAACCAAAGTTTGACAATTTTTTTTGGTAAATTTCCATCAAAAATTTTGAAATAAAAAACACCAAATTGCATTTTTACAGTTTACGAAAAGCGCTCACAAACTTTGGGAGTCTGTTTACATTTTTTAGGCCGTTTATTTATATTTCTCTGTTTCTTTTCTTTTTTCTTCAAAACGAATAAAAATACATCATTTCTTGGAATTTACTTGCTTTTACCTTCAATAAGCCAAAATAAAAATCACCCAAAACACACACACACAGTATTTGAATCGAATTTCATAAAAAACATAAATAAATAGTGTAAATCTGAGTATATACCGAGTGTGATATGTATTATTGGAAATATGAATGTTTGATCGAATTTTTCGGAGCAAAAATTAAATACGAAAATATTATATTTATGTGTAAATAAATGATAATAGTACCTGTGACAAGAAATTGAGCGGTATGTTCACTGTCGGTTGTATTTGGTCAAATCGTTGTGCTTGAGCACACACACTCACGCACACTTATATTGTCACTGTTGTGCGAAGCCTGTTGTCTGTATTGTGTTGACGTTGTGGTGGTGGTGGTGGTGGTGGTGGTGGTGGTGGTTGTATAACCTCTTAAGATGCGGCCGACAGCGACGGGCACAGACGAGTGACGTTCTAGTTTGCATCGCACTGCGTAAACGATGGCGACGCAAGTGGCGCCGTTCGTGGCGACCGCGCGGTAACATTCGACCGCCAAAATTCAAACCGTAGTAAAACGAAAAAGCACAAACGACGAATTAATCACGACGGAATTCCAATCTTCGTTATGTAATTTCGAAGCTCAATTATTCCGCAGACACTAGCTTACAAATGAAATTTGATGTATATAAATGACACGAAATAAACCTGAGATAATGATTGAAATAATTGTAATTATATTGGTGTAAAATCCATCCTACGCTAAAAACAAAGATACTATATAATTGTATTTTTCCTTCCGTCAATTATATGCCACACGATCACTCGTCATGTACATAAGTGCGAATTTTTATATACTTTTTGTTCATAAAGTAGACTGTATACCTATTTTATTTTGTTTTAAATAATTTTTCTCACCATAACAACAATTTGACAAGCGTACGCAGAAATTTTTGTCAGACAACTTGATCAGCGCATGCTGAAAGAGCCTGATTTTTCATATTTTCATCAATGATTCATTGATATATTACGACTGTAAAATATTATAACTAAATACCCGTAGTCGAGGAGAATATACAAATAATTCAGTACTTGAAACATTTTATTCTATGTTTTATTCGTTTTTGAACTCTTTACACAGTATTTGTCACATTATGAGTGTGAAATGCGAAACAAGGAGGAAATACTTTTGTAGAGGAGGACAAGTTTAGAACAAATTAAATTTCTTTAAACATATTATTCCATTTTTGAACCCATTCTAAGCTTAAATTAAAATTAGTTAAAGAAGCATGATGTAAGCAGATGTATACAAAGCTGTCCTACTGGACCATTGGCATACATATATCTTGTATTTGATTTATTACATAATGTAAGAACTATAAATGCTAAAATATATGAAATGTCTAATGAAACTTATCAAAAAGAAACGTATGTTTACTAACGAAACTTGCAGAAGGTTTAATGGGCCGACAATTGTTTTCGTTTTCTTATTACACATGTTGTTTTGGAAAATAATACAATTAATAACAAAAATATTTGTAATCAAGATTTTCGAATTCCTATCGTCGAAGCTGAGATATTGAAAAAAAAGTAATCTGCGTAAAGTATGTTTCGTCTTTTTTGAATTGCCATTTTCGCATATATATGCACATATTTTTTTCAGTTTCAAAAAACAATCGCTTAACCCCGTTATAATTATTAATGTAGGTTTTTTTTTGGTTTCTTAACACAAACAAAAAGTTCACGCAATGCTTTGCAATACTATAACGCCAATCGTAGAATTGAACGACGACATTGTCAAATTTAACTTAAATTTAATGTTTGCTGTGTAATCTACAGCATAAACAAAAGGAAATTTATTTTTATCAAACAAACGAACAGTTACACCACGTTTTCCTTTGCTGCGCCCGATCTTGAGTTGTGCATCCGAATGTTAATGGCGAACTTTATTTGCATCGCCTCTTGGCGTTCGCACATTTATTACGGGCACATTTGCGTACCAGCCCTTTTGCTTCATCCTCCTCCATATCAAATCGCTCCATCACATCCTCTGCAAAAGACATGACAAACATTTATGTTACATGTGCTCTTTGTAAACACACAAAATTACAAAAAATACAACTCACTCGTAATCGCCGCAAGTTTGCGTTCGTCCAATTTTCCTTGCGTGGATATTTGAACCACACCATCCGAACCTTCAACAATTGCTCTGCCAGTTACTGAACTGCTCCTCAATTCTTTCATTGTGAAGAGAGCATTAAGCAGTGTATTCACTCTTTCCGACGGCGTGGCCGAATTTTGTGAATCGACTCTTTGCAGCACCTCCGATGGAACTACCGCGGGCGGCGGGCCTGATGACGACGAGGAAGCATTGATCTGTTAATAAGGACAAAAAAAATTATGCAATTATGTAACGCGGCTACTACAAAAATCAAATCACCAATCTAATGACAGTTCAATGTAGGTATGTATTTATGGCTGGTGTTGGTTCTTTTTTTGCGTATAAAATGACAACTCAAGTTCAAATAAATATTTCACCAAGGGAATTTTTTTTGCAAAAACCTATAAACAAACATTTTCCTTTTTACCTTATTCATCATCGCTGTCTCGGTCGAATCGTCATTGCGGCTCTTCTTCTTGGACACCCTTACACGAGACTGCTCCGCCGAGTTCGAATCATCCGTAGACGTGTCCTCGTCCGCGGGTTCATTGTCTTTGTAAGAGCGTTTCCGCGCTCTCAATGCACGACGCTGAAACCATTATAAGAACGCACACGAAATTCAAAAGACAACTCTTAACAAAGACGTATAATAATATTAATTAATTGTAATATGAATTGAAGTAATCTTTAATTTCAAACGCCCTTTTCACAGTTTTATCATACCTTAATTGCAGCTGACGCGAACCCATCTGCCTCCGACTGTCGTCTACGAGATTTTTCTGGTGATCCTGCTGCTGCTGCTGCTGCTGGTGATGGGGGTGGTGATGGTGGTGGTGTTGCTGCTGGTCCTGATCCTGTTGCTGCTGCTGCTGCTGCTTCAGGTGCTGGTGCTGGTGCTGGTGCTCGTGGTGATGGTGGTGGTAGTGGTGGTGGTGGTGGTGCTGCTGCTGTTTCGTCAATTTGGTGAGACGCCAGCGTCATGTCAAATCTTGCGCTGTTATCCAAGCTGTCATGTCCATCAGCGTTGTTCCTTGCACGTGCCAATGTTGCACGATGATCGTGTGGTTGTTGATGTGAAAAGACCTTTGGCACTGTTGCACGAACTTTTGGTGCTCGCATACGATGGATTGAAACGACATTTTGGGCATTCGGACTGCGTCGGCTGCTGCTGGTGGAGGTAGTGCTGCTGTTTGGGGGTTGTTTAGTTCTTTGCGCGTGTTCTTCATAACGTAGTGGATATGTGGACACAAGAAGAGAAGAAAACACTCGATTATTGATACATTATTATTATTGCTTAATTCTAATTATTATTATACGTGCCTCGGCACGTATCACAACTACAACAACGACGAGTATACGTACGTTCCAATGCCTGCAGTCGCTTCTCTACATTGTGACGATGAGCCACGACGTCGTCCCTCAAGTCATTGAATTTCATCACAATGTCCTGCTTGAAGTCTGTGAACGCAAACAAAATCATATATCATTAAACATCATCAATTCTTCTTCATTAAATCTTGATTCGTTACGAATCGAAACACTGAGAAAACTACCCAAATACCTTTGATTGCCTTCGTCACTGACAAATGTCCTGCTACGCTGTGCATTGCACTATGACGACGATGATCCAAAAATGTTGATTCTCGATATGCTGCAATGTAACAACAAACATAAAAAACAAAATTCCAAGATTCCATGCAACATTTCACTCTCAAACATACTCACTCACGACAAATGTCAAATTGTCGAAAGTTGCATAATGAAATATATATATACGAACAGTAACAAAGATGTCGAGTATAATTGTGAAAAAATACCTCTGAGATCTCTTAACAATGTTTCAAGAGTTTCCAGTTGCTGCGCCATGGTCTGCATTCCTCTAATTAACTGCAGTAGAACCTCTGAAAAACCGGTAATACGAATTTAAAACAATGATTCCTTCAATGAGAGTGCCTGCTACTAGCCTTCCGAAATATTCACCATCTAGACGTTTGTACCATCTGTCGTAGAAATCCATACTGCAAAACGAAAGTAAATACAAATATGAAGACGTACAAGTTGTTCTAGTTACACTTGCATGTGATGAAGACGCTTTTGAGCTCTGAAATTCTATGATGCACAAAGTCTTTTTGTGTAAACTCCTTTTGTCCGACTTCAACGAGCCCTAGTGCTCGGAACTTGATAAAAGTAGAAACAAAATACATCAATTAATAGATAAATCAAATGAATGAAATACAAATTAATGAAAATAATGATTATATATATGGAGATGTTCGTATTTCTATGATTGCGCGCAATCTCTAACCCGATCGATATTCCGGTCGATAATGCAGTTTTCGATATTTTTCAAGTTTCAAAAGTCACTATCAAATAGTTTATCAAACTTGATTGTAACTGCGAATTGTTAATAATGATTCATTATGATTAATTATTCATGTAATTGTAGCATTTCACAAACGAAAATGACGAAATAATGCGAACAATGGTCGTATACGGAATGATGAATGATTAAAGTGACGGGTAACACGTGTAACGTGTCAGCGACAACATTACGCCAGTGAATTTCTGGAATAAATAGTTTGCAATCTGAAATTTCAAATCGTGACTTTTTCTCAAGAATGGAACAATTGTCAAAATACGGCCGATTTACGACATCTCAACTGTTGCCTTTTCATCTCGTTCGAATGTTCGAATTTTTGAATTTTACAACAAATCATTTTCTGTATTATCGGCAGTAAGTCAAAGTGAGCGCGTGTGTGTGTTTGCGCTCGCGTGTGTGGGTTTGCGCGCGCGCGTGTGTTTGTTTGCGCGCGCGTGTGTGTGTGTGCGTGAGTGTGCGTGTGTGTGTGCGCGTGTGTTCGCGTGTGTTTGCGCGCGCGCGTGAGTGTTTGCGCGCGCGTGTGTGTGCGTGTGTGTGTGTGTGCATGGAGCGGAAAGAATCTCAATGTTTAACATTTTTAATGTCAGAGTAGAAACAGACTCGAATCAGCTTAGATTTTCATATTAAAATGTTAAATTTCAGCATGTTTTGTGCGGAAAAATGATGTTTGAATATTTTAATTTTTCAAATAAAAAAAAGGTAGATTTTTGCTGATAAATTTTAAAATGTAAAAATGTTAATTTTTCTAAACACTATTGTTGATCTATTTATGTTTGATTCTTTTAAATGCAATGTTTTGAAATGTCATCCTAGCATTTGTTGATATTTCGTAAACACCTATTATGTTTTATTTTTCGGAATCAAATGTTTTGAAATGTAAAAACAGTAAACATCTAAAAAGAAAATGAATAAAGATAAAAATGAACATAAACTATAAGTTATAAAATAACCATTCACTGAATTTGAATGTTTTTGTATCAAAATACACAGGAAAAAAATTAACATTTTAAATGTTAAAATTTGTGGGACATACCTTAAAAAAATTTGGTAGCTTTGATGCCAATAAATGAAATCATAATAGATCAAGTTTTAACATTTTAAATGCTAAAATTTGACGAAAGGTGTTTGAGGCATTACTTGATACAACTTTTTGCTCCGTGTGTGTGTTCGCGATGGGCGCAATTCTGTGTACACAATTGTGTACAGAAAAAAACGAAAAACACCGTAAATAACAACACAAGCGTAACATGCGACATACCTTTTACAAGTTGCGTGTGGCAACGTCTTGTCCAGCACAGATACCACGCACACGATGAAAAGACGCCGGCCGTCGATTTGACGCGGTCAGGACAAACACAAGCGACGACAAGACAAAACTAGACGAACAGAAGCGTGCTGTACGTTTGATGGGCGTTACGAACAATGTGCGCCACAAACAACGAGATGTACAACGTTGCCACATAGCCGACATTAGTTCCCCCTGGAGGGCACTCAAAGTAACCGCTAAAATTGAAATAACAAGAGTAACGAAATACCGCTACAATTTGAAATTTTAAAATAAATTCATTGTGAAAAACATTATGAAAACATCTTTCATGTTCCACTAATACTTTATTACATACTAATATCAAATATCGAAATTGAATTCGAGAACGTGAATTGTGAGTTCAAGTTTGTGTGTATTTCATTGGCAGGTTTTGTTTGTTTGTTTGTTTTTCCTTTCTGGTTTTTGTCTTGTTTCGTTGTATTTTTCTGTCGGTTAATTATGAATTATTTCCCAATAAATTTTTAGTCTGTCTGATTTCAATTAGTTTATTATTGAGAAATAGGTTTTTTAACGGTACACAAATGTAACTCTACGACGAAGAGAGTATTTTAGATATCGCGAGCTGAACCAAAGTAGATCTATCCTCAAAAATTAGTATCTCGGGCCCCTGATATCGATTCCTCATAGTGATACAATTTTTTTCGTTATTTCTTCAATCAATTCGTCTTTCTGCAACTACTTTTGAAACTGAATTGATGATTCTGGTTACGGTCTGTATCCAAAATACTTGCTAATTGCTAATTGACGCTATTAAAATGAATTGAAGTGTATTTTTTGTATTTTGACAAGGTTATTGAGATAAAGGTTTTGAAAACCGGGCACAAATGTAACCCTACGACGACGAGAGTATTTCAGATACCGCGACCTGAACGAAAGTAGATCTATCGTCCAAAATCAGTATCTCGGGCCCATGACATTGATTCTACATTGTAATACAATTTTTTTTCGTTATTTCTTTACTCAATTCGTCTTTCTGCACCTACTTTGGAATAACAAAAAAATTCTAGGCATGTAATGTAATTGTTTTTCCCAATTTGCGAACATATTCCGTTAGTGCAATGTATCGCGGATCTAACAACCACTACTACTTTGTCATTAGATTGTCGACACATTTGTCTTTGTAAAAAAGGTGAAAACGTAGTACATCGTGACAAAGACTGTCTCGATCCGCTTGTCGCGCAACAGACTTTTATTTGTAATTCTAGGCTTGTAATGTGATTGTTTTTTACAATTTGCGAACATATTCTGATAGTGCAATATATCGCGAACCTAAATGTTACTAGTACTTAGACATTCGATTGATGAGCAATTTGTCTTTGTAAAGAATAACAACGTCAAACATCGTGGCAAAAACTGTGTTGATCCCCTTGTCGCACGCCACGACGTGTTATTCGTAATTCAAGGCTTGTTATTCAATTGTTTTTTACAATTTGCGAACATATTGTGTTCGTGCAATATATTGCGAACCTAATTATAACTAGTCATTCGACTAGACATTCGATTAATGAGCAATTTGTCTGTGTAGAAGATAAGAACGTTGTACATCGTGGCAAATCTGTCTTCATCCGCTTGTAGCGCGCAATGACGTGTTCTTTGTTATTCTAGGCTTGTTATTCGATCATTTTTCATAATTTGCGAACATATTGTGTTAGTGCAGTGTATCGCGGATCTAATAACCACTAGTACTTTGTCATTAAATTGGTGACCAATTTGTCTTTGTAAAAGATAAGAACGTGGTACGTCGTGGCAAAGACTGTCTCGATCCGCTTGTCGGGCAACGAACTTTTATTTGTAATAGTAGGCTTGTAATTCAATTGTTTTTTACAATTTGCGAACATATTTTGTCAGTGCAGTGTATCGCGGATCTAATAACCACTAGTACTTTGTCATTAAATTGGTGATCAATTTGTCTTTGTAAAAGATAAGAACGGGGTACGTCGTGCCAAAGACTGTCTCGATCTGCTTGTCGGGCAACGAACTTTTATTTGTAATTGTAGGCTTGTAATTCAATTGTTTTTTACAATTTGCGAACATATTGTGTTAGTGCAGTGTATCGCGGATCTAATAACCACTAGTACTTTGTCATTAAATTGTTGACCAATTTGTCTTTGTAAAAGGTAACAACGTCAAACATTGTGGCAAAGACTGTCTCGATCCGCTTGTCGGGCAACGAACTTTTATTTGTAATTGTAGGCTTGCAATTCAATTATTTTTCCCAATTTGCGAACATATTCTGTTAGTGCAATGTATCGCAGATCGAACAACCACTAGTACTTTGTCATTAAATTGGTGACCAATTTGTCTTTGTAAAAGATAAGAACGTGGTACGTCGTGGCAAAACCTGTGTTGATCCGCTTGTCGCGCGCAACGACGTGTTATTTGTAATTCAAGGCTTGTTCTTCAATCAGTTTTCATAATTTGCGAACATATTGTGTTAGTGCAGTGTATCGCGGATCTAATAACCACTAGTACTTTGTCATTAGATTGTTGACTAATTTGTCTTTGTAAAAGATAACAACGTTGTACATCGTGGCTGAAACTGTCTTGATCCGCTTGTCGGGCAACAAACTTTTATTTGTAATTGTAGGCTTGTAATTCAATTGTTTTTTACAATTTGCGAACATATTGTGTTAGTGCAGTGTATCGCGGATCTTATAACCACTAGTACTTTGTCATTAAATTAGTGACCAATTTGTCTTTGTAAAAGATAAGAACGTGGTACGTCGTGGCAAAGACTGTCTCGATCCGCTTGTCGGGCAACGAACTTTTATTTGTAATTGTAGGCTTGTAATTCAATTGTTTTTTACAATTTGCGAACATATTGTGTTAGTGCAGTGTATCGCGGATCTGATAACCACTAGTACTTTGTCATTAAATTGTTGACCAATTTGTCTTTGTAAAAGGTAACAACGTCAAACATTGTGGCAAAGACTGTCTCGATCCGCTTGTCGGGCAACGAACTTTTATTTGTAATTGTAGGCTTGCAATTCAATTGTTTTTCCCAATTTGCGAACATATTCTGTTAGTGCAATGTATCGCAGATCGAACAACCACTAGTACTTTGTCATTAAATTGGTGACCAATTTGTCTTTGTAAAAGATAAGAACGGGGTACGTCGTGCCAAAGACTGTCTCGATCTGCTTGTCGGGCAACGAACTTTTATTTGTAATTGTAGGCTTGTAATTCAATTGTTTTTTACAATTTGCGAACATATTGTGTTAGTGCAGTGTATCGCGGATCTAATAACCACTAGTACTTTGTCATTAAATTGTTGACCAATTTGTCTTTGTAAAAGGTAACAACACCAAACATTGTGGCAAAGACTGTCTCGATCCGCTTGTCGGGCAACGAACTTTTATTTGTAATTGTAGGCTTGTAATTCAATTGTTTTTTACAATTTGCGAACATATTGTGTTAGTGCAGTGTATCGCGGAATTAGGCAAAGTAAGAAAAAGTTGAGCGCCAGGTTGTTTTCGGACAAACAAACAAACCTGGGAAAAACAAAACAGAGCGAAAGAACAAGAGACGGAATCTGGGCCAGACCCGCTGGCCCAGCGGTGTGAGTCCGGTATAGAAACAAGTTGCAAATTTGACAGGAAAAACTAACTAAAAACCGGAAAGCAAACAACGCGTAATCGAAATGGCTCGCGGGCTTTTAGAGAATCGGAGCAGACTTTCATGAACAGAGAATGGAGCACAAAATCAATTACACGTAGCTCACAAAATTGGACAACAATTACACCTTTTATTTATCAGGTCCCCCTACCGAGGACTGGTCTGTCGAAGTACATGAGCCTATTACTCAAAGAAATGAAAAAAAAGTAACTTGGTGCGACGCGGCGCACTGTAACTAATCCAAAAAGAGACAGAATGAGACACAGGTGCGTCTCATTGCACTAAACTGAGCGAGAGGGAGAGAGCGGGGAGATCAGGGTGTTGGCGCCGTCGTCGTGACCGACGCCATCGCGTACGCGAGGGACCGAACAAGTGCCCTGGAGTAGACACACTTACTTGAAAGCCGGAGTAACGAGCTCCGGCAAGACGTGGACTTCCATGATGCCGTCCGGCGGCGTCCCTCCGTGGCGTCTACTCGGCCATTCTCGTTTCAAGTCTGCGGGTCACAAAACTTGTTAGCCCCTCGGAGCAGTGGGCGTCGCGGTGAAACTTGCCAGGTTGGCCTCAACCTCGTTCTAGTGCGCGGCGCGTACTTCCAAAACGAGAACTCGGTGTTGCGCATGCGCGCGGCGATCGAACGCCAAATTGATTAGCGTTCGGCCGCGAGCGGAGCGCCGAATGCAAAATGACTGGAAAATTAAAATTCCCTGGTCACAAGACATAAAATATGATAATCAATGAAGAGATAAACAATATAATAAAAAATAGAAGTAATTTTATTTAAATATAAAAATCAAAAAATATAAATATTTACGTGTAATAATACGCACTGTAATAATAAATGATGGCGGCTATTGCCAACTTAAAATGATAAAAATCGCTGTACTGATATTGGGAAAAAGTTTTTATTTTTTTTTTTTACTTTTGCTTCTACAATGAGCAAAGCCTTTTTTATCCAACAAATTCCAGCTTCAATTTTTATTTTGTTTCGTTATTTGATCGCGGCCTTTCTTCGTCCTCGATCCCGAATGAGCCCCCAGAAAGTTATATCTCTTATAGACTTGAGTTACATCTATTATAGACTGACAAACTTCAAGATTCGATATTTTATTCGATTTGAATGTCGCGATAGTATTCTGTTGATCTTATGGTTCTAATGTGTCGTGTTTCGATAGTGAAAGTACAAGTGTTTTACATAAGAATGTTGGTATATCGCGTTGCGTGACAGTACTGGAAGAGTTTAGTTTCCTATTTCTCATATTTTTTCAATTCTCGGTAACTTTAACAAACTCTTTCTTCCCGAATACCATAAACTATAATTAAATAAATTGTCGATATTTCTGTTATTTGTTGTGAATACTGACTGTCACATTAAATTATTGAGAATTCGAAAAAAATATGGAACCTACATCTTGATCTAATCTCTAATTTCGAAATTTAACATTACGCGGGTTTGCAAAGCAGTTTGCAGAAAGATAAATAAAAAACCCATCTAGAAGTGGTCAGAAAGAATGATCTTACGAACGACTCGAGAAACCATACAAGAAGTTGCCAAAGCGTTTAACACCGGAAAATCTGCGTTTGGAGTGATTGGTCCCACAGCTTTGAAATTGCTTGCGTATGACTACATCAACACCACCATGGTCGACGATCTTCATGTGTTTATTTTGGTGTCACTAAATATACAATGCAACTTTACTTCACATCTGACTACAAGAATGAAGACTGGTCGATCTACCACGATCTCGAAGTCGTAGAAAAGCGTTTCCGTGACGTAAAGCCACCGAACTTCGTTCATAGGCTGCCACGTCCAATTGGTGATTTCGCTATACGGAAGGGATCTAAGTTCAAAAACTGGCTTCTCGCCTATTCTTTGGCCATATTGTTCAACTTAATGACATTTCGGTATTACGAACATTACAAACTGTTGGTCGTGAGTGTATATCTTCTGAGTAAAAAAAGCGTTTCCGAAGAAGATAATCAAACATCGCAGCAGTTGTTGCAGCAGAAAGGCTGGACCCTTGCCATCATTTTCCTGTTTCCATTATGAGGACATGAATGGGATATTGACATTCCTTGT
The DNA here is from genome assembly GCA_020615435.1 of Telenomus remus. NCBI lineage: Eukaryota > Metazoa > Arthropoda > Insecta > Hymenoptera > Scelionidae > Telenomus > Telenomus remus. The sequence continues at coordinate 11,158,082 of CM036341.1, read as the reverse complement.
ACACGGCACTCGATGTGCACCAGATCAAATTGCATCAGGATATTTATTGCTGATTAGCATGGCTGAACTAAGGGAGAAACATTTGCAGCAGGAATCTCTAGCTTCAAACTTTTGTGAAAAACTGCAAGCACCAACAAATAGACGAAAAAGGATACATGTGACGAATGACTTTCAAATTGTGGGAACACTAAAAGCCATTAAAAACGTCCCAAATAGAATGTCAAATCTTCTTGATCATTATGAAATTGATTGGCTTGAAGTCTATGAGTTCAACAGGTTGTTGCAACACGGGGTTTATTTCGAAAATACGAAGTACAAAAGAACCAGAAAAACTGACAGTTCCTGCGTTTTGTTTTATAATGAAGAGGAAAGGGGAATAGGCATTTTCAGAAGGTTTTTCAAAGTCTACGTGAACGAACATAATGGTCCGTGCCCGGCGGGTGAGAATCGTGCAATGAAATACTACGCAATCATTGACAGACTGGACACAACTTGTATTTCTCTCAAGACTTCCGATGGCGTAGATTTTTAAAACGGTTTTCGATGTGATTTTGCAGACGAGGAGTTACTGCTCGACATAAAGAAGACGATCTTTGTTTCTTGTTTTTATATTCAGATCTTTGTTCTATGTCAATTATGTACTGACATAATTGATTGTTGCTAATATTAACTACATTTGTCATTTTGCATATTAGTCATTAAACCCTTTTGAACCTCTTTAAATCCCAAGGACGACTAAATCATTCGAATTTTTATAAGAGTATTTTAGGATCCTACCACAGAATAACATGATGAAAAATAACCTGACCAAAATATCTAAACTCATGTATATTTAAGACTCAAATCTAACAATCTCAATCAATTTTCTATCAAACTCTTAAGGGCACGTAAGCCGTTTTTGCATCCAGTGACTCAATTGCTGACGGTGATTTATTCATGCATACATCACAATACTTGTGAAAGAGTGCCCTTAATCGTTACGACAGTACGTGTCCGAGCTGTCTCACCGCAACGATCTCGTACCGGTGATGTCTCGGTACTGCTCATAACGAAAAAATTGCAGCTTTAATGTTCTCTTCGTAGACTAACTTAGAACATAGGTCTTAGGCTGACTTAAAATAATCGATATTCAGTTGCAAAACTTCATTCATTGGCGGTATAGTCCTCACTACTACATATATAGCACTGCTGGGCCTTGGCAGGATCGAAGCAGGCGGTCGAAGCCTATAAACTTAGCACTTCGGGATAGCGTATTTTGACACAGATGTGTCTATACACTTAGGGTAAACTTCGGCTTTCGTGGGTGTTAACAATGCCCGTATGACCTTGAGGTGACCTGAAGAGAAGGCGAGTCATGTAACCTTAAAATAACCCGGAACAGGGGAAAGTGGGGAGGGGCGGGGGAATAACGTGACCGTATTCACGTCTGAAAACCAGGTTTACTGCTAGAGCTAGTTGTTCAGCAATGTAGGTAATTTTCTGTCTCCTATCATTAGGCGCGTTTTTCATGGCTTAGCAATATTATTATTATTGCAATAACAAAAAACTCAAAATCAGGAGGCACGGCAGTGACTCTGGCCAACTACCGCCAGAAAAAATGTGTCCCAAGCTTATCGAACTATCTCAACGGACGCACTCTGTGTTATCACTGGTGAATGTCCAATCGACTTAGTGCTGAGAAAGCGGGTCTGTCAGTGGAATCTGAAACTGGGTCCCATGCAAAAATTTATATACGTGACATATATATTGAACATATATGCCACATATATGAGACATATATGCTTGTCATATATGATTTATATACGTTAACATATATGAGGCATATATGCAGCATATATGCTAACATATATACAACATATAGGGTAGCATATACGTGGCATATATGGCAACATATATGTGAAGAAGTCAACATATATGTTAACATATATGTCACATATATGCTGTAAATATGTCAACATATATGGACCATATATGTCACATATATGCCAACTTATATGACTCATATATGCCAACTTAAGTGGCAAACGAATCATCATGAATGCTGAGTATTGCATTGAGCAGCAGATTTTGACCTGTAAAATAATGTCGAATTTGTTATATTGAAGAATTGTTTATTTGAGAACACAAATTAAATTGCAACCGTTACAAATTAAGTATACATAAATGGAACTTTTCGTATTTTTCTATCTTAATGTCACAGTCTTTTCGATAAATAAAATGAACATTTTACAATAATATTTGAGAACTAAGATAGAACTACCTGATCACAGTAATGAAAAACTTTTTCATAACACGTGCATCAAAAACGGCCAACTTCTCCCTGATTTGTCGGGAGAAAAACACTGTTTTATTCCCAAGACGCGGTTCATTCCCTGTTACCATGGTAACAACCATAATAACAGGGAATAAACCGCACCTTGGGAATAAAACAGTGTTTCCGTCCCGACAAATCGGAGAGGTTAGCCGTCTTCGATGAACTTGTTATGAAAAGATATATATGCCACATGGGAGATACAAGCGTTTAAACCTCGGGAGAAGTGACTAGTACTCGACTACACTACACCGAGGTGAAGTCTCGTGCGGTCACTTTACCCGCGGAATAAACGCTTGTTTCTCTCCCTTGTAGCGTAACATACTATTACTTTTTCTTATTTCTACCTTCCACCAATTTGCAAGTCATTGAGTGTTTTATTGCAGACTTTGACTTGTAATCCATGTTTTTTGCAGACTGACGAGCCATTGCGTATGCTAAAAAAGGAATCATAATTAATTTATCACACAAATAAAGTGAAAAAATGGTATTCGTTTAAAGAACTTACTTATAATAGCGTCGACTGCATGTTCATCTAAAGATGTCCGAACCGTCATGTTTTCAGTTCCTTTTGATTTTGACAGATTTCCGGTCAAGGAACACTCAAACATCGCTTCCTTTGTGAATATTTTATCCATCAAAACCCCGGCTAATGCTGTGACTGACGTCTGTTTTTTGGCTGCTGCGAAATCTTTTCGCTAAATCCAAACATTGGAGCCCTGAATAAGCTCACATACCTGAAGAAAAAATCGTTATTGTTATTCATTTAACAATCGTTACAGATGGGTTGAGGGGACCCTCTTATGAAAAATAAAGAAAAGTCTATTTTTTGTAAAAAAATGTTACTGTATAATGAATCTTGTATTTTTACATGCTGTAAATCAAAATTTTATAATTTTTCTTTTCAAAAATCATAAGAAATAAAATGAAAGAAATGCTGAAAATTAGCCTTTTTTTGAATGTTGAAAGTAGCCTTTTTTTAAGACGGTCCCCTCAAAAAACATGCGATTCAAAAGTCGTAACACCAATGCGACTTACATCTTCGTCTCTACTTTGACGTAGAAACATTTGACCTGTGAAAACGAGTTTGCGATGGCGAATCTTCTTTTCATCGTTTGATTCGGACTCGTTCTTCATAATTTTGTCGGCCTGAAATTTGAAATAAAAGGAATGAAGTGACCTTACTTTAATAATCGAATATTGTGTAATAATTAATATTATATTTGATTTCACATATTTCTGAATAAATTCAAGTGAGTTTATTTAAAGCAACTAGTTTCGTCTGAACAATTATGGCAATTTTTTAAACCAAAATCATAATGAAAACGTCATGAAAAGTAACAGAAAATAAGCAACAAATGAAAATGAAAATGAATGAAAATACTAGCTTCCGGACTGGACATGTGAAACCAAAAATAATAATTAGATAAATCAAAATTATAAAAACAGATAAAAATTGTACATTTTCATTGTTTTTTCACTTCGCCGTCTTTTGGCATTTCGGGCAGTTGATTTTTCGCGCCAGACACAACATGTGGGCGAATTTCATGGTTTTCTTTTCCAGTGGGAAAACCATCTTTCTTGTCGTCTCCATGCTTCTTTTCGTCCTCAGTGTTCTTTTCTATGTCTCTAGTAATTTTTTCGTCTTTCTTGTTGGAAATTCTTAGTTTTTTCTTGAGCAACTGAAATGATTTCAACCAAACGTACACTGTAAAAAAAGAGTCGGAAATTCGAGCCATTTTGCTCTGATTCAATTGCTAAAAAAGTTATAACATTCTCAAATTTCATTTTTCAATATCTTTAAATTCACAGATACATTTTTCCATTTTTCAATATTGTGTATTAATTAATAGTTAACGTTAATAATTACTGCTTTTCATGGCTTGCAAATGAATTAGAGCAATTACGGTTGAATTTCAGACTCTTTTTTTAAAGTGTAGACAAAGGTATGAAACACTCAACTTATAGAACTTGTTGCAAAAAAATGTATTAGGAAATATAAGTGTTCATTGTTTATTTTGAAAGTATACCTTGTTAAACGTTTCAAGCTCTTCTTCTGTCAGATCATCGGACTCAGCGGAATGTTCATCGCTACTTACAAAGTTTTCTTTGCTTTTCTGCAAAAATGAAGAACGTATAAACAAATATTGTTCATTACTTTTTTATATATAAATATTTGCATTATTATATGGTTCCATTTGTTAGATATTATTTGAGATTCTTTTGTAAAAATATCTACCTTTTTTGAACTAGAAGGTATCATGTCACTCGTAACCGGTGCCGGTGCCGGTGTCGGTGTCGTCGTTTTTTTCTGTAACTCATCTGCTACAGCTCTTGCTTGCTTTCTTGTTCGTTTAAGAGGCATCGTGTTCCTGCAAAAAGTACGGTAACAATTTGTTGTTATTTCGATAACAAAACTTCATGTTTTGATAATAGAAGTTTTAGTTTAAAAAGTTAGGTTATGTTATTGATAACGTATGTTGATGTCATAATGTAATTTTCTGTGTTATCAAACTGAAACAATGAGATAATCTGCTTCAAAAACAATGATTTTATTAGTGAAAAAATCTTACCTCTTGTAAATAACTGCGTGTTTTATAGGTGCGACACTTATGCGTCGACACTTTTGACGACACTTATACGCCAACCCTAATGCCTAAACTTCAGCTTTAGGTGTCGAGATATAACTTCTTTAGGTATCGAGGCAGTACCAAGATTTAGATTTTGTACGATGCCAAACTATCTCTGTTAAAACTCGTTCACACGTGCGATGTTAAGACGGTGAAGCGAGATTATGACAGCGTTGGCGGGAAGCGCGCACTAACTGTGGAGGGGTGCTGTAAGTGCCGCGCACTGCACGCCGCTCGACGCGATTGCGACTTTTCGGTATCGCAACGCAACCTCCGCGATATTTTCAGCGCGTTGTGTTCACAAACAGCACTCCCGTATAAATGGGTATGGAAATTAGAGGTTCAGTTCAAAATGATGGCTGATTGCATAATTTGCAGAATGTAAACACATGACATTTTCTTCTGAATTTGATCGATCGCACTCATACCGATTTAAGTATTAACTATAAATAAATGTTAACAAGTTTCGATATTTCTCTAATTGACAACGTATACTTTTAGAATGTTTTTTTTACAAATACGACAACTATATTTTGTTTTTTTAGGGATTCTTCCGGAAGCAATGAAAGCTTAGTTCCGACCAAAAGTTCAACGCCCGAGTTACGTTTTGAATCGTCCGATTCTGACGACGGAAACAACGACGAAAATCAACGACAATCAAAAAAACGTCAATCAGACAGTTCTGAAAATGAGGTACCTAATAAAATACAAAGAATGAATAGTTCAGAGGATTCTAACGAACAACAAGACGGTTGTTCGTGTTCTAGTCGGACTCCAGTTGAATATCCAGGTAAAAATTTTCATTGTTGTAAATTTCATCTTTACTCGAAAGTTTACAAAAAAATCAGTAAAACGATGATTATCAAACTTTTTATTTGCAGATGCCGTTATTACAGCATCTGATAGTTCATCACAAGTCGAGTTTTCTTATTCTCCTCTGCAACAATCGAACAGTTAGTATACCATAAATATAGAATTTACTTTTTCTTAAAAACTTCTTGTACTATAAAAATTATAAAAGCAAGTCGAGAACCTCTGAACAAAAGCACAAATAATGAATCAAATGTGAGGGATAACAATTATTTATTTCAAACTTTCATCTTATGTTTCGTATTTTGCAGATGAAATAAGTCACTCAGTTTTGAACTCATTTTCATTGAGTGATGAAATATCATCAGATGCCTCAGATACCTCTTATCAGATACCACGCCTCCAACTTTATCAGGTACCTTAGTATCTTCAACCCCAAAGAAAAATCAAGTACGTTTCGGAATATTATAAAAATGTAATATGAGTCGCTAAGCGCAGTAACAACATGATTTTGACCATGAGTGAGTTTAAAATTTTGTCAAAAGTTATTTTTATTTATTCAAGGAGGAAAAAAGCTACAATTTCGCAGGACAAATTTTCACGAGAGAAAAAGTTTTATCAATGAATTCTTTAATTTTCAGATGTGAAAAGAGTTTCCAAATTTAATTTTTGATACCAATTGCTGACACACTATCATAATGTCACATCAAATTTTAACTTCATCGTTTTTGAAAATATACAAACTGAAAATAGTGTACTCTGCGCAATCCATTCATTTTGATTATTTAATAGTCTTCGTAACGTTCCAGTTACAAAACCACTTAATTGTTAAACTTAATTTGTATCTGAACGAAATGTATTAGCAACCGTTCTTTTGAAAACTATTATAATTTCTCGCTATTAATATCAACATTATAAGAATGTTTAATTCGTTTGTTGTTCTTACAGTAAATATTTACTTCATTAGCAATATTTGAAATTAATTTTAGATTCAATTGATGGTTCAGTTGTGATTGTTCTGTTGTACTAGAACAAAAAAAATTGTTTTATTGCACACCAACAAAAACAGCTCAGCGACTTATATGTACATATAGACCTACATGAATTGCGTTTATATTTCTATTAAACATCATATATTCAAATTCACGTTTCTTTGCAGGCAAACGAATCAATAGAATCAATTACGTTTCAAATGGATATGTCAGACTGTTCACATATTTCGATAACACTAAGCAGTAGTGAAGATGCACTTGCAATATCAGATTCTGCTATAGCTGCCTCTGACGACGACACAAATCTTTCTGTAAAGAATAACCGCTTGTTATATAAGGGAGCCACTGTTAGTACAGACGAAGCGGTTCTCGATTTGTTTAAAATAAAAGTCAGCCATAAAATGACCGATTCATGTTTGGAAGATGTCGCGACGTATGTACACAACCTTTTGCCGACTGACAATAATTATCCTGATAGTCTTTACAAAGGTAACAAGTTCATCAATGACATTTGCCCGGAAATTGAAGCGGTGAAGTACTATTGTTGTGCAAAATGTGGAGGGAGGAAAATTAACTGCGACGATTATTGTACGAAGGGTTCTTGCGGCGAGAATGAAACAGCGGTTTTCTTCAACTTTTCGTTAGAAATAATAATCAGATATTTATTCGAAAAACGAGGTCTCAGTAGAGCGATGGATCTGCACAAACAGCAGCACGCGCAACGACAAGAAAACTGTATTTCAGATATTTGTGACGGTTCTGAGTACAAAAGAGTTAAGCGTCATTTGACTGGCGAGTATGATGTAATACTCATGTGGGAAACTGACGGCGTAGAGGTTACCTCAAGCTCTCACATTTCTTTATATCCACTTCCAATAACTCCTTGTGATGTGCCGCATTCTTTGAGGAGTAGTTCTACTTTAGTTACTGGTGTATGGTGTAATAAGTCGAAGCCTTTAATGAACGTTTTTTTGAAACCTTTTGTCGACGATTTGAAGCAAATTTTTGAACAAGGCGGAGTAACATGGGTTCACCCAGATACAAAAGTTGAAATAACCTCACAAGTAGTAGCACCACTAGTTGTTGCCGATGCACCAATGCGGGCGGATTTGCAAAATATCTTGCATCCCAGCGGAGCACTTTCGTGCAATGTATGTGAACAAGAAGCGGACTCTTGCGTAGTTTTAAATAGTAAAAATCAAAAAGTTACGAAACGTTGTTATTTGTATTATGACGTAATACTCAATACTTAGAAAATAAATTTTGAACTAAACTTTTCTTTAAATAATTTTTCCTTTGGGCGCCAGCCTTTCTTTACGAGAAAAGCAACTAAACTATTCTACTCCCCAAGTCCGGCCTGTTTCACGAGGCTCTCTTTCACATGGGTCGTGTCGATATGGTGGACAACCACAATACATGAAACAAACATTTACAGGTGCAACAAAAAATAAATAAAATAAACAATTAGCTCCAGGAGCAAAATGAATTTATTTTAAAACGAAAATTCAAAATACAAGTCAAATCAATTAGGAACCTTATTTATTCAAAAGTCAAAAAATTGGTCAAAATTACAAAAGAAAGTCAAAAATCTTCAAACTTGTTAACGACTCTAAATCAGACTCTTGTGCCAACCAGAGATAATAAAAAGACCTGACCTCAAAATGAGAGGCTTGACTTCTCTCGTTAATCGCGTGGACCTTCTCGAACCTTCTCTTAACGAAATTACAAAACTTAATAAGGTACTTTATTCGCGATCCGTAGTCCAGTGGCAAAAGAGGACGAAATATGCCGCGCAGGCCTATTTAATAACTCGGACTACGCGAGTCGTTTTCCAGATTAAGGCACCGGACGGGCGCGTCGCCCCCTAGTGGACCTTGAGATCTGCTCCTGGCGCTCAGTTCAAACATTCTCAAACCAATCCTCTTCATGCGTATCCCGGGCGGGTCTAGGAGTTATTTCAGCTGGGACTGCAGTCCCTTCTGGCCCATCCGAGGATTTCGCGAGGAGCCGTGCGTCGCGCAAGCCAGGTAGAATTTCCTTCGCAGTTGGTCCAGATAAATCTCCTGTGCTTGCTCAACTCACGTGCGCGTAGTGTAGCCTTATTCAGGCCACGGATCTCAGCCACCGCCTTTATTCTGAAAACATTGAACCACAACGAATTACTGTTTTAAATTTTATGGTACCTAAAAAATAATATTGCTCATTAAATAATCTACAAGGTCCGAATAAGGTCTTCTGGGTCCTTTCAAAATCTTCCAATTAACTCGCAAATCACAAAATACAAATAAACAAATCAAATTCGAGGTTCCTGAAAAAATCAATTAATCGAAATATCGCTCCTATTATTTATTCAATGTCAAAAAAAAAAGAAAAAAAAACTCTTTCGCTCTGAACTTTTATGTTACTCAAAAGATCATTGTTACAAAGTCCCCGGACCCAGAGGAGAGGTCCCACTCGACCTATGTTTTCCCTGAAACGTTAAATTGTCATTTCCATTTTTTTCTTTTTTTTCCAACAAAAGGTCGAGGGCCTATTCAAAGTTGAGAGGGTCCGTACTGAAAATTAAATGCAAACCAATTTCCAAACGTCAATTCGGTAAGGGTCTTTGGCTTCCCTCTCCGAGTTGATTTTTCCTCACAGAGTTCAGTTCCTCTCACTTACCTCTGGTCCTTACTAAATCTTTACCAAATTTTCAACATCAATACATTAGACAATACAAAATTTTGTTCGAACACATTCATACCATACTAAAACAGGATCCAAAATAACTAAACACGAATTTATACAAAGGCTTACTTTATTCCTACTAAATACAATTACAAATTTTCAGGTACCTTTTGTGAGATTCTAACATAGTATCACGTAGTGAGGAACTTAAGTTACCAAAGGAAAAGAAAAAGTCTTAACTTAACGGCGCCTAGGCCCTCTATACGGAACCCAGGGCGGGCAGCGGTTGCAAGTTTTGCGTGTCACAAACTGCTTGCCACACCCGTATCAGTATGGCTTATCTGGCTTTTTCGGTTCTTGCGGCGAGTTGATTTTATTTTTTGGGTTTTCCGGGCAGAGACGATGGACATGCTTCATGTCCCCACAACACCAACAGGTCTTGAACCGATGAAGCGGGTTCAACGGAATCGTAGCACGAACAAACAAACCACGAATTCGGGGAGTCAGGAACCGTAGAGTTTCCGTGACCACTATGGGGAAGCATCCCAACATAGTGGCTGGCGTATGGTCCCTCAGGAAGCGATGGCGGGCGTTGGTGTCCTCCGATAACACCCACGGGCCAGTTCCCAAGGACCTTCCATCCCCTGGTATTATCGCCCCAGTCTGGTCGTAAACCAGGCCAACTTCGTTGCGACGGTAGCGAGGTTTCATCGGGTACCCCGGGTGTGCCAAATTTCTGGTTCGATTTCCAACGCTGGAGCGGCAAATCAGGTGGATTTTCAGGACCCTGCGGATCCCTCAGATCGCCGATCGAGTTGCAACGACGGATTATCAAGGGCTTCCTTTCCTGTAATCGAAAATTTCAAATTTTTGATGTGCCATTTTCCTGCATCTCGCCCCTCACTATCCTTCAAAATATAGACCACAGGTGACAGTTTCTTGAAAACAAAATACGGACCCTTGAAACGTTTGCAAAGTTTTGCTGTTCGCTTGTGCTTTTTTGACGATAGGATTTTATTTCTCAACAAAACTTCATCGCCTTCTTTCAGTTCTCTTTCGCTCCGATTTCGATTATAATAGAAAGCTTGCCGGCTTGCTGCTCTATCAATATTTGCTTGAACGAAATCACGAACGTGCCCTAATCTAACCATGCGATTGTTCCAGTCTTTCATCAAATTCTCTTCCAAATTATCGCGAGCAGACGTCTCCGCGCGCAACGATTGAGGAACCTTAGGATTTCTCCCGAAATTTAAGAAAGCTGGTGACACACCGGTTGAGCTGTGAACTGCCGTGTTGACTGCGACTTGAAGTTCCGAAATATGAGCGTCCCACGCTCCTTGATCATTTTCAATAAAAGCCGTGATCATTTGTTTAGCCGTTTTGTTGCAGCGCTCTGTGGCGTTAGCCTGAGGATGATAACGAGGAGTTGGAACATGCCTCACCCCTAACTTATTCAACATATTTTCAACTAACTTATTGCAAAAGGGTTTGCCATTGTCCGTAACAAAACTTTTTGGAACGCCGAAGTGATAAACAATTCGAGACAAAAAAGCTTCTTTTACAGACTTTCCGTTTGCAGCTTTCAAAGGAATATACTTCACCCAACGAGTGAACATATCCTCGAAAACAAGAAGATACAAATTACCGTCTGTTAAACTAGTATAAGGGTCCATAAGATCTAAATGTCCTGCAGCAGGAATATCATGACCCTCAACCAAAACCTTTTCTCTCAAACTTTCTGGCACAACTATTTTCCATGCGTCCAAATCGTCTACTATTTGATTTAATATTAGATCTGATCGATGAAAAAACAGTTGGTCATGTTCAATTTTCCAGTTTGGAAATCGTTCAGGAAAGTTCCGAACCTTTTCTAAACGATCAACATACCAAGGATTTTCCACTCGATGTTCAACTGTCGCTGATATTTTCTCCTGCTCCTCATACATTCTCGACAGTGCGTCGGGGACGTGGTGTAAGGCCCCTTTTCTATGTACCACTTCAAAATCATATTGCAATAATTTTAATGCCCATCTCGCGAGTCTACCGGTCGGATTTTTTAAGTTATAGAGCCATCTCAAACTAGAATGATCAGTAATAACCGTAAAATGATAGCCCTCTAAATAGCAGCGAAACTTTTCCACGGCCCAAACTATGGCTAAACATTCTTTTTCAGTGACCGTATAAGCGCGTTCGCGTTTTTGTAAAGTTTGACTCGCGTAAGCAATTACCCGTTCAACCCCATTGATATTTTGCGTTAAAACCGCGCCTAATCCGTACGAACTAGCATCTGTTTGTAGATAAAACGGCAAGCTAAAATCTGGACAAGCAATTACAGGCGCGTGCGCTAGTTCATATTTCAAAGTGTTAAACGCGTTTTGCTGTTCTCGCGAACAAAACCAGTTCTTTTTATCTCTCAAAAGTTCTAAAAGATGTTCTGCTTTAGATGAAAAATCACGAACAAAACGCCTATACCAAGTAGCCATGCCTAAAAATCGTTGAAGTTGTTTTAAATTAGTAGGGGCCGGAAAATTAAGTACAGGTGCTACTTTATCTTTATCGATCCTAAGTCCTTCTTTATCTACAACAAAGCCAAGATATTTTACTTGTTCACAACAAAAATGACTTTTATCCCGGTTGATTGTTAAACCCGCGGCTCGAATTTTATTTAAAAGAACTTCCAATAAATTTAAATGCTCTTCAAAAGTCTCAGTTGCCAAAATAATATCATCCAAATATGCAAAAACTTTAAACTGTAATTCAGGTCCGATTATTCTATCTAAAAGGCGTTGAAAAGTCGCTGGTGAATTTGACAAACCGAAAACTAATCTTCGAAAATGATATAATCCTTTTCCAGGTACGGCAAAAGCTGTTATTTCGCGACTATCTTTATGTAAAGGGACCTGAAAATACGCGGATCTTAAATCAATTGTAGTAATAAATTTAGCTGCATGAAGTCGTTTTAAAATTGAGGAAATCTGAGGTAAAGGATAGCTGTCTTTCTTGGTGACCTCGTTGACCTTGCGCATGTCAACGCAAAACCTCCAGCTGTTATCGGGCTTTTTTACCATCACTACCGGACTGCTCCAGTCACTCTCCGAAGGTTCGATAATTTCTTCCGCGAGCATTTTATCAACCTCTGCATACATCGCCTCAAGGACCTTAGAGGACACATCGTATGATTTTTGTTTGATTGGGGCATGACCCTGGACATCAATGTGATGCTCCACCAGATGAGTCATTCCTAACTTTTCGTTAGTGAGTGGCAAAACACGGTTTAATAGAGTCTCAATTTGTCCGTGTTGCTCTCCTGTAATTTCTTCGAGACCCGCTGTACACTCACTTTCGATAATTTCCATGAGTTGTTCTATCATTAAGGCACTTGCATTTTCCAATTTCAAATTGACACCATGATTAGAACAACAAATATCAGACCCCAATGTTTTCAGCCCATCAATTCCTAAAACTCCATCATAACTTAAGTTATTTAAAACTCTAAATCTAATAGGCACTGAACGATTATCATACGAAATATTTGCTTCAAAAATTCCTAAAATCGGTTCTGAAGAACCGTTCGCCATCCTAACTTGCAAACCGTCTGTTCGGGTTAACTGGATCGGAATTCACAACCTTCCCTTCGCTTCGCTTCGCGTTCGTGGTCCCTTCCCGCCGCCTTCGCGCTATCCTCGCGTTCCCCACTTTGACTAGCCGCGCTCGCGTCACGTTCCCTACTCAGACTCTCTCGTTCTCCTCGCTTGCCGATGTGCCGGCGCGAGCGGCGATGCGATTGGCCGCCGCTAGCAGACGACGGATCGCTCTGTGTGCCACCGCCGTGGAATGTGAACAAGAGATTCAGGTTCATTCCTGTTCATCGCGTCGTGCTCACACCAAACAATACTTGTTTTTTACAACAATACTTGTTTTTTACAACAGTGTTTGTTGTGCTTTCCAGAACAATGGAACCAAGTAAGTAATAAAATTAACCGAAAAAAACTTTGAAACATTTTAAAAGTAAAAATAAAACAAAACAAATTAACTTCAATATTTTCGTCATCAACATAACCTCAATTTTTTTCAGTTAAAGGACCCCGTTGTTCCCCGATCAACAATCATCACAAACAAATCATCATCGAGCATCTTTTAGCAAACAAATCTTTGCTAACAAAAAAAATTGAGCTTTTGAATGGATCCGAGGTTTTGAGCGACGAATGGCTGAATCTCAAAAAAGATCTCTATATGAAAACTGGCGACAACCGTCCTGTGGCAAATTGGAAAGCGGTAAATAAATTTAAATAAAAAAGTAAAATAAAGAATGATAATAATCAGAATTAAAATATCATCAATTTTTTTTCATGTTCAATTCAATTTTGTCGGTAAAATAAATTTCACTATATTCTTAAAAACAGTCTAACTTTGCCAATTAACTTGATACTTTTTATTTCGTTAATTTATTGATTTATTTCATCTGAAATTGAATATTATTAAGTGTATAATATTTATTCAATTGTTTTATTACAGGCTTTGGATCGATGGGTGTCCAAAACAAAAAAGAAGCTGGCGGATTACAACAAAATCATCCAAATGAGTGGAGGACCAGCACCTAAAGCATAAGATCTTTTGGATCATGACGAGCTTATTTTGATGCAACTGAAAGGAGAGGTCGCGGTTAACGGCGACAAGGGTGCAGTAGAAGCTGGCTTTACGACAATGAACGTAAGAATTTTAATGTAACGTTTGAAATTTGTTATTGCATTTTTTGTTATTGTTATTAATATTTAATTGTAAATTTCGTAGGGCAATTTGGCAATCCCGGGAACTCGCGGCGCAGCATCCGCCTCGACGATGTCGCCGTACAGGTTCTTGGTGGCGCCACCAGCACTACCTGCTGCTCAAAGCTTGCTCCCTGCTTCTAACAACTTGGTCCCTGCTTCTAACAACGTGCCCCCAGCGCCAAGGTTACATGCTCAGCAAATGCATGCTAAGAGCATGCAAGTTTTGCAAAGTTTACTTCAGTCAAATGAAAACTTGCGCAGTCAGTTGGCAGAAGTAAACTTGAATCTCCAACTTTTGATCACTACGATTGATTCAGGAAATGATTCTCTGACGTCTGCGTTTGATCAACTCAAAATTTATATCACTGACTTTACTTCGCAACTGTTCACTCGTTCTACATTTTAAATTGATAAGCGTATTTAAGTATTTATTAGATCTATTAATATATTTCTGTTGATTAGAAAAAATAGAAACTGTATTTCTATGTTGGTACTTTATAGTTATATTTGACATTAGTTAGTTAAATTGATATATTTTGTTAATTATAATATATACTTAAAAACTCTACTGTAATGTTAAGTCTGTAATAATAGGCAGTCAGAAACTCTATACACCCTCGACATTCTAATAATTTGTCATTGTTCTTTTTCCATCATGTAACAATTTGTACTTTTGTAAACATAATTTTGTAATAAATTAAATCTTTATCTTCATTGCCTAATACTTAAAGGCCCTTCAAAATAAAAATATTTAATAAAAAAACAAATTTCTTTCTTTCAAAGTAAATTTAAAATTGTTTTTCTACTTGTATAATCAAAAATCTGTCATCAGTTTTTCGAAATTAAAGATGGCACCACTAATATAGAGGACCAAAATAAAATTAATAGATTTTTTCTTCTAAAATCGTCTCATAAGGGTTTATCTTTTCGTGGATCATAAATCCGTCATCAGATTTTCAAAATTAAAGATGGCGCCACCAATATGAACAACCAAAATTGATTTTAAAGGATTCTATTTCTTTTTAACTTATCTCATAAGGGTTTTTCTTTTCGTAGATCAGGAATTCGTCATCAAATTTTCAAAATTTCGAATAACAAATGTAATATGGCAGACCAAAATAAAAAACAATAAATTGAACTCTGAAACTTTGAATTCTCCCGTGTCATGACAGAGATGAAAGGCTAAATTTTACGAACGCACACTTTCTTTACAGGTGTCATTCAATGTTACAATAATATGTGCCTGGCACTCATCTAATTGCGTTTTCTAATTGAGTTTAATTTTTCATTATTTGACTTGAAAATAACACGTGTGGCATAAAAATAAATGAATATGTTTTTCTAAAGCATTTTTTTTTAATAAAAAAGTGTGATTTGTCCTCAAAAAACGCCAAAGAAGGTACCACAAGGTATGTTGTAAAAGAGGTTACGTTTGTATTATTGTGAATAAAATTGTTGGACAAAGTCGAATATTTTTAATTATTTGTTATCATGCAAATTATAATTCACAAATTTTCGTTTTTAAATTATAATTTTTTTAAATGAATAGATAATAATTCAATCAATATTTTTTAACAAGAATTTTTTTATAGATGATGGCTGCTGTAATCGCCGTTGAAGAAGAGGAGGAACTGGAATTTAACAACAACCAAGATCCTAATGAGCAACAAATGAAAAGGCAACTTGCATTGCTAAGGGAATCTTTGCGGGATTTATCCAATACATTTTATTTTCCAAATCGAATGTTTATTAGAGAATTTCGTTTGAACAAAAATTTGGTCAGCTACCTCATAGGAGTGATGAAAGAAGTACTCCCACCCAGAACTAAGCGGGCAATACCAGTTGAAATTAAGGTTTTTGCCACTCTGGCCTACCTTGCAACAGGAACTTATCAACGTGTCGCTGGCTCGTTATTCTATTTATCGATATCTCAACCAACTATGTCGAGAATATTGCACGAAATAATCGAGACTATGCATACGTATGTTTGATACAATTTTTTTATGTTATTGAGATTTTTTTAATGCATATGACGTTAATAAAAATTTAATTTTATTCTACTGCAGATTCGTTGTGCCTCAATGGATCGTATTCCCAACCACAGATGAAGAAAAATATGAATTAAGCAGAACATTTTTTCGAAAAATGGGAGTGCCCAACGTGTTTGGTGCTATTGATGGCACTTTGTTCCCCATTTTGGCCCCAACAATCGAAGAACATAATTATGTTTCCCGGAAGTATAGACATGCGAAAAATGCCCAGATAGTAAGCATGTTAACTGAATTGTTAAAAAAAAAGACAATTAATAATAACATTTTCATTAAAGTGTCAAATTTAATTTTTCAGATTTGCGATTATCATGGGAGAATTTTGAGTGTGAATCCGAGGTACGGTGGATCAAGTAACGATGCTTGGATTTGGTCACAATCAATTGCACGTGACGCACTCAAAGAAAGTTACCTCGCGAGGAGTTCTTACATGTTAATAGGCGATTCAGGATATCCCCTAGAACCGTGGCTTATGACGCCAATCAGACATGCTGAGAGAGGTACGCCGGAATATCACTACACCCGCGCTCATTCGACAACAAGAAGCTGTGTTGAGCGGACGATAGGCCGTGTAAAAAATGTATTTCGTTGTATCGGGCATGACAATGTTCCAAGGTACAATCCTTCTTTCATATCCAATATGTTTAATGTTGTTTGTGCATGACACAACATGCGACTGTGGGAAAAAATGGATCTTGAAATAGAGGAACCAGTTATCCCAGATCACCCTAGGGAAGTACCAACCGCGCGAGAGTTGAATAATATACGAAATGAAAGACGTGTACGTCAAATTGCAGATTTAAAACGCCAACGTATAGTTAATAACTATTTTACGTGAATGTAGTATTTTTCTTTATAAAAACTGAATAAAATGTAAAGAGGAAGTATACGTATATATTTATTTATTAATTCTAATACAAAAACAAACAATCAGTAACCTTTAATCATTTTGAATTATTTTCATAAATTAATGTTAATTTTACATGTACAAAATTTTTAACAGCTGTAGATCGCGTCTTTCAAATGGTTGAGCTCCGATTCCTGCGTTCTCCATACTTTTGTACAACATCGCTCTTGCTCGGTGTGCCCATTGATAACATTTCTAAAACAAAGAATTTAAATTTTGTATCAATTCTATAATTTTTTTAAAACATAATGATTGAATATTATTTTTATATTTACTTGTTGCCAATCTTCCGGACTGAAATCGGTACTGCAAGTAGAGTTGAGTTGCCCTGTTAGATGAATCCACTCCAATTTGTATATTTTTTTCTCTTCAGCAGTAACCAACTCATCAATCTGTTTTTGTATCAAAGTTTTGTTTCGTCTAAACGCACGAATCAAAATACTTTGTGCTGCCGGTTCCGACCACTGTTGCACTGAAAAAGAATTAAAATATGAAACATCAAAAAATATTCTTATTTCTTGTTATTGTATCAGTTACTATTGTTTGGTTGTATTGTAATCGAAGTTAGTGTTTGAGGTTAGGTTAGAAAGCAAAATATTCAAGAATGTTTATTAAGAATGACAGTCAACTAATTATTGATACAATTTAAGAAAAAAAATTTTTGAACAAGTTACCACTTACTTTTGGACAGTAGCTTGCACAATCTGTTGAAAATTTCAGATACTGTAACGCGTTTTAGAACTGTTTTTGTTTACACTTATGTATGTGCACTTACGTGTTCCTAAAGCGTGAACACTTGCTGCTTTTTCCCGCGTTCTTAAAACCCGACCTGTTACTAATGTGCGACAAAGATAGCAGTTTGTAATACAGCGTTTACTGTTTTACGCTGTTATTTAAACAATTCAAAATGTTTTAATAATTATTTCAAAAAATAATTCAACCATCGTATTTTTAGAATTGGTACTTATCATCTTTATTAAAAAATTATTAAATTATTATTGGTACAGTTATTGACAGATGAAGGTTCTTTATTGACAGGAAAAAAACGAAACAGAAACATCGTAAAATTAAAAAACTATGTGGTGAATCACAATTTTCACCTGATATACAATATCAATTTTTTTTCGTAGTCAGTTAAAGTGAACTCTGGATCGTTCGGCAAGTATATTTTATTTTGACGTAAGCCCTCAATAACGTTGACCTTCTGGTGGACGTATTTCACCCATTTGTCCAGCGCCTGAAATAAAACAACATGATTTTTAAACAATAAAATAATTAAATAATAATTAATTCAATAAAATTAATTCAATAATTGTTTAATTACCTGTTTCATCTTTGCTATATCACGACTTTCTCCAATTTTATTTAACTTAACTTTGAGCTCAGCCCATGAAGCATTATACTCTCGTTCCACGTTGACAGACGCGAACGTCTTCGACAGGAGAGATGGATTTTTCTCGATGGCCACAATCATGATCTTCTGGGCCTCTAGAGATAACGATCCGTCACGTCGTGATGGCACTAAAACAAACAATTCAATGAATGTCAATTTTGAGGTTAGGTTGAAGAAAATGAAATGTCAGAGGCTAAAAACTTTTTTTAAGAAATGAGTTCTTCACGATAATATTAAGTGTTTATACTTACTTTTTTTTAATTGTCATCCAACCCGAAGACACAATAATAGTTGTTACGTTGTTTTCCTTTGTTTTTGAAACGCGAAAAGAAGTTTTGGAACAACTTGCGGCGCTAGCACAGAAAGCGATTTGTTGTCTGCTATCGGCGGCCAATCGCATCGCCGCTCGCGCCGGCACATCGGCAAGCACGGAGAACGAGAGAGTCTGAGTGGGGAACGTGACGCGAGCGCGGCGAGTCAAAGTGGGGAACGCGAGGAGAGCGCGAAGGCGGCGGGAAGGGACCACGAACGCGAAGCGAAGTGAAGGGAAGGTTGTGAATTCCGATCCTGTTCACCTGTGATCTTCGCATACGTCGAGGTGTGAATGTAGCAATGTGTGGAACCTGAATCGCAAAGCACCCTGACTGGTACTCCACGAATTTTAACTACTTTAAATAGTCGTTCATCTTTCTCATTGACATGCACTTCACCGCAAGTTAAACCCGATTTCGGCTCCTTGTTTATCTTTGGAACCTCATTGACAGCAGCTGGAATGACGTCCTTACTTAATCGTTTTTTTGTTTGGGATCTTTAACTTGACACGGACAATCCGGTTTAATTGCATTTGGATTGCCACAATTATAGCAAAAGCGCTTAAGTGGAGCTTTACACTTGATAAACCTGTGCCCTTTTTTACCACAATTCCAACAAACAAAATTTTCAGAATCGTTATCCGACATTTCCGAACTTTGAGGTACCTGACGTGACGTGGACGCGCTCTGAGAAGCGTGTGCATTATCTCTGACTTGAAGAACAGAACGACTGGGTTGTTCGCAAACCTCACGTGGCAACGACTTGCTTTTCCGCGTCGTATCTTTCGGTGATCTACGCGGATTTTGTACTACAGGGGATTGCCTTTGTTTTGGACTGTTAACCTGCTCCGAATTTGCACAAGATTTTTCTGGATACGATTTTGACTCAAAGCGATTTGTACCGCGCTTAAATGACCGAAAATCACGTTTGGGTGCACGGTAAGCTGCTTCTGGAAACAGCTGACCTGAAGTAAAAGTTGGTGGACGATAAAAACGACACGACAATTTCCGCCCCTCGTATGATTTTCCGAGTTCTTCGAATTCATAAAACGAATCAAAATCATTTCTGTCAATTTGCAATTTATATTCCGGATTTGAATTATTGTAAGCAAGATCAAGTTGTTCCGGCAACTGTGGTTCAGGGTCCAAAAATCTCATAATGTAGCGAAACCAAGTTAAATAATTTGCTAATTTTTTCCCCTCACCCTGTGTACGGCACTTAAGTTCTTCATTAACTCGTAACTGAAAGTTTTTATCACTGAAGCGAACGCGAAAATGATCTTCAAAATCAGCCCAAGCTCTCCAAAGGTGATTTTCCAAACGACACCAATGCAACGCGACCCCAGTTAATAAATCCGGCACGCCATCTAGCATTTCTGCATCGGTTATGTCTGTACCTCTTCTTTTTTCGCGAATTGAAATCAAAAATTCTTCCGCACTAATTGAATCATCATTTTCTGAACCTAAAAAGCGAAACTTCCATGTGTTTATAATTTTGCGGGCACTGTAACTATGCGAATGGTGCATGGAAGGGACAAACTCGAGATGTTGAGGTTGCGAATTATCATAAAAATGAGGTTCGGCAGGTTCGCGCATCGATAAACGGTGTGTTGAACATTTTGAAACGCGCCATGGACGATCCGAATTCATTGACATTTCATCACCAAAAGTTAATCGTCTGCCAGCTGTTCTGACATTTGACGAAAGAACACAAGCGCCATCTGCGTGAAGGACCGAATTACGCGCGAAGCTTGTGCTAGCGTGCGGGCTTGACAAGAAAACACCATCACCGGCGGCATCGCCAGCCGCCCTGACATGCTGAACCTCAACCTCACTTTCCGGCACCTGATCCCCACTCTCGATATTTTCCTCGTCGCAAATGTCACTTTGTTCCAAAACCAACGGACGTCTCAAAATGATAATTGAAAAAAACCGCACTAAACGATGTGCAATATCGTGAAAACAACCGTTCGGGTTGAGCCCCGCTCTGCGAACCACGTCAACTACAACATTCACATCCTCGGCGTACACGTATTCGCCAAATGCATCCTCATTTTCAAACTGTCCGAGCAGCTGTATCAACGCCGCGAGATCGTTCTCTGTACTCACGATGTTCTGTCGGTAGCCCTCCAAACCATCATCGTAGACCGGCATCTTGGCAGGATTCAGTCAGCAACAATGACAACAATAGAAAATTACAAAACACTTGTCGAACTACAATCGCCAAACAACAGTATGGCCGCTCACTCAGCTGTCAGCTGCGCCGGCCGAACCGACTCGAGCGCCGCCGAACTCGAACGAAGGAAGTATCGAGCGCGTATCGACCGCAGTTGCAGATCCGACTAGCGGACCTCTCTCTCGCACCTATTGCGAGTACTCGGCACGCGTTTCCAAGTGATTGCAACCCAATTAAACATGTTAAATGACTGAAATAATTATTCTAAGGTACCTGAAATTGTTTACACTCAATCACACTCACATTTTCTCAATAAATTAAGACAAAAACTAACACAGAATTTTTGGCAAAGATGTTTTCAGATTTCTGGCTCAAGAGTGTGATGAGAGTCTGTTTATGTTATGATTTCTGTTTACAGCTTTGTTTTCTTTGCCCCACGTTAGGCGCCAAAATTTATGACGTAATACCCAATACTTAGAAAATAAATTTTGAACTAAACTTTTCTTTAAATAATTTTTCCTTTGGGCGCCAGCCTTTCTTTACGAGAAAAGCAACTAAACTATTCTACTCCCCAAGTCCGGCCTGTTTCACGAGGCTCTCTTTCACATGGGTCGTGTCGATATGGTGGACAACCACAATACATGAAACAAACATTTACAGGTGCAACAAAAAATAAATAAAATAAACAATTAGCTCCAAGAGCAAAATGAATTTATTTTAAAACGAAAATTCAAAATACATGTCAAATCAATTAGGAACCTTATTTATTCAAAAGTCAAAAAATTGGTCAAAATTACAAAAAAAGTCAAAAATCTTTGAACTTGTTAACGACTCTAAATCAGACTCTTGTGCCAACCAGAGATAATAAAAGGACCTGACCTTAAAATGAGAGGCTTGACTTCTCTCGTTAATCGCGTGGACCTTCTCGAACCTTCTCCTAACGAAATTGCAAAACTTAATAAGGTACTTTATTCGCGATTCGTAGTCCAGTGGCAAAAGAGGACGAAATATGCCGCGCGGGCCTATTTAATAACTCGGACTACGCGAGTCGTTTTCCGGATTAAGGCATCGGACGAGCGCGTCGCCCCCTAGTGGACCTTGAGATCTGCTCCTGGCGCTCAGTTCAAACATTCTCAAACCAATCCTCTTCATGCGTATCCCGGGCGGGTCTAGGAGTTATTTCAGCTGGGACTGCAGTCCCTCCTGGCCCATCCGAGGATTTCGCGAGGAGTCGTGCGTCGCGCAAGCCAGGTAGAATTTCCTTCGCAGTTGGTCCAGATAAATCTCCTGTGCTTGCTCGACTCACGTGCGCGTAGGGTAGCCTTATTCAGGCCACGGATCTCAGCCACCGCCTTTATTCTGAAAACATTGAACCACAACGAATTACTGTTTTAAATTTTATGGTACCTAAAGAATAATATTGATCATTAAATAATCTACAAGGTCCGAATAAGGTCTTCTGGGTCCTTTCAAAATCTTCCAATTAACTCGCAAATCACAAAATACAAATAAACAAATCAAATTCGAGGTTCCTGAAAAAATCAATTAATCGAAATATCGCTCCTATTATTTATTCAATGTCAAAAAAAAAAGAAAAAAAACTCTTTCGCTCTGAACTTTTATGTTACTCAAAAGATCATTGTTACAGTATAAAAACACGCAGGCCAAATTGCGAACTGACGAGTCGATAAAAAAGCAAGCGAAAGTAGCTGAAAAACTTAACTCAGAACGTCGTTCTGAAAAATCAAAAAAAAATCTGTGAAAGGGGTGAAGGGATTTTCAGTCGTAGGCGATATTCCTCTTCTCGATATGAGTACGTTCGTTACACCAGAGTACATGCATTCAGTTTTGCTTGGATCAGTCAAACATTTTATCCAATTATGGACATCAGTTTCAGGGCCATGGAAAAATTCAGAATTTGCAAAACTTGTGAACGAAAAATTAGAATCAATACGCCCACCGAGTTACATAACGAGAACACCGACTGATATCGAAAAGTCACTCAAAGCGAGTGAGTACTTAGTATGGCTATTGTATTATTCACTCCCGATTTTGCGCGATGTGCTAAAAGACGAATACTTGCAACACTGGATGTTTTTGGTGTCTGCAGTTTATCTTTTACTGAAAGATACTATTACCGAGTCTGATCTTAAACAAGCTGCGAGTTGTTTGAAGTTGTTTTTAAAACAAATTGCCAAATTGTATCGAGAGAACGATTACAGATACAACATTCATAATTTGCTTCATCTTGTATTAACAGTTACACGGTGGGGGCCATTGTGGGCATATTCAGCTTTTATTTTTGAAAATGTCAACGGGTTTCTTGGGAAAATCATTCACTCGACAATCAATCAGGGCACCGAATTGACAAAAAACCTGAAACTTGTTTACGTAATTAAATCATTAGAGCATGCCATGGCGACTGAGTCAGAAAGCAACGTGAACGTGGAAACAAATTTGCAAAATCCGATACATAGTCTTAACGATCAATTGAGTAATCAATTTTTACAAGAGAAAGGATTTGGTGATGTGAAAATTTTTGGCAGAGCTTCGGTAAAACATCAAATTTATTCGAGCTCAGTTTATGATCGTTCATACAAGTACTGTAATTCAAACATACTTTTTCTTTTTTTCAAAGACACGCACCCTATGTACGCTCGTTGCTCGTTAATAGCCGCTCGACGCTCGTGCTACGAGCTCTTGCGGTCGTCTCTCCATATCAAACGTACCTAGCAACGCTAAGCCGATGGACACGTTGATTCCAGTTCGCTGGATAAATGTGTTCTGTTACTTGGCGTTTACCTCGAACTACCCTCAGGCTGACACTGTCAGCCTGAGAAGAGCAGAACGACGGAAAACTATTCGAACGTAAAGTTTTCTTGGATACGTCAGGGTATCTTGGAATGATTTCCAAAGACAATAGAAAGATTTCCATTATGTAGCGGAGTCCCCGAACGACTTTAGGGGGCTTTCAGGATCTGGCACTCCTGCATTTCGCGAGCAGCTACGCCGTCCGGGAAATATGGTCCTGGTAGAGTCGCCTGTTCGTGGCTCCCCGTACGCATTTCAGACTGAACATCGTTCGGTGAGAAATGGCCAAGTACTTGAGCGTGCCCTTAAAGCACAAACGGCATGGGGTTTTTCCATAACCGTTTCACTTGAACGTGGCATTAACTAGCTCTGGTAAGGGAGTTCATTTAACACCTTGGTTGTTGCAGAACGCCTAGTGAGCTGCCTTTATGGGTCTGCGATACCCAGATGAAGGCTGTCCGCTTCGCGTGCACACCACAAGAACTACTACCGCCAGAAAATGTCACAGAGCCTTCTTTTCAAGACATTTTAGATTGGGGTTCTGGCATAGTTGAAAAACTATGAAATCACTATGCCACGAGGTCGTTATTGGTCTTAACTTGGTTGCGCAGCCGAGCTGAGCAAAACGAGACCAATAACGCCTCTCTAGGTTAACCCTTTCACCGATTTCTGGGGGGTCAAAAATGCGTTTTTTTTTCATGTACGCAATATTTTTATTTTATTCATTTTTTTTTATTTTTTCCAAAATTTCAATTTCAATAGCTGTAATTTAAGAAAAATAATTATATAAATATTGTAAAGTTAATTATTGAGTTTTAACAAAATTTATAAACAAATAGGAATAAATAAATAAATAACGAATAAATTAATGAATAACAACAACAATAAACAATATATTGCCCATATATGGACAATGTATAATTTTTTCATAAGAAAACATTTAATTTCACCGATCTTGTGAAAAGTCTATCTTCTGCGAATAGAAGCTTGTGATTTTCAATAGACAATTGTTAATAGTGATTTGTTAATAATTTTAATAATTTTTTAGTAACAAAAGATTAAATCATTCAAAAAGATTAGCTATATTGATTTTCTATAGAATATATGGATCCTTATAGTTTATCATAGTTCTTACTTAAAAAAGTATGGATAAATTTATAAATAAATTTCCGGATTTGGTTAAAAAATTTGAAGATTTATAACAAAATAACATTATAGAAAGTATTATTGACAAAAAGTCATTCACATTAAACTATTTCTAATAAAAATAGTCATTAAGTATGTAGCTTATTTCGATAGAAGAATTTATCGAAGCAGATGGAGCAGTGGACAACGACGCGGACTGATAACCTCAAAGGCCTGGGATCGATTCTCGTGCTAGAGTAAAATTATTTTACATTGTTCATGTATCGTCAATATATTGTCCATATATTGTCAATAGATTGTTCATATATGGGCAATATATTGTTAGTATATGGTCAATATATTACTAACGTATGGTTAATAGATTGTCAATATATGGTTTGTATTGTATGGTCAATAGATTGTCAATGTATTGTCAATATATGATCATTTTTACAAGGGGATCCTGCGAATGCGAAAAGCAAATCTATTCATAATTAAACATATAAAATAATTGTTTATAACAAATGTTGATTTCAAATTTAATAAACAATCGTTTATTTTTCTCAATAATTTGAAATACAGAGAAAAAATCTAGGATTAATAAAATAAAGGACAACAATGATGGAACGAAAAATTAGTTACAAATTAACAAATTTTAATAATAAATTTATTACTCTTACGAAAATGTTATTGTGCTAGAAATCATACACGTACAAGTGATCGTGATTTTTATATTAACAATCTGTACACTGTCGTACTTCTCTAAAGGTCGTGATATAATAAAAAATAAATTTCAGTCAAACTGAAAAGTGTGGCCAACTACGCCATAGACGTCCCTATTGTAAAATATTGCAATCGAATCGAAAATATTGATAACAAATTATGATTGAATTTTCCTTCATTAAACGTCGTGATATATAAAATTAACATGGTCAATTACCAAATTGCTATATTTGGAATTTGAATTTTCGGAAATATTTATTGTTAACTATATAAAAAAGTCGTACAATATGAGCTCAAAATTCAGAGTCAGAATAGCTCATTGTAGGTACTTGGCGACATGTCGCGAAAACCAATTACATACAATACAATACAAATCAGAATAGGCTATCAAGTTACTTATTTTACTTGATAACGTTCATTTTGGAGTAAAAAAAATGAAGTTTATCATTTTTTTAGAATTGTTTAATTTCTTTTTCTTTACAGTACGGTTATGTCATACTTAAAAAAATTAATTACTCTACTTATTATTCTCTAACGAATTTGTTTCATTTGTATCATTTCTTTTCTATTATTTTTGCATCAATAATTTTCACAAAATAGATGACATTTCATTCTTAATACATTGAATGTTTACAGTTTAAATACGTTGAATTAAATTTTCTTCTATTAACCAAGAATATAATTAATAATTGCAAATAATGAGATGGAATGAAACTTTACAGAATGAAATTACTTTTCAAACTGTTGACTGAAATGAAGCATTTTGTAAAACTCTGACTTAGACCGCATTATTATATTTGTTGCACGTTTAAAATAATTCACTCATTTCAAATATGTTCTCTGAACATTTTTTGTTGTAAAGATTTAAAACGGTGAATTTTAACAATTAAATATCGGTCAATACATAGAAAGTTACTTCTTCTTTACATCGTGATAAATACTGTTTTGTTATACGTGATAAATTATATTCAATTGCGAAACGATAATGTGATTGTCAAACTTTCATTTACAACGATTAAATCTTCAAAAACTCATATTTAAACAGTATTTGCTCAAATAACAAATAACAAAAAAGTTAACTTCAATGTTGAGCGACATGTCGCCAAGTATTAATGAGCTATTCTGTGAACAACGTTTCACAGACAAGACCACGGCAGCCGTCGTAGAAAAACGTTCCGATCAAACGCTTACAACGATTGAATTTAGCCCTCTTTGAAAATTCATATTTAAACAATCAATGAAAAAGTTAACTTTAATGTTGAGCGACATGTCGCCAAGTACCTACAATGAGCTATTCTGACTCTGAATTTTGAGCTCATATTTTACGACTTCTTTATATATTTAACAAATATTCCCAAAAATTCAAATTCCAAATATAGCAATTTGGTAATTGACCACGTTAATTTTATATATCACGAAGTTTGAGTAAGAAAAATTCAATAATAATTTGTTATTAATATTTTCGATTCGATTGCAATATTTTACAATAGGGACGTCTCTGGCGTAGTTGGCCACACTTTTCAGTTTGACTGAAATTTATTTTTTATCATATCACGACCTTTAGAAAAGTACGACACTGTACAGATTGTTAATATAAAAATCACGATCACTTGTACGTGTATGATTTCTAGCACAATAACATTTTCGTAATAGTAATAAATTTATTATTAAAATTTGTTAATTTGTAACTAATTTTTCATTCCATCATTGTTGTCCCTTGTAAAAATGATCATATATTGACAATACATTGACAATCTATTAACCATACATTAGTAATATATTGACCATATACTAACAATATATTGCCCATATATGGACAATCTATTGACAATATATGGACAATATATTGACGATACATGAAAAATGTAAATTAATATTCCTCTAGCACGAGAATCGATCCCAGGCCCTTGAGGATATCAGTCCGCTTCGTTGTCCACTGCTCCATCTGCTTCGATAAATTCTTCTATCGAAATAAGCTACACACTAAATGACTATTTTTTATTGGAAATAGTTTGATGTGAATGACTTTTTGTCAATAATACTTTCTATAATGTTATTTTGTTATAAATCTTCAAATTTTTTAACCAAATCCAAAAATTTATTTATAAATTTATCCATACTTTTTAAGTAAGAACTATGATAAACTATAAGGATCCATATATTCTATAGAAAATCAATATAGCTAACCGTTTTGAATGATTTAATCTTTTGTTACTAAAAAATTAATTAAAATTATTAACAAATCACTATTAACAATTGTCTATTGAAAATCACAAGCTTCTATTCGCAGAAGATAGACTTTTCACTAGATCGGTGAAATTAAATGTTTTGTTATAAAAAAATTATTAAATATCAGAAAAAAAGTTTTAGTATTTAAAACAACGATATTTGGTTACCAAAGAAATAACAAAGAAATTAACAATGTATGGCAAAGAATGGAATTTTGATTATCATACATATATTGTCAATATATTGTTTGCAACAAATCATAAATTGCCAATATATTGCTGTAAATCAAATTATATCGTTTATGTATGGTTAATACATTGTTTGAAAATAATACATTGTCCATATATGGGCAATATATTGTTCATATATTATTAATATATTGTTCTTATATGGACAATATACGGATCTTTTTACAAGGGTCAAAAGAATAATTATAATCATGTTCAAAGTTGTTAATGATATAATTTTACATTATAAAATTGTTTTGTAATATAAATAAATTTATTATTAAAATTTGTTAATTTGTCACTAATTTTTCATTCCATCATTGTTGTCCTTTATTTTATTAATCCAAGATTTGTTCTCTGTATTTCAAATTATTGAGAAAAATAAACGATTGTTTATTAAATTTGAAATCAACATTTGTTATAAACAATTATTATATATTGTTAAATTTCATCATAGTTGTCCTTCATTATGGAAACAATACTTCTATTCTTTATTTCGCGTCGATTTCATGATATATTAGGGTACAACATAAAAAAAAGAATTTTTCATTAATTTATTCTTTATTTATTTATTTATTCCTATTTGTTTATAAATTTTGTTAAAACTCAATAATTAACTTTACAATATTTATATTATTATTTTTCAAGAATTACAGCTATTGGAATTGAATTTTGGAAAAAATAAAAAAAATGAATAAAATAAAAAAATTAAAATCAAAATTTGTTATAAACAATTATTATTTATTGTTATATTTTATCACCGTTGTCCTTCATTATATAAACAATACTTCTATTCTTTATTTCGCGTCGATTTCATGATATATTAGGGTAAAACATGAAAAAAATAATTTTTCATTAATTTATTCTTTATTTATTTATTTATTCCTATTTGTTTATAAATTTTGTTAAAACTCAATAATTAACTTTACAATATTTATATAATTATTTTTCTTGAATTACAGCTATTGAAATTGAAATTTTGGAAAAAATAAAAAAAATGAATAAAATAAAAATATTGCGTACATGAAAAAAAAACGCATTTTTGACCCCCCAGAAATCGGTGAAAGGGTTAAGCTAGAGAGGCGTTATTGGTCTCGTTTTACTCAGCTCGGCTGTGCGACCAAGTTAAGACCAATAACGACCTCGTGGCATAGTGATTTCATAGTTTTTCAACTATGCCAGAACCCCAATCTAAAATGTCTTGAAAAGAAGGCACTTTGACATTTTCTGGCGGTAGTTGGCCAGAGTCACTGCCGTGCCTCCTGATAATCATATACTCTCAATGCTTGAAGTTTAGAGTATAAGTAATGACAGTGTAAAAAGTTTTTTTTTAAATTAGCTTAACAGTATTCTAAATTGATAACAAAAAAGTAAGACTAGAAAATTATTAGTTATAATGGTCTATCAGTTGTTATCAGTGTTTAAGGTGTTTTTCGAAAAATTTCAACATTACAAATTGTACCTCATTTCGCAAGTCACGAATCATGAAAAAAAAAACAAAAAATGAAAGAACCAGGTTTACTTCACAATATTTGCTATTTTTGCTATTTAAGGTAAATGTCCCAGTACCCGGACGTGTAGCAGTAACCGGACGCTATTATGAAAAAGTTTGATAAAAAGTTACATTTTATATTAATAAAAAAATAACAATTATATCATAATAATACTTGAAATCTACTGAATGTCGAATACAAAACAGATAACAGTTTGAAATTGTTATTTTATTTAAAATAAATATCAACTGACATGCTACACTTTTGAAGCACCATTTCAAGGAATGCTTAACTTTTACGTTAGGTGCGACCGATTTTTCTTAAGACGAATTCTTGTCGGTTTTTTCAGATATTGTATAACATAAAGTTCTATTGTTATCAGAGATACTTAAAAAATGGTAATACGCATCGAAAAACATATTTAAACAATTTTGTTTGTTTAAATTAAGCTCATTTGGGAATTGGTACCGAAATTTTCAGGGTGCCAGTAGTCGGACGTTCACGTTGGGGGCTAATGTTTTGATTCAGTTCACGGAAATTGAGGCATATTATGACTTGTCAAAATTTGTATTCAAATTCGAAAAAAGTGTTTATTATAAATTATTTTTGAGTTTGGTAATAAATATCATCTTCTGCTTATGTTTTGTCACTTGCAAAACCCTAAAAAACATTCGTCCGGCTACTGGAACACGTCCGTCCGGCTACTGGTACGTGTGAAAAGTACCGTCCGAGGACTAGTACAATTGATCGTCCCAGTTTGTTTTTTAATAAATTGTTTGTAATCAATCGGATTCAAATTTTTGGATCACTTTTGCATTCTTGAATATTTACTTTAACTAAAAAGCTTGACTTCGTGACTTTTTAACTTGCAAGTTTTTTTAAGATGTCTCTAAACATTTTCCAGTCCTTACTCGTCCGGTTACTGGGACATTTACCTTAAAAAGTATATTTCAAAAATAACAAAATATCAAAGGAAGATTTCGCACAGTTCCTGTTACGAAATTTTCTCACGCAGCAAGGCATGACATTTTTGCAAGGGGTTACTGACTGTTCAAGTCTTTGAGCCACATGGTTTGTAGTACTTTTGAAGTACATTTAAAGTATTTTTGAAGTACTTGTATATCAGAGTATATTGCAGTACTTTTAAGTCCTGCGATTTCTGAAACTTTGAAGACTAGAAATACTGAATGTAGCGACTTCAATTTGGTTTAAGTCTTTTTGAAGTCTTTTCGAAGTCAATTGCCATGTCTTACAAGTACTGCAACAATCGTAGTCACAAAAAATTGACAGATTTCATGAAAGTCCTGCTACAAATAGTACGAAAGACTTCGAGTAGTACAAAAATTGAAGTCCTGTAAAAAAGTTCTGTACACTTCCAGTGGGAGTGAGTAACCCCTCGCAGGTTTGTGTAGTTTTGAGTCGTCCACTTTTTTTCAATAGTCATGAGTTTAGTTTGTTTTGCGTTTTTTGTGTCGTTAAACACTTCTTCAGATTCAGCATTCATTCAAAAATACTTTGAATATAATTTTTATACCGAAAATTTCATCAAGTATCACTTTATCAACAGCCTTATGCGTCGAGGAACCAGTTGCGCACAAGTCCTTGAGTTGCTTTTTGCCCAGGGCCATTTTGTGAATTTCGCGGATGAAATAGGTACTCTTGCCCTTCAAACCTCCAAGTTTGGTCAACTCGCTCACGGAGAAAGCCAGCACTCCGTCTTCGGCCAATTGAAACCGCATTTTGCGGATGTTTCTACCCTTCTTCATCAGTCCGGGATTTAGTTTAATGAACTGCTTCACCTCAGCAAAAGTCAAACACTTCCTCTCTGATAAATAATTAAGTGTCATTAAAATTAATTCAACACTAGAAGTACCGGACTTTTCGTATACCTAGAAGGACGGACGACACTGATTTTGTGTAAAGTTGTATCGTGAAGTGTGCCGGCAAGTTCAAAATCTAAGGCTGTCAAAAGTTCGAACAGTTCATGAACTGTTCGAACAGTTCAATTTAATTTAATATTCGAACATGTTCGAACAGTTCAATTTAATTTAATGTTCGATCATGTTCGAACAATCCAGAAAGTTCGAACAGTTCAAAAGTTCAAATGTTCAAACAGTTCGAACAGTTCAAAAGTTCAAATGTTCAAACAGTTTCAACAGTTAAATATTAAAAAATTAGAACACTTTAAAGTAAACCAATTTTGTTTTAACATATCTACATAATAATTTATTGGATACATTTTTTCGTTATAACAAATTTAACATAAATATATAATTTATTGATGTTACAAAACCTTTTTACGAATAAATAATTTTAGTATGATATCTGATATCGATCAAATCCTGTTAGAATCGAAACTAATCTAGTACACTTTTCTTTAATTTACAATTTAAAAAATTATTAGTAAATCACTGATAACAAAACTAAGTTTGAGGTCGGTTGCGGTTCAAAACGCAATTTCGTCGACGTGCTCTTCTAATAAACAAAATCTATTAGGAGTGACGATACTTTTAGTTGTTGAAAAAACTCGCTCGCTATAGGTTTGCGACGGTACAATGCCCAGGTACGCCTTTGCTGTTTTAGACAAATATTTACATTTGTCTTGGTTGTTTTCCCAATATTCTATTGGATTTGTGTCCGTTGGAGCCAAAGGCTCGTTTAGCCAGCGAATAACATCCCCTTCGACATCAGACGTTGTACGATCAACTGACTCAGATTCAGTTTGGAGCATTTTATTCATCACTGCCATGAGTCTAGACCTTGGAATTTCTGAAACATAAACAAAAAAAATCAATTTATTCCAATAAACTCGATATGTATGTCAACACAAAGACAAATATATAATTTTTTTTCGATTTTTTAACTAGCTAATAAGTCCATCTTCGACTTCAATTTCGATCTTTGAAAGTCTGAACTGTAATATACAAATCGATCAAATTTTTTTTGATATATTTAGTTGTTTTATGAAGTAGTTTTGGTTTACCAATAGAGACAATTTTCAGTCAATTTTTATTCAATTAATAATTTTATTTAATTCAATTCAATTTCGTGGACAATTTTTATGTTTTAAAATTTTTTTGTTTTTGATGTTTTACTTGCAATTTACGGAAAAATGATAGAGACCATTTCGCAACACTGATTTATCAATTTGTTTATCAATTTATGTATCTATTATTGGTATGATTAAGTTTCAACTTACCTTACTGTCGTTGTAGACTAAAACAGCACAGAAATCGCGTAAAATTAGCCTTCATCGGCGACGAGGAACTGCAACGCGTCATTCCTCCCTAAATCAACTACCGACGAAGAACTTAGCAAGTGACCTATCCAACTAAAGGAATAAATAAATGAATATTATTCACCTGAGTGAATGAACTAATATAATTAACCACCAAGTACAGAGAAATGAAATAAATGATTGAATCAAGAACAAATAAATGCATTAACAGGTAAAGCCACTGTCATATCTAACTTTAAAGTTAAAATAAACTCCCATCCAAACGTTGTAAAACCCCACACGTCCACTACAATATACCAGTCCACTCAACTACCTAAAAAGAGAGTGCTTGAGTAAAAGCTTAAATGAGAAAGTAAATAAATAATAGTAGAAAATAACATATAATTTCACGTTGTCCAGTGCGGTCCCAATTTCGCCTCGACCAAGCCAAAAATCACATTTCCTATCATTTCTACGATACAAAAATTCCTTCCTAGTATGCGACAACTTTAGCCAGTTAACATGGAAAAAACATGAAATTAAACGAAATAAATTGATATAAGCAAAAATAAAAGTTTTAAAAAATCAAACAAACTTTCTATACGTGAACCAGCCACAGGAAAAATGAAAGAGAATATCAAATAAGCCAAATTTGCTCAATTTTCAAAAAAGAACTAAATTCTTAAAACAAAAATGTTTAATCAAAAATTTACTCTAAAAGCGCTACCTCACCTCACTGAAATCTAAAACAAGAAAAAGATTAACTTAATAATAAAGAAAACGGAAAAAAATTACCCAGGTTTAAACCTTTCTAACGTCTAAGAAAGAATAAAGCGTACGACCGCCTCTGCGCGGGCACGCAAACCAGAGATACGCCACTGTGCACCGCGTCATTTGAAAATTTTAACCTGAAATCAAGTCCCAAGGAATTAGTTAAATGGTCAATGCACTTTACAAAAAAAGACTTAACCAACAATTAAATTAATTGTATATCGGTTAGGAAAAAACGTTAGAAAAATTTTTTTTACACTTTGAAAGTGAAAAATCAATGTAACTTGAACAATTTCATTAATTTTTTCCGGGAAAAATTTTTTTCTCGCAGAACATTTATCGACACGATTTTTAGTCACTTTAATTTCCATAAAATAACGCGTTAAGTAATTTTTATTGATTATTTAAATTTTATATATGACGCTTTTTGAGTTGGTCGGAGTAAATAAGTAGTTCGGTAGTCTTCAATCGGGTTCGCTTGAATCTAGAAAACAATCGCCGTCGTCATTCTACCGAACGACTTGAAAGTATTAACATACTTGAGTGGAAACAAGGTTTGGTATCCTCCGATATTTTCAACAAAAGTTGTGGAATATAAACAAGGGTTCAATTTTCGTGTAAAAAATATTTTTATCTACAAAAAATACACCTACAAAATTCCAAAAATACCTCAAAAAGGTAAAAAACAACGTGGCAAGGTTTGTTATCCTCCGAGATTTTCAACACAAGTTGTGAAATCGGAACACGCGTTAAAATATTCTGTCATTAAATTAAATTGAATTAAAGTTCAATTCTGACAGAAAAATTGAAAGAATAATTTAAGGTTCGACAACTTTTAAATTTTTCGTTTTTGACATTTGAATCTTTCTTTTTTTCGATAAAATCTTATGAAATAATAGGTATGAATCTTGCAAGACAATGTGGACTTAGGTGCATGTGAATTTGGTGTACATCTTTATGTAAAGCTTAGCCAACTAGGGAAAAATTGTACAAATAAAACACAAGAGTTTATGTATGTTTAAACTCTGTCATTTATACAACTTTTCATTTTCAACGACGGATGCTATTTTTAAGATGTATTCGTTTACTATGAACATTTACAACATGTACGATGCTACAACACCTTACCGCCACCTTACCTCTATTTCGAAGAGCACCGAAAACATAAGACATTGTAAGAGGAAATTCCGAAAGCCGATGTTGTGCAGCAGCACAACTTTGGCCTATTTTTGTATTCAATTTAATAATTATTAACTTTTCATTTCGTTTAACATAAAATCTCAAATTAAAATATCAACTTTCGGCCGGATGTCTGGGACAGTGCCGCTATTCAATTTCTGTCACTCGATAATTATCGAATATCATTAATCCGACTCGAGCATCGTTTTAATGATCGAGCACAGGAAATTTTCCAGTTTTGCACATGATTTTGCTCAGACCGTGCTCCACGTGTGCCCAGCCAAGGGCACGGCACGATTCAGCGGTTTTTGGCAAAATCTGGAGGGGCGATCGCCCCTTCGCCCTCCGCCGCGCCGCGACACCGCGAATAACAATACTTAATTAATTAATTACTTAATTAATTTACATATTGTACACGTTACTGTATCCCTAAATATACTGTTGAAAGGTTTATTCAAGTTATTTTATTTTACTCAAACCCCCTGCACAACAGTTCGTGGCGACGAGGATGGGGTTTCGTGCGTCGTGGTATCCTCGGTTCTAATTTCGAAATACGAAAATCGATCGACAAGTGCGCGACAAAGTCGTGTGCCAAAGATCAACCGAATGCCAAGCCAACCAACCGATCAACCCAGAAGACCGATCCGAATCGTCTTCAGAGGCTCCTAACCGGGGAACCACGACACTCAGTCCAGACCGGAGCCTAGCAATCTCCACAGAGGTCGTAAGGACAGACGTCTAGACGTCACCTCATCAGCAGACGAAAAGCGAGCATCCCTTAAGGCCCAGCGACCAGAGAGGCAACCCGCAAAGCAGCCCAGTACAAGAAAGGCTCCACCAAGGCCCGTCCCAGACGCTGTTCCCAACCAAGGTCCCGAAGGACGTAAAATCCAGCCAGCCAGCCAGCCAGTTTGCAGCGATTCGAGCCAGTCGAAAAATGGTAAGTCAAAAATAGCGAAATTCGGTCCCCTCAGTCTGCTCTCGCGCTCCGCGAATCAGACCATTTACAGAACCAGTTACACGCATCAACGATTAGAATGGACCAAAACCGCAAAACAAATGCCCTTCCCTATTGCAGCAATGTTGTACTTAAAGAACCCGCAAATAACTACGATAACATTGACGGCGACGATCGAATCCATAACCCTTTACACAATCATCACCGGAGACGAATTTCAGTGATGAGACCCGAGAACAATGACCACGCGCCGCAACACGCGAACGGCACGTTGGAAGTGCGACACGCGAAGAACGCAAGTCCTATCTGTGACGGATCTCCGGTATCTGTTAGTAAATTCACTCGATCCCTAAGACACATATCGAATGAATCGAATTTGAATCGAAACGAGCGGCAAAATCTTTTAATATTATTGGAGGCCGCCTAACCAGAATTGCACTAGACAATTACTATAGAAATATGTCCGAATATCGCGTTGTCGAAGATTTGATCGCGGATTCTAAACTTCGTTTTGGTAACAATATTAACGTTGCAACTTTATTAAAGAACATTCAATGTGAACAAATGATCCCCGGAGACACTGTCTCATATTTTGCGAACAAAATTGAATCCGCAGTCAGCCAGGCTAAATGCCAGTTAGAAAATCATACCCAACTTGGTCCCAGAGAACTTCACACATTGTTGGAGCTCGTCGACTTCACCGCATTAGAACATTTTTTAGATTCGCTTCTTCCCGAAATTAAAATTCGAACCAAAATTATGCGTCCTGCCACTCTCCCTTTCGCGATAACATTCGCTACTGAGGTATAGAGAAAACTCCGGAAACAAAATTCTAATTTTTTAAATCGATCGAAACGATGTAGAAACTTTAATCTCAACCACCAAAACACACACTGCGTAATACACGGGATTTGCAACCATACTACTAATCAGTGTCGTGTTTTGTCGTTTAATTTTAAAGAAACCTATGACGCTGCGTATACACAAAATAATTATAACAACTACAACTCCAATGAGTACGATCGTGGTGGCGACGATGACTTGTCAAACCACTCGAACCAAGGCAATTACGAGCAATACTACGATGAATACGAACCAAATCCAACTTATCAAGACACTTACTACGAAAACACAAACTATGAAGATCACCTTCAAAACGAAATGTTTTCAAAAAACGGGGAAATGGCCCGGTAGGCCGGGGCAACTACACCTGCAAAATTCCTGCAACTATGTGCGGGTCAAAACACTATGGTGATAATAATCGACATTCCGAAAATCTTTATAGAAATCCAAAAGAACCAAATACACACAATTTCGATCAAAACTTGAGACGTTTTGATTGTAACGTTCAAGGTTGCCGCGACCACGACTCATATCACAGCCGCTGCGACGACCTTACAAAAAATGTGCATCGAGCAGAAAAAATCTCGCGATCACCTAACAATTCTTACAACCGAAACCCCTCTAATAAAATTCATTTTAATCAAAGTCAAAAAAAGGGAAAAATAAATGTTTTGAATGGGCGTTACATGCAACCAGCGTACGCAAACTCAGTTCAATCTGTAGAGTCGCAATTCGAATATTTCCAAACGGTTCCCGTTAATCACCCAGAGTACGTCAAAAACGCGAACCACATCCACAAGGAAACTTCCCTTTCACCTTCACCACTAAATCCTACCATCAACCCGGAACAACCACGAACGATGTTTGACAATGCAGCCCTACCCTGGAACGAAAATCCAGAGAAATTCAGAAACAGCGTAGACCCGAACCACGTAGACGAGTCTATCAAGAACAACGGAGTGACGTTAGTGAATAACGACATGCACCTAGAACAAACCAATGTTGATGATGAGGGCAACATAATGACTCTGGTAAAACAAAAAACAGGTCCATCCCACAAAAAAGAAAACATTCTGGCTGTCACCGACGCAGTGAGACATACTGTTGAGTCGACCGATCCTAGAATTGCTAAATCCAAGTTTTCTTCTCGCCTGCAGTACCGCCATAAGAAAATTGAACGACAAGCAAATCAACTAAACCTATACCTAGATCACACAAACAGTAATAAAAGTGGTTCGATGACTGTAAAAGTACCAAAGAAACGAGAATCTTTGACCAAGCTGAAACCAGAAACAAACTTTGCAGAAACCTCAGATGAAAGCAACACGGAAGACGCCGTATTCATATAACCATTACTCGCTACGAAAAAGGGAACTAAGGAACAGGAGAAAGAACGACTACGCCTAGCAAAGGTACAAAATGACCAAGTAAACATAGCTGGGACACTCAAGATGTACAACGAAACAAAACAACGCGACTCGATCACACTATCTAAACCAAATTCACCAAAATCCCCAGAAAAATCTTCCCCTATCGCGATTCTTCCGCAGAATCCGACCCAACTTGAACCTCGAAATGCATCGCCAAAAATTAAAGACAAAGCTCTAAGTGACAAGCGCGAATCGTTGGGATTTAATAGAGTAATACTACCGCAAATTAAAACAATCGAAAAAGTAAAACTGAGTACCGACTCAAAAAAGGCGATTGTAAGCATCGAGCCATCCGTAATACTCATGAACCGATCACCCGTGATCAAATTCGGAGGTAACCACACCAATAACGAGCGTACTAGTAAATGTCCTACATTAAGAAAGGCGAGACCTATCTCAAATTTAATTCTGATCGAAAACTACAAAATATTACGTACTCACACGCCATCGACCACTACAAATCTGACAAAAAAACTGAAATTTTAGAAATCAGACGTTAAAGAGAAAGACGTAGTCGTTAAAAAGGTCATTGATAAGTTTCCTTTCGATCGCGGGAAAAACCGCCTAACTGCCCCTGCGCCTTAGCTATACCAAAAACGAAAACTCAAAAGCGGCCGCCACCATACCCGGCAAAAAAAGTCCTTTATCTAATTGTGTATAGTCTTACAAAATATGATAGGTTTGTATTAAGTTTGACTCAGTTTTATCAAATTTTAGTACCGAAAAAGTTTATGATTTAGTATGATTTTACCTGATTGAGCCTGTTTTTGTATGACTATATAAAATTGAATACAACTTGATAAAATCGAGTCAGACAATTTGTCCTTAAGGAATGCAAAACTTTTTGAAATTTTATCTAATTTTACTAAGCTTAATAAAACATAATCAAAATATATTAAATCATATTCGATTCAATATGACTTTTCAGATCAGACTTAAGCCGAAGAGGTGAAATTTTATAAAATTTTATAAAAATTGTGTCATGTCTTTAGAAAAATGAATTTTAAAATTGGGAAATAGCAATAATAATATGTCTACTTTTGTTTTCATTATATATTCGTTCATTACACTTTCTTATCACGATTAGGCATTTTTCCAATATAATCGAACATCCTGACGCATTTATCGATGCTTTTTATCTCATTGACATCAACTAAACTCATTTCATTTGTTTCGAAAATAGGCAGAATATGCTCGATTTCTTTATTACTTTGTCCAAGTTTAAATTTCAGTGAATGATCTACTCCAAGTTTTTGGAAAAGAACGTAAGTTTGATCCGCACTTTCAATGAAATACCGTATCGTTGCATAAAAATCGGCTCCATTTTCCAAAAACACTTGCTCATTGAAACTATTTGTCTTGGTGTCCTTATAAATTTCAAAAGTGTATTCTTCGCTAAAAATACTTGCTCTGCTAAAAATTTGAACACTTTGTATGTTAGGAAATCTTTGAATAATTACTTCTGTTTCTCTTTCATTAGGTTTGTACATTTTTCGCTGACCCAAAGTTGCGCACTTCTTTTCATTCGTAGATACGGTTTGATTCTTCAATACTTTTTGACGCAAAATCTCAGTGCCTTGAAGAACACGTAATAAGTTGACTACTTCTTGGCCAATGTTTTTTGACCCATGAACTAT
This sequence comes from Telenomus remus, assembly GCA_020615435.1. Taxonomy (NCBI): domain Eukaryota; kingdom Metazoa; phylum Arthropoda; class Insecta; order Hymenoptera; family Scelionidae; genus Telenomus; species Telenomus remus. The sequence continues at coordinate 11,118,425 of CM036341.1, read as the reverse complement.
ACAAGATATGAAACCATTTTTACTTTCAAATTCTAAAGTAGAAATGCTTTTTAATGGTCCCCATCGACGCACGCATGAAACCAAGTGTAATGAGTTGTGAGTGTTGTAACGTAAATAGCAGTCGCCGTACAGTGTTTCCATATCTTTAACAAATTTTTGAAGCAACTTCTCAGCCTCATTGAGTTCTGAGAGAGAAATGCTTTGCTGAAGTAGCAAATAAGTGGCCTTGACCAAAAGTAACCAGTGTTGGTAGTATTTTTCGTCTAAATAATCACGTAGTAATACGACTGAATACAATAATAGCCAAATCAAATTTTCATACGCTTTGTACTTATTGTAAGAGTATAAAGTTCGTGGAAGCCTGTGAAAACTGTTTGGAGGACGCAAACTTAGTGATTTTTCATCGATTTCGAGAATACTTTCTCCAATATACCACGGTTTAGGATTCCGTTTTTTCCGTCTTTTCCTTTTTTTGGATTTTCTAGTTGGAGATGCAAGTACATCTGGACGTTTCCTAGTAAAAGACAGTGCATGTATTCAGGAACAACACATGTGCTTGAATCTAGTAATGGAATGAGCGATATAACACTCAAACCTTTGACACCTTTTGCTAAGCTGCCAGTTTTGTCAAGTTGAAGCCTCATTCTTTCAGCCGTTCGCAATTTTTCTGGGATCAAGTACCCATTTCTATTAAATTTGGAAATATATGCGCGGACAACTTTTTTTCTGGTATTGTTTTTGCTTTTTTCGTTTCAATTTCACAAATGTTGCAGCCGAAAGTGCCATTGAAATTTGAAATTTGAGTTAATTTGGCTCTGACTGGGGCATCAACGATGAACAACGGTGCCGTAAATGTTGTGTTACACATTTTACCTGTTTTTGGATTTTTCCAATCCACTCCCTCGTAAAAATCGTCAATAAATTCGGAAACGGAAGGTTGTAAAAAAACATTGAAATCAGGCGCTTTTTCGTCGTACCATATACGATTGATAACCATGTACTCTTCTCTGAGATGTTCTGGAACTTCAGCAAACATGTACATCAGAAGATAAAGTTCGTGTGTTGAAGACTTTTTCAACTGAAGACCATCTGAATTGCCTATCAAAGTTAAATCAAAACGACCCCGATTGTCGCGCGAGTTCACTCGAATATATTCCGAACCGTCAGTAATGTCACTAATACAATATTTGTTAATCCTAGATTTATCAAACAGTTTGACAATTTCAGCCAATTTCTTTTGTTCGAACAAATATTTGATTTGTTGCCCAATATCCATTTCAAAAAACACACAATTGTCACTTGTAGACAAACAAATCGGGCAGTTTTCTAATGAATTTTCCAAGCCTTTGTAATAATGACAACTTTTACAGTAGTAATGTTTTATCACGGAACACACTGATTCGTTTGCAATATATTGGGATAATAAATAAACGGATCTTGGCAATACACGATTTGGAGAAAGAAAAACACACATTGTTTCTATCGTCTTTTCCAATTCGGTTTTTCTAAAAGCGCTACTTTGTGTATATAAATTGAGAACTTTTAAGACAGCTTCGTCAACAGTAAAAGGGCTTTGAGGATACAGCATCAAGGTTGGTAAGGCAGCTGGCGACACGACTTCAATGGCGACTTCTTCTTCCAATAAATCTTCATTGTTGTCCGACAAATTATCAATTCTTCTTGTTTCAGTTGTTTCGGATGTCTCAGTAGCACTTTCATTTTCGTCGTCCGATGAAAACATTTCAATTTCCATGTCACTCGGATAGTTGTCAATATTGTCATCGTCCATAGCATTGCCCTCATCTGAGCCAGTGCTGTTATGATCAAGGCCAGTATTGGCATCGATGTTCTCAATAACGGCAGAACTTTCAACAGAATCCTGGTTGCAAATACTCCCTTGTATGTCTTCTAACCCATAACCAACCTCGTTTTCGGCACGAAACTGTCCCGCTTCATTCTTCTGTTCGTCCGCCTCTGCAACTTTTCTTTTCCAACGAGACCGCGTGCTGTATGGTACCTAAAAAACGTCTCTGTAAATAACATGGCAAGAGTTATGTGAGAAACATGAGAAAAAAAATATAGTCTAATTGATCGGATTTGAAACGTCACAAAAATATGAATTTTTAATGTATTACATGTTTCTATATACTTATCAAATAACTTTGAATTGACATAAATTTGGCTGAGAATCGAAATGGAATTAAAATGTTCACTTGATTAAGTGTCAACGATCGTGAACAATCAATTAAATTTCGAACATGAACCCACATCTTTATCGTATAACTTTTAAATTGAAATTGTGAATTGACCGGTACACCAGGATCATCTTCATATAATTTGTACTTTTTTCTAGTGTGATGTGATTCCATTGTTAGTGGACAGCTGATGTTTCTTCGCTGCTTTTATTTGAACACAGTCAAATTAAACCTAAAAACTTTAAGTGTGTTTTATTTTTTTGTTACTACTAGTAACAAAAACTACTTACTTACTAGTTTGTTCGTATTTTCACAGTTTTATTTAAAATAAATAAACAAAAATAATTAGTAATAATAATCATTAAGTTGCATACCAAAAAGAATTCGCCTGTTTAATGGGTGAAATGTACCCAGAAGATCACCGACTTTTCAGTTAACTAAGGGGAGAACCTGATCGACTGTTTTCAAATAATCTAAAAACATAAAAAGCCTTCGAAAAAAATTCTTTATTCATATTTACTTCTTACATAATAATAACTTTACTTACCCAAAACAATTTCTTTCGTTACGAGACGATCACAATGAAGATTTATTTACAACTCGAATGACTGAAGCAGGATGCTGAGTATTTGAGGTTATGTTTTCTATACTTAGTAAGTCAAGTTATTAAGTATAAATTATTTTGAGATCACGCCGATTAAACGCAAAATCACTGAATTGAAAAATTCAAATTCATTTTACTCGTGATAAGATTATTATGATATACTGCTATTATACCAAAAAAAAGTTATTTTATATATTCATGACGATACAATTTGAAATTAGCGCGCGCGAATGCAGCGCCACATCCGGCTTCATCTCTGGTTGTAGCGGTGTATAACGAGAAAAGCGCATCGCTCGTCCTTTCCATCCGACCTGTTCGACCGCTAAGGAAGTCTAAATCGGTTCACAGCGATCGGCGCAATCAGTTCCGTTTTATAATCGATTAATTGATAAAATCCGATCAGTTTTTTACTTCATTAAGTGTGTGAGCTTCAAACCCTATTAAAATGGCAAGAGGTAAGCAATTCGATTGATTATTATATTGTTTGTTATTGTAAACATCAGACGTAAACGTGCTTTGTGTCAACATCCAGATTTTGTTTGTGTGTACTTAGTTTTTTAACTTCCTCGAAATCACATTTATCATAATATACTCATGTAATTGTTTATTGCTTGATTTTCAGGAGCTAAAAGTGGCAGGAAACCATCGCGCAAGACATCACCAATCGTTGAGGTTAGTTTGAATTCAGATTTTGATGTAAAAGTATTTGACAATTTTATTTATTAAACCTCAGAAAGTATTTTATTTATCTCTCATGATTTTCTTTTAAATTATAAACTCATAATACAAACCTATACAGGTCAATTCAATTTTTTGATCGTAAAAATTAAACCTCGTGTAATGGATATGCGTCTGTTATTATTCACAGTTTGTTTAATAAAAATATTCTAACAAATTTATTGTAACCTACGAAAGCAACACGTAAAATTCAAACTTAGATTTAATCGAACAAATGTTCGTTTCTAGAAAAAGAAAAACAGAAAAAGCAGCATCGAAACTAGGAGAGCCATCGAGAGAAGAGTTACAAGCTAAAATTAAAGAATTGGGAGAACTCGTCTCTAAACAGGCCGAAAGTACAGAAAACATCACTAATGGTAATTTATTTAGTAACAAAAATAAAAATTTATATGTTCAACTTTCACTTATTTATAAATTTTTATAATATCACACACAGAATTATGCTAAACTCTCATTGTTTGTACTTCAGGCCGTAAGAGACGACTCGTCGTTCTGAGTGACGATAATTCTGAGGATGAGGATCCAGAACTGGACGATGACCTCGACGCTGTCGCAAAAGTAAAAATGGAAAGTGGTGAATCTGACGATGAAAAGAAAAAATCTGAAGATGAACTCACAGACCCGGATTCTGATAGAGAATCTACCAGAAAAACTAACAAAGTAATTAGACTTGAAACTGATGAAACAGAAAACATTGAAGTAAATGCAGAAAAGCACGAAGACGAAAAAGAAGAGGAAATACAAGTTCACCGTGGCAATTTTGTAAGACCCCATCTGAATCCTGATTCGACCTCAACAACTCAACTTTTGGGGAAAGATTACGCTGGTGCACAGGTAAAATGATTCTTTCGAATAATAAATTAATATTAATTCAAAAACATAAACAATTTGAGCATAACTTAATCGAATCGTTATTTATTTCAGATGTCCCATTTGAAAAACAACATCTACTGCAAAACTACGAGGTTACATGCTATACTCGCATGTGCAACTAAACCGTCGCATGTAGTTCGAAGACTGGTTGACGGCGTCTTCACTGACTACGCAACTGGTCAACTTGGTCGGAATTCAACACTGGGACGGGACGGAGGTGTTGTTTTGGATATCAGTGGTAGAGATGCAATAATCGGTAAGCTACGCTATTCTGAACTTTGAATTGTATTACGAAATTTGCAAAAAGCAAAAATTAAAGACTGCATTTTCATACTTTTACAGAGTACGCCCAAGACTTGACAGTTCAGAACAAGTGGGAAAAAAAATCTGATAAGGAGCTGCGAAACAACATTGGACAAAGGCTTATTGAACTGCGCAAAGAAAAGCTGGCGCAAATGTCACGTGCTTAAACAATTACATCTTTAATTTTAATGCGCTATTGAAAATTATTTGATTTTTTTAGTTCGACATAAAAAGTTGCTTTTTTTTTAAAAACCGAAGTTCACTAACAACTTACTTTCAAATAAAAAATTCACCATTCAAGTGTTATTAAAATGTACGTTAGTTTAATATACAAATTATAATTAAACAACATTCTCATAATATTGTGTTACATTTAGTAAAACCCAACCTATTTGCATACGATTATCAATATTATAAATATATATCAATATCAATATCATAACATATATCAATATTTATAAAATTGAGTAAGAATAATAATGACAATAAATTTGAATAAAATTAGGTCTAAGTTAGACCTAATTAGGTCTGAACGTATTATACCTAATTCAATCAATGTTTATGAAAGTATATCCAACCAGGTCTAGTTAGATCTACTCAATTTTCACGTCTATATAGATCTGAATGAGTTGAATCAAATCTTGTCTAATCATACCTAATTTGATAAAGGACTTTTTTTGCCGGGTAGTTATAAGACAAATTTGTCAAACAAATTTATTTGTCGATAACAAGTTTCAAACACTGAACTTTACTATTGGATACCGCAATTAACAAAATAGCAATTAAACCAATACGGAACCATTTGAAAATCTTAACTTTAATGATTACGTTTCTTAAATTGGGAGGAAATGAACCACGAACCTACACAAACTATTTTCAAAATGTTATATAAACCACCCCACAATTTGGAAATTTGCGACCATAGGAACATCATACTACAAATCGACTATGACTCAGAATCGTGATTTTGACTTTATCAACTCTACATTTCTTGCGAATAACAAAAATCCCACAGAATGAATCCGGGCGCCAAGGACACAAGTCCACGCTGTAAGGTATACGACTAAGCCACGTCCACACACGACAGTAACCATAATTATTTTACACGTATGAGCTCAAACAACCAAAAAAAAATATAAATAAACAAAAAATTCTTAGTAAAAAAAATCAACTGGAAAACACATACAACACGAGACATTACTTCATATCGGTTCTTATTCAGAAAAAACAAAAGGTTGAGCAACCAACCGGTAACTGAAATCAAAACTTCGATTACCGTTAATAATACGCGTCATGAGATTTGTTTTGATAGCTACTAAAATAAAGGTCGTAAACAGTCCCCGAAACTGTGTAATTCCGCGCTGCTGTATTTCACAAAATAATAGCATAAACTATATGAATTGAAAATTCTAATTCTATCACTCTAAATTTTGACGCAAGTTCAAACCCCCTTTCAAACTAATCTTCGAACGCCCCCCCCTCCCCAAAGAGGAAAGTAGTGTGTGTCCCACACACCACCACGGCTTCGCCGCCACGAAAAACCTTATTTATGCTTAGCCCGCTTGAGCAACGTAACTCTTCAGAGCTCAAGACAGAGCACTAACAAGAATGAAGAAATTTTAGCAAAAAATTTTTCTTCAAACAAACTAAATCTTAACAAAAATTAACTAAGAAAATTCGAAAACACACAGCCACGTAAGCTAAGTTTAGCAAACCACTGCGCCAATCGCTTATCGCCGCCGGAAACGACCCCCTTGCACAACACCGAATACTGACTCACTATGATTTTAGTTGCCTTTCCTTATTGATTGTTTTGAATAATTTTTATCAAACATAATTGTCATCTTTGTAAGCAACATTCGACTGGGCGTTTTGTAACGCGATTTCGGAGCTTTTCTTGGCGTCCTATTGTGACAAGCGCGCAACCGGCGCACCAAGTACCACTTAGTGTCCTGACACTTAAAATGCAGCCACGTTTCTTACAGATTCAAATATTTCTATCAAAAGCCCATGAAGCTACTTTGTTTTATTTGTCCACTGGTGTTTGTTCCAGTCATGGAACAAGGTATGATATGGTATGGTATGTTCCCACAGATATACCTGAAGCCTTCAGTCAGCCGTCAAAGAGGCCGGACAGTTTTTCAGGTAATCTCTTAGCACTCTTATGACGAATAAATCGTATCCAGCTATATTTTAATATCTACGTTGACGAATGGGAATAATATTAGAATAAGTAGGTTTATCAATCAATGAATCATTAGGGTAATTAAAATGTCATTCAAATTAAATTAGGATCAAATATTATCACAAGGCAAAAGAAACATGTTAATGAAAATAAAATTGTTTTAACAGGATAGTTTATTCCTGATACACAATATCATGTGCGCAGCCTTTCAGAAAAAGGGCGGCGGTAAGGTGTTGTAGCATCTTACATTTTGTAAATGTTCATCGTAAATGAATACATCTTAAAAATAGCATCCGTCGTTGAAAATGAAAAGTTGTATAAATGACAGAGTTTAAACATACATAAACTCTTGTGTTTTATTTGTACAATTTTTCCCTAGTTTGCTAAGCTTTACATAAAGATGTACACCAAATTCACATGCACCTAAGTCCACATTGTCTTGCAAGATTCATACCTATTATTTCATAAGATTTTATCGAAAAAAAGAAAGATTCAAAAGTCAAAAAAGGAAAAATTATAAGTTGTCGAACCTTAAATTATTCTTTCAATTTTTCTGTCAGAATTGAAATTTAATTCAATTTAATTTAATGACAGAATATTTTAACACCTGTTCCGATTTCACAACTTGTGTTGAAAATATCTGAGGATACCTAACCTTGCAACGTTGGTGTTTACCTTTTTAAGGTATCTTTTGTAATTTCGTAAATGTATTTTTGTTGATAAAAATATATTTTTACAGAAATAAATTTTTTAACACGTGTTTCGATTTTACCACTTGTATTAAAGATATCAAAGGATTATTTTGTAAATGTATTTTTGTTTTAGATAATGATTTTTTTCACAAAAATTTTTAACACGTGTTTTGATTTCACAATTTGTGTTGGAAATATCGGAGGATCACAAACCTTGCTACGTTGGTGAAAACCAACTTGTATTTCTCCAAAAACAACATTAACCACTTGTTGACATGTGAAACCTAACCTATCATTTCACCGTTCCTCACGACTTTTCAATGACACACAAAACGACGCACTCACTTTTTACTAAATTTTTTTATTAATTTATCTGTATTTATTTACATAATACTTCACTTTTGTCCACTTCTGTTATTATTCTATACATTTAATTTTTTCATTTCATTATTACAGATGAACGCGTATCTATCTCTTTTCATGCCTGCGAAAACAAGAACAGAGATAGAGCCGTCTCTTTCTGTCTTTGTCTTTCAAATACATAAGACAAGGGGCGACCCGCGGTGTACTACTACATCAATCCGCCGCAAGGTGTCGCTCTCAGCCGTGGCAACGAAAATGAAATGCAAAAACTAACTACCTCTCTTTGTCTTATGCCTTAGTAATATCCAGGGCAGAGAGAGACGCAGTGAGTGGCAAGCCCATACTCCCGTATATATAGTCGCGCAGCGCTTTAAATCTTTTGCATTTACATTCACATTAACATTTATAATATATTTGTATTTAAATAATAGGGGACGCCTTACCACGGTCGGGTCGCTTGCGCGACACTTGATAGAAAACGATACAGCGGTTTGAGTCGGAAGAGAGGCGAAGCCTAGCGTAGCGTCAGATCTCGGCTCTTACAGCATTTTCGTTAATTCCGCCAGTCAAACCGATTTATGAGACGTTGTCATGTAAAAAATTATATTTACAACAAAATTATTCACAAAAAGTAAGCAGGGCCAAACAGGGCCAAGCTGTATAATGAAATTCTGCCGACTAATTTAGCTGCAAAAGTTTCTACTTGAAATTTAAAACGTAAACATCACTTTTAGATTCATTTCACATCAAACTGCCGAGTCGAAGGCTATGAAGTTTTTTCCAATTCAAATATTTAGCCTCACTTTCACTGATGTTAGGGATCATCATGTAAGGCGCGATTTGAGGGATTTGGGAGTGATGATTAAATGTTTGGGAGGTGTTTGGGTGGAATAAGAGCAAGTTTGAATTTTTTTAGCGAACGGGTGTTTTTTCTTTTTTTTTTTGGAAGAACACTCAATACATGATAATGAGAGAGAATGACAGTTCGTTCGTTGAATTGAAGTGGAGGAGAGTGCCGACAAGTGAGACGGCTCGACCAGTGAGCCGGTGGGAATAACTTGAAATTTATAGGATGAAAAATGATGAATAAGATGAATTTATTGTCATTTTATAATGATGAACAACAAAGGTCCAAAATTCCAGAACTCGGAATCATATTTGAAAAGAGTTATAACAAAGTCGTGATTTTGAACGTCAAAATCGCACTGTCTCACTGTTGGAGTCGTCTCACTTGTGGGCAGTCTCGCCTACATGGTTTTGTAAATCATGTTCATTCGCGTGACGTAAGCCGACTCTTATGACCGACACTAGAGGGTACGAGAGCGTTATGTGAAAAATTGAATCAAATGGGGAAAAAATTGAATTTCATCGTGAAATAACATTTGAAATTCGAAAACCGATGAATAGTTCATTTCTTGTTTCGCCATATGTAATGATTGAATGAAAATACGATAATGCTGTTCCGTCAGGCTATATTGAATGAAGGTATTGTAATGGCGTTCTTCAAGTTCTGTACGGACGATCGACGGTTTGAAGTGACTAACTCAACCGAGACTAACGATTCCAAGATGATGGCACGTGTGAGTTTTGTACAAAATTCAATCAGGTTAATAATGTTACGATGACGTACTGACCGATGAAATGAAATGAAGGTAATATCGTGGGCGTGCGATATATTGTTCTGTAATATCTGCGTGTCCGAGTCGCTGTATGCAGCGAGTAACGTGACCAAAACTATAGATTCGGAGGGTACGTGCGCGTTGCGTTCAAAATTGGAACATGTTGATAATGTGAAATTTCATCGAGGAATGTGACTTGAAATTTCAAAATCTATACAGTTCAACTGTCGTTACACTATACGCAACGGGTCGTTGCTTTTTTAATTTAATTCTGTCTTTGGCCGCGAGTTAAATGATGCCAACTTTCGTCGAAAATTAGTATTTGGAAATTCGGGAAATATAATAAAATTCTCTATTTATACACGAATATATATCACACAGCCGTTGGGATTTTCGCCAAGTGGAGATAATAATTTGATAAAATATAACTGTTTACGTTTGGAACATCACCTTGTGTAGTCTGTGCGAAGTCATGGAGGATTTGAAACGGCTATTACAACCGAAACTATAGATTTCGAGAGTAAGATACGCGTAAGGTAAATATGTTGAGTTTCAAGAATGATACAAATTCCAAAATTGAAACAGGTGAAGAATGTTGTGTTTTTCATCGTGAATCAACGTTTGAGATTTTAAAATTGACGAAAAGCCTCATTCTTGGAACATTCAATATATGATGATAATTGAAAAAAATGACGGTGCTTTTGTGAAATTGCAGTGCATCGTTTTTCAAATCATTTTCATTCGCGTAACGGTATGAAGCGAACATTATATGACCGAAAAATTACAAAATCAAGGCGCAATGTACATGTGTCTTGAGTAGAAAATTAAATTTTGTTAATAATAATACATGTCATTGTTGAATAACATTTAAAATTTGGGAAACGATCAGAGGTTCAATTCGCGTCCTTTCATATATTACGACAAAATTACGTGAAATAATGTTGTTGAAATGTGGAACATTGTTGTCGAAAACTGCCTCGTCGCTTGAAACAAACCGACCGATCAGTGCAAAGTACATGTCTGTTGTGTTCAAAGTTAAATCAAATGGATAAAATTCAATTTCATCGTGAAATGACATTCAAAACTTGAAAAGCGATGAACAGTTGAGTTATTGTGTTTCATTCTTATGCATAATGATTGAATAAAGTTACGATAATACGGTTTCGTCTGACTACATTGAAGTATCAAATAGTAGTATTGCAATATCGTTGACATGCGATGCATTGCTTGTTCAGTTCTGCACAAACGCTCGTCGGTTCAATGAGACTAACACGGCCGAAACTAAGGATCCCAAGAAAACGGTACGTGTGAGTATCGTACGAAATTCAACCAGGTTAATAACGCTATGTCACATGTTCGAGTCTGAGTCAAACTTTGAGATATAAATCAAAGTTCAGTTTCCATTACACTCGATATAATGATTGAAATTAAATCACGGTAATATTGGTGATATGCGATGAATTGTTTTGTAAATTCTGTCCATCCGGGTGACTGTACGTAGAGAGCAGTGACATAACCGAAACTAGAGATTCCGAGTGGTATATGTACGCGTCGCGTACAAAATAAAAAAAAAACATGATCGAAACTAGAGATTCTATTCGTAAGGTACGTGTGTTGTGCTTACAACATTCAATCAAGAAAATCATGCAGAATTTCGGCACGAAGTATCGTTTTTAGAATTTGAAAAATGATTCAAACTTTAACTTTCGTTATACTGCAATCACGGTAAACTTAACATCCCGAGAGTAAGGTGCGCGTGAGTGACGTGCAAATACAAATCAATGTTAAATTTAAAGACAGAATGAGATTGAAAAATTTCAAAATGATAAAAAGTCTAATCTATGAATTTCTATGAATAAAAAAGGACAACTTAAAATAAAGAAATAACATCACAGCGTAGAACGCCAAAAAATTATCATGAATCGTAGCTTTTCAGGTTTAAAGCTCGAATTTCACGGCGCATTCGTTTATGTGTGAATTCAGTCAATTCAATTCAATTCACGTGACGGTATGAACCGACTATCATGACCGAAACTTGAGATTCTGAGAGTAAGGTACGCGCGCTTTGCAAAGAGAATGTAATCAAGCGGATCGTGTTGAATTCCGTCACGGAATATCGTTGGACGTTCAAAAAACGCTTACGAAAAACGTATCATTCAATAGCAAATATTTCGATTTTTTTTTAAATTAAGCGCTCTTCATTACTTTTACATCGGAGCATCAAATCTTCTGGAGTTAAGATAACCGCCTTCAACCCAATGCAAACGAATGTAACTTTGCAGGCATACATATTCCCGATGACGATACACGAATATGACGTTGTGACACATTTTTGTTGTCCTTTCGGTAGATGAGTAACAAAAACCGATTTTTAATGAAAAGTGCTCGGAATTTTTCACTTTTTCAGTAAACAGTAACGAGTAACGTTAATATCCGTTGAATAATAACATTAAAAAAAAAAATTTAATTTTTTCAAGAAACGCTTTTCCTTACTTCAATACATTGATCAGTAGTGAAAACACAATAAATACAAATTTGATTCGCCGTTTACCCGTGCTTCGACGTTGAAATCACGATCAATGAAACGAACAAAATTCATCAGCTATTTTTAACTCAAAACGTGAACGATTCGGAGGGAAATCGCTCGAAATGAATGGTCCATTTGTTATTTTCTTTAACCATTCAATTGGCCGTTCCCAATTTTTTTTCCGTAGGGACAGTTGGAATCTCGCAGATCTCCAGCAGTACAACGCATTTTGGAAGAAAAGGCCTTGATCTACCCTGGGAGAGTCACGGTTCAGTCCGCCGTCTATCAGCGCGCTTTGACATTGAACTTTTTTGATATTGCAAATTGGTGCTCGTTGGGTCGATTCTTGAATACTCTACAAGTACGCAACGTTGAGCTAAAAGTTAATTGAAATGCAAGCGCGAAAAAATCATAAACGATTTAAAAGAAGTTCGACCATAATTGATAACTTTTTGTCTGATATTTTTTTCTATTTTCATAGTACTCATTGGCCGTTCAAGATCATACTTTGACGGTGAGATTCCAAGAGTCAGGCAGACCGATTTAGAAAAAATTTTGAGGGGTTAAAACAGTGACCAAAAAACGGTTACGGTCACGGTTTTAAAAGTTGGTGTTCCTTAGCGGTTGCGTTTGAACCGGTTAAAAACCGTTCATATGTGTTTTGATGACTCATTGCAAAAAGAATGATAAAAAGATTGAACCAATAAGAAAAAAAGTATTAAAACAATAACGAAGGACACAAATCGAAAAATGAAGTTCATGGTTGGTGCGTCTTATGCAGTTTGCTATTGTTTTCAGACAAAAACGTGATTTTTAATAATAATTTTGATAATCAAATTCAAGTTAAGAAACAATTATTGTTATTTTATTAGTAAAATTTTATAAATCAATGAATTTTTCAATGAAATTAACAGAAAATTTAGAACATGTGGAAACCCTGAAAAAAAAAAAAAAAACGAAAAACAAAAAACAAAGCAAAACAAAACCAAAAACGGTTAAAACCGATAACCGTTTCATTTTGGTTATCGGGTACAATTTTTTGCTCGACTTGGAAATAACAGTTTCGCTTGCGGTTACTGTTTTTGAAAATGAATCGGTCTTAATCGGTTTTCGGTTACGGTTACGGTAACGTTTAATGTTTCAACCCCTGAAAAATTTAATAAGGACAGTCGGAATCACGCGGATCTCCTGCAGAATGTCGCTTCTTGAAAGAGAAGACCTTGACCTACCTTGGGCGAGACATAATTTCGTCCGCCGTCTGGCCGAGCGCTTAAGTATCAAAACCCATTTGAATTTTGAAGTGGTCGTTGGGTCAATTCTTGAATACTTTGCTTGTACGTCAAGTTGAGATGAAAGGGCACTAGAATGCGAGCGCAACAAAACCATTATCTCTTAGTGATTCCTATGAAAATACACGATCCACGGTTTCTTTTTGTTATTTTATTATATATTTTGTATTAATTGGCCTTTCAAAGTCATATTTCAACGGAGATTGAAGCTCTTGGTCGTTGCTCTGAATCGTGGATCTTCAATATTTTGTTAGTTGATGGTACTGCCAATTCACTTTCCCTTTCTTTTCACTTGGATGAAAAAAAAAAAAAAAAAAAAAAAAAAAAAAAAAATAGGGACAGTTGGAATGACGTCAATCCTTTTTTTCGCGTCGTTTTACATAAGAAGATATCTTCATTCTTCCTGTGAGAGTCAAATTTTTTTCCGCCGTCCACCCGCGCATGAATTTTTAATAATAATACTTTTTCATGGTTTGTTATGTGTACCTTCGAAGCTCTGATTTGAATTTCTTCCTTCAGATCAAAATTTCCCATGTACGTAGAGCTTACAAGACACAGTACTGCGGAGTGCAAGTGCTCAAAAATATTAAACTACTAGCTGAACTCCCTCGCTTCGCTCGGGCGTCAGCTTCGCTGCACTATATGAATTAGTTAAGGTTTTTTTTCGGAATTGTTTGGAAATAACACGATATAAACACGACTGGATGAAAAGTCATAATGAATCAAAAACAAAATAACGATCGAATTGCGAACTTGAGAAAATATTTCAAAATTATTCTCATACTTACGTTTGTTTATTAATAAGAAAGGGAGGATGGTAATTTTACAGAATATAAAACGTAAAATTACGAAAAAAAATTAAAACATTGATTTCTAATGTAGCCCACATTAATTCTGAGAAACCAAAGAATCACCCTGATGCGTTGAAATCATTTCCGAATGCTTCGTTCAGGCGTGATGCTCAGACAAACAAACCAACAAACAAACATATTCTATTCTCAGTATTATTATAGTAGTAGGATAATTTATCGGCTGTGCAAATCCGAAGAAAAAAAAAAAAACATGTTTCAACCGAAAATTATTCGAAAATGGTAATTGGTTGCAATACAATAATTTGTATTGTTTCTTGTTGCATGAATTCTTTGTTCACTTTCTTATTCCGTACGAGTGCATACTAACCTCATCGCCGCGTCTTAACTTTTCATGATCTATCCTGAGAGAGACATATTTTCTCCCGCAGCGTGTCCGCGCTTTGACGTTCAACCTTTACAGATTTTTTTACATTTGCGCTTGTTGGTCCCGCAAAACATACGTATGAAAAAAAAAAAAAAAAAAAAAAAATATAGAGATCAAAGTTTAAATAGGGACAGTGGGACACTCGTGAATCTGTTTCAGCATGACGAATCTTAAGAGGCAAGACTTTTATCTATACTGTAAGGGGCATTCCACTTCTCGCTGTTCTACCCACTTTTCATTTTTATTCTTATTAAGAATGCAAAATCTTTGTATACTTGTGTGGTCGCGCGGAAGAATCACGTAACTTAACTTTTGAAAAACATGCGAAAAACGCGCTTGCAGTTTTTCATGCATTTCTCTTGTTTTGTCATTTTTCAATTGTTTTAAACAATGTTAAATTGCAATT